>CM053573.1:30751619-30825553 GCA_028646485.1 Cryptoprocta ferox
TAGAGGTTGTTTCCTGCTTTCTCCTCTAGGGTTTTGATGGTTTCCTGTCTCACGTTCAGGTCCTTCATCCATTTTGAGTTTATTTTTGTGTATGGTGTAAGAGAGTGGTCTAGTTTCATTCTTCTGCATGTTGCCGGGAAGTGACTATAATCTAATGACACATTTTCTTTGTGGCTTAAGGATGCAGTTGAAATGCTTTATTGTCACAGTTGTTACGAAATTTTAGTTAAAACTCAGCTACTTGTTTTACTTATGTACACCTTTAATGGCAAGAGGAAAAGACATTTGTCCATTTGTGCATAACGAATGACTGATGCAAAATGTTCTACATTTCCTTCAACTCTAAGAACCTTTTTATTAAATGTGAATGGTTTTTCTCTTGTAGGGATGGGACAAAATGGAAGTACAGAGTGAGCACAAGTATCAAACGAGAGAGAAAAACTAAGGAGGGCCATCAAAGCTGTAACTGTAGGAAGACAGAAAGCAGATCCATTTGTATGAAGGAAAGCAGAGAAATAATCATGCAAAGGGTCAAGCAGGTGGAGTAAAGGAGTGAAAGTACTGTCATGTGAATTCAATGCAGTCTTGTGGTTAGTGATTTTGTGTGTGCATTGAGGAAGAAGAGGAAGGGTGTGTTAAGCTCTGTATGACATAGTTCTGACTAAAAGGACTGCTCTTGACACATATTGATTCCTATGTAACAACATGTTTATGGAAAAGAGGTATTTGTTTCTGTTTTTGATAGTAAACAGTGACATTAGAGAACTCCATCTAAGATGAAAAATACAGTTATGTATTTCTTGGTATCCTAATTTTGCTAACTCTTATCACAAAAGTCTAGATTCATTACAAGTGGGATAAAAGATTAAATGTTATACATTGTAATATGAAAACACACCCTAGACAGCATGACAAAAAATAGTACCAATTAAGTTGAAACTCTTAGAGTAGGCCAAAGCGAGCAAAGAGTTTTCCTGAAAGAACAATGAGAGGCAAACACAGAGCTTGAGGGGCACCTGAGCCTGGGTGGCTCTGTCAGTTAAACATCTGACTCTTGATGTCAGCTCAGGTCATGATTTCATGGTTCTTGAGTTCAGCCCTGCATCAGGCATTCCTCCCTCTCTCTCTCCACTCCCTACCTCTCTCTCTCTCTCTCTCAAATAAATAAACTTAAAAAAAAAAAAAAGCACAGAACTTGAATGTGCAGTGATTGGCCAAGGAATGGCAAGTAATTTAATGCAGCATGAAAAGTCCATTAACCACAACCTAACTAAATAACTATGTTCATCATATTCTTCTATGTGTAAAATAAAGAGGAAAATGCATTTTGAAAGGGTTACTTCGAAAACAGTTTTTAAAAGTCTTTGGTTTGAAAAGTTAAATCCTTAGATCTTAGGAAAATGAGGCTTTGCAGTTTATGAAGCACTTTTACATATTTTGTTGTTAAATTATGCTTTTGTTACAGAAAATAATTCATATGCTAAAGTTTCTAGATCGCTGACATTTTCTTACAAATGAAAACAGCAAATTCTGGATCCTGTAGGAAATACTTTGCATTGAATATTTGTCTGATTCCTATGTTATCTGCATGGCCACAAAGAATATATGTATGATAGGCCCGTTTAACATCAGGAAAGACATTTGACAGAACTGTGTTATGTCACCATATCTGGAGTCTGTGAGAGCTAATCTGAGTGTAAATGGGTGAAACGGATTGTCATCATTTTGTCTAGAAGGGTAACTTGCAAGTGCTAGTGCTTATAAAGAACATGATACAAATTTTAAGGACTTATATATTAAAAGAAAACAGTCTGATTTTAGAAAATCCTTAACATTTAAAAAACAGTAACATACACAACTGCCATATATGACTATAGCATTAATATTAATGTCATATTATAATATTATGTTAACATTAATAATAAAGCAATCTAATATTAAAAAGGTGGGCCTATTACATTATGTAAAAGGTTTGGCATTCCCTGCAAATATGATAATCACTGAGAAAAGTCTATTTATATTATTACTTTGAATGAAAGAGCATTAAATATAAGAGAAATGTGTTTATAAAATGTATGTTTTTCCCCTAATTTTTAAAATATTAATGAAAAGAAAACTACATTCTGCAAAGGGCATATTATCTACAATTTTAATATAAAGGCCTGTATGCATGTACTGTAAAGAAAGACTAATATTATTAGTAAACGTGTGCTCTATTATAACTCCTATAAGGTAGGTATCCAGTCACATATAAATTTGAGGGAATTCTTTTGCATTCCTTCTTCTGCATTATCTTCATAATTAAACAAACAGAGACCCTATGTAACCCACTATTATGAATTATTTTAACCACTAAAACAACCTCAAGTATCCACTCTGTCTTATGTATCTTTAGGAAGATGGGGCAGAAAATATATAAATATCCTTACACAAGAATAAGTGTGATAGATTAAGAAATAGAAAGGTCAGACTGAATGTGGGAATGAATGGAGGAGTAGTAGAATAGTCAGAGTCTCATGCATTGGTGTATGTTTTAGATGCCCAAGGAAAAGTTTAAAAAATCAAGACATTTATTTCAAGTTGAACATAAAGATTGTATTGTATTAAAGTAATCTGCTATCAAACTTTGCTGTCACGTCTGCCCCTTAATTACATTTTCAATATTGCCAGTTATATACCTAATGCTCAATCTAGTAGATATTTTCATTCTAATCTAATTTGTTTTCATGTAAGTATTTGAGGCTGCGAAGCCCTTTCCCTTTCCATGATTCTCTCAATGGTGCCATGAATTTCTCCTTTCTTCTCTAGCCACAGCTTTGAAGTTACTCTTTCATGGCTCATGTTGTAAATGACTCTTCAATGTTCTCACCTCAGCTTTCCTCTCTCATGCCACACAGTGCTTGAACAACCTCAATTAATCCCAGCTTTTAATTACTCTCAATGTGTTGCCCTACAGATTAAACCCAGACCAATTTCTGGAAATTTAAATAGACGTATCTTGTTGTCTAATGGACAGTTCTACTTGCATAATGAAACAGGCATCTCAAGTTAAACCTATCCCAAACTGAACACATGTCTATCTTCTCAATCAACTAGTTTATCTCATGCTGTTAAGATACCATCACAGATTCCTTTCTCTGTGCATTCCCCAATTCCAATCACTTATGAATTTTTATTCTCTACCTACCAAAACTATCCTTTATTTATTCCCTCTATCCTGTTCTTACTACCCTAGCTCAGGACACTGTCATCATAGTCCTGGCTTACGGACTGAATGTTTGCGTCCCCCGCAAATTCACATGTTGAAATCCTAACTGCCAAAGGGATGATATTAGGAAGTAGAGTATTTGGGAGGTAACTAGATTTAGATGAGGTCCTGAGGGTGGAGCCTCCATGGTGGAATTAGTGCCTCTGTAAAATGAGCAAGAGACATCAGGGCTTCCTCTCTGTGGCATGAGAGGACACAGAAAGAAGGCAGCTGTCCTCTGCAAGCCAGGAAGCTGGCTCTCACCAGAACCCCATCAGGTTGGCAGCCTGATCTGAGACTGTGAAAAGTCAATGCCTGTAATTTAAGCCACTGGCCTATGTTTTGTTACAGTGACACAAGGAGACTACAACATCCTCCATTCTTGTATGAATCATCTAGGGGCACCTGGGTAGCTCAGTTGGTTAAGCATCTGACTTTGGCTCAGGCAATGATCTTGAGGTTCGTGAGTTGGAGCCCTGCATCGGGTTCTGTGCTGACAGCTGAGAGTCTGAAGCCAGATTCAGATTCTGTGTCTCCCTCTCTCTCAGTCCCTCCCTCACTCACCCCTGTCTGTCTCTCTCTCAAAAAAATAGACATTAAAAAAACATTTTTTAATATAAAGCAAAATATAAAAAAATTTAACTGTTTTTTTAAAGAAAAAAAAACGATATTTAAAAGGACTTAACTGATTTTGAACTCCACTGTGTAAAATCTCAATAACTTTCCGTCGTTCTTGTGAGAAAATTGTAAATATTTCAAATGTCTCTGGCTTTATCGCTTGCTTCTGTCACCTTCACATTTTATTTTGTTAGAAGAGGCAATATGGTTGCACACACTTTTATACTGCTATGTTTACCATATATTCTTTTAAGCACTTTCAATGTATTAGCTCATTCAATCCTCATAACAACTCTATGGGGAAGGGCTATCACAAATGCTATTTACTAGAGGGAGAAACTGAGGCACACAGAGGCTGAGAAACTTGTGCAAGGTCACATGGTGAGAAAGTGGCTCTGGCAGTGTCTCCACATTTGTGCTCTCAACCACTTCTGGGCTTTGGAGTCAGCCAGACCAAGTTTTAAATGCCAAATTGTCCTCTTGACTGGATGGCGCTATTGGAAAAATTATTAGTAACTCTAGTCCCCATTTTCCTCAACTGATTGAAGTGTAAATTATAGTTCTCAATACCTAATCAATATTCATAAATACTAGGTATTGGGATTATTATAGTAACTATCATTATTCCTTTCCATTCCCTGGTTGAGTATACTATATAATTATCTGTGGAATTTTGCAAATGCTGTTCCCCTTGCCAGTAATGTTTTCTCTTTCAACTTCCCTTCTTTTGCCTGGAACACCCTTATTTACTCTTCATGTCTCAGTTTAGATACGCTGTCTTCCATGAAGCCATCAATGATTCCTCAAGTCTGGAGCAGTAGCCCTTTAAGTCAACAGAATCCTGTATTATTCATATTTAGTCTTCTTTATTGCAATTACCTGTTTGTTTTTCCTTAGTCCCCAGTAACTAAACATTGTGTAAATCGAATTTTGTCTTGTTCACTGTTGGTATTTTCAGTTTTTGAACACTGGTTGAAATAGCAGTAGATCTGGTATGTACTTGTGATATAAATGTGGAATGTGGAATAAATGGATGACCTAGAATGATTCACGTTAGAGACCATCCTTATAGATTCCTACATTTGCACATGAGACCTACAGATCATCTAATGGAATCTAGTAAAAATGGTTCTGAAACAAACACAAATTCACAGAGAAGATTGGCAATAAATAAAAAAATTCACTCTTTGACCTTTATATTATCACGTCCACAAGCCATCAGAGAGCATGGACAGGTGGCCCATGAACCACCAGGAAAATTCTATTAATCCACATGAGAAATAAGAAATGAAGTGGAGGTCAACTAAGAAATCAAACAGAGGAAAGAGATAACACATCAAAAATGACTTTATTTACACACACATGCGCGCGCACACATACACCAACACACAAATATATGCTTTCAAAGAAGTTGGTACATTCCCAAAACACAGATCCTATCATGGCCCACACACTTTCAAGCTTTTAACTCAATGTTTGGTGTTTTCTTCTAGTTCCACTGATTAAACTCAATAAATTGACATGTGCAGTAGAATATTTAAGAAGCATATTTTAAATGTCACAATTTATTTTTCAGTTCCCTAAGTGTTATTTTGGCTTCCAAAACCTTGTTCTTCATTCGCAAGCTATAAAATTCCCTTTAAGACTTGTTTAATGGTAGTGTCAAATGAGTTCACCATTTAATAGGATTGGCTGTTCTCCTAAGTACAAAGGACTTCCTTCCACCGACTCATCCAGCTGCCTGGCCTCGTTCACTTCTCATTTCCACTCTCCATTGCCTCAGTCCCTCAAGGGAAAAAAAAATATCTGCCTACCTCCTAGAGGTGTTGCAAGGATTAATAAATTGCCAAGCACACTGAAAAATTTGGATAAAATACACTCTGACACACTGAAGTATTACCATGACCACAAGTATCATTTCCAGATGCTGCAGCTTCAAGGACAAAGAGAGTGGATCTGGAAATCTCATCTGAGCCTCCCACATGGAGGGTTATTGCCAGGCCAAAGAGTTACATTTTGATATTTAAATATCAGTGGTTTTATATCAAAGCCATCTTGCTGAGAGAGATTTTGTCTGGACACATAAAGCGCTCAAACTGGCACAACAGAAGGCAACTGCCCTGAATCATTAGGACTTTATAACCACAAGCAACACTATTCCCAGGAAAGAGCTTATCTCTATTAGAAATCAAAGAGAACTTCCCTTTCTGTTTAAATAGATAACTCAAAATTATAAATGGCTGGCTTCCATCGACTGCTTCTTTATATAGTCAAGTGGGTCACAGATTCATTGAAACTTGAGAAGTCTCAGTGAAAGGGATATTGAAGTTGTATTAGTGCTCCCAAGTGAATCTGAGCAGGATTTTTGTCTGGAAATCTTGATTCTAGATGTGTGCAGATTTACTGTTTCAAGAAATTCAATTTAACTCAAATATGGAAATGCAGTAAATGACTAGACTGTTCGTGAAAGGGGTGGACCCCAAAACTATGCAGTCCCCTTCTATTTGCACTTCAGCATGTGTAACAATACAAATTCTTGCTGTTTGGGTGTTTGTTTTGTTTTTTGATCACAGGTGCAGAGAGTTGGGTCAGTCATATGTCATAGTCCCTGGCAAAATAGATCATCGGTAGTGTGAAATTCATTTTGTATTTGGCATATTTGTTGGGTTTTTTCTATCCCCATTGTCATATGTCACCCCCTACTTAGGCTGTTATCCTAACGTGTTTAATGGGTATCCTTTTATTTTAATGGGTATCACATAAAATGTTGTAATAACGTGTCCATATAGTTTAATAAACAGAAATTGCATTTGTTGGAAATGTGTTTTTCTTATTCCTTTTTGCTGAGCATTCTGTTTCAAAGATCAGTTCCTATTGCTGTAGGAATGTCTACTATGTTGTCTCTAACTCTCATGTCGCATTTTTTGCTTGTTTTTTTTATTGAGAGAGAGAGAGAGAGAGAGAGAGAAGAGGGGGATGCATGCACATGTTCATGTGTGCAAGAGATGGAAGAGGCAGAGAGGGGGGCAAACCTAAGAAGGTTCCTCACTGTCAGCACAGAGCCGGAGACCAGCTCTATCTCTTGAACTGTGAGATCATGACCTGGGCGAAATCAAGAGTCAGAAGGTCAACCAACTGAGCCACTGGGGCATCCCTCATGTAGCATTTTATAGTGTGTAGGCTCCATCCTTTACTTGTCTATCCCCCAGTGATAGGCACCTACATCATCTCCAACACCTTGCTAGCACAAATAGCACCACGGAGAACATTCCTCTATGTGTCCCATCACAACCTATAGGAGAATTTCTCCAGGATGTGTTTTGTGGTGAGTTGTGGGGTTATAGCAGGTATGTGGACTTAATTGGATTAAAACTGCCACAGATTGCTTTTCAAGATGACTGCATGATTCTACATTCCGTGCAGGAGGTTTTCTATTTCCTGCTACTCCTTCCAACCCCTGGCATTATCCAGCTTTCTAAACTGTTCTAATCTCATGAGTGTAAAGTGATATGTTATTGTTTTTTTAATTAGCATGCCTCTAATTCCTAATGGGTTTGAGCATATTTCATATTTGTTAGCCTTTTGGGTTAAACACTGTAAATTGCTTTTTTATAACTTAGCCCATATGTTTCTTGTGGTTCTCACCCTTTTTTCTTGTTCTTGTTCTTTTTTTTTTTTTTTTTTTTGTTCCAACTTGGAGAAATTACTTTTGTATTCTAGATCTAAATCCCTTGTGGGTCTTTATTTATTTATTTTTTTTACTTTCTTAGTGTGTCTTCTTGCAATCTTTCATCTGTCTCTTAACTCTTCCCATGGGCACTCCTTGAATACAATTTTTTGGCTATAGTAATTGCTCTCAAAGAGCAAATAGACTCATTTGCTAAGAGAATACAGGAAATATTGATGTCTGCAGATGACTTTTCTCTGGGACATACATGTTAGAATGAACATATTATTTAAAGAGATAAAAGAAAGTATGACAGATTGACAACTATCCTAAAAATGGCTGAGATAATGATTTTTGCCTTTTTTGGTAATAAGAAAAGAAGTTGCTGCCAAATTGTTCTGCTTATTGGCTAGAACATTAATTAAAATACAAAATAATGTAGTTCCATATAAATATATTTATCTTTATTGTATATATCTAAAATTAGACAATATGAAATACTTTATTTATGAATTAAATGTTTTCAACAATTAATAAACACTAAAATATTTTCATAAATATTTTCAGTATGAATTCTGCTTATATATTCAAAATGAAGTAAGATAGTAAACACACACATTACTCACAATCACTATGACAGTCAATAAAACATGCCATTTTGAAAAGTTAAAATTATCAGACTTATGAAAATTAATGTTTGACTGCATAAAAGTTCAGCATAAGGACATTATTTTTGTGTTACTCTCTTTTGCCCATTAAAAAAGTATTTGGAGAACAAAACTCTATAGGAAAAAATTCTGATAAGAATGTAGGGTAATATATTCATGAGGAAAGACAAAATTCTATTTTTAATACTCAGTAAGCTTTGATATAACCTAAAAGTCAAGATTTCCATAAAACTAACCCACAGATTCAGCAGGCAAATGGGCTACTAATTTATTGCCTAAAAAGAAAGTAGGCTTTTGAATCTACTTGCTAAAAAAACCTCTCAATTAAAAATTTCACTTACTTAGAGAGTAGTTCAATCGGTCTCTTCAAGTTATATGATTATAAATGAATATAAATCACAGAAAAGTAGGTCCTTCCTTCACCAATTACTTCTGGCTGTCACAGACCATGTTCAATCTTATCAGGAGCCAAATTTTATGAAGCATTTATAAACATGGCCCTGAAAAAACTGCTTTCAATTCGTATCTTCTTCATACTCTCCCTCAAAGTGCTTCCTGCTTCTTAATTTATACATCATTGTGACAACAATATACTTTCAGTCTCTTCAATTCCTGTTCTATGTTTCCCCAAATCCAGCATAATATAAAAAATCTTTTCCTTTAATATTTTTCAATTGTCATATTCCCATGGCCATAGACTCTAATCTGCGTAGAGCGTAATGGTGAGGAGTAAATATTTTGGAATAAAGGAACCAATGTCCTTATTAGTAATTATAAGTCTGACTCTTATCTCACTCCTCTATTTAAAAAAAAAGTTTCTTGGCTGCTGTTAACTTCCTCCCATCTTTGTCTACTTATTCCACCCACAAAAGAAGCAACTTAAACCAATTGTTCACATGCTCTGCCTCTATAGTCTATGTAGTATGGGTAAAGGTATGAATCTGACCCTGGTCCCTTTCATATCAGGTGACATGAAACATTAGACTAACTAGTCCTATTATGTTAACCAGTTAGATCACACATCTACCTGGCCTCATTCTGATTCTGTCTTCATCTGATAGCCTTTAGGTTATCAATTGTCATTCTAAAAATGTCACATGGAAAGACATATGTAAGACTCAATCGTGGCATTTCCTCAGTATCTCCCGACAGTTAAAGTTCTGGTTAAAAACTACAACATAAGGTTGTATATGTGTGACATTATTTAGTTTTTAAAAATTATATTTGGGTCTAATGCCAAAGTTGAAGACTCCATCTTGAAATGTGAAGACATCAACTTACTAACACCTGTCTGTTCCCCCCAGTAGGTGACTGCCTTCCGCAAATGACATTTTTATCATGCTAGGATATAAATGCCAGAGGTTACTGCTCATGCTGAGTTTAGAGGTGAGAAAAGTAACAGAACATGTTTATTTTACCTGAATTTTTTCACAATAACTGGCAGGAAGTTTTCTTTTTTTTTTTTTTTTTTTTTTTTGCCCAGATACAATACTTTTTTTTTTTTTTTTCAGGCTTTATTTATTTATTTATTTTTTTTAAACTTTATAGTTTATTGTCAGGTTAGTTTCCATATAACACCCAGTGCTGGCAGGAAGTTTTCTAATGCAGACCTCTTTGCCAAAGTTTTTATGCTTCTCCATGTAAATGCTGATGGTGCACACAGGAATGCTTGGCTAGCTTTCCCTGGGGGAGTCATGAAAGACTACATAGAAATACATCATGCTTCATCTGTCCTTTGAATGACCCGAGGGAGTTATCCAAAAAGGAGAACTTAGGGAGAATGAAAATTTTAAAGGACATGGGTTGTTTGGGAATCAGTAGAAAGTTAAATGTAAGGGTCTCCAGAGAAGGGCAACAGTATGGTTGTGAATTGCATGTTGTGGTCAGCTTAAAGGAGATCCTTTAAGATCCTTTGAGATCATTTAAGCTCCAGCTAAGGAGTCTAAACTTAATCCAATGATCAATAGGAAGAAACAGAAGACAAGAATAATATCATCAAACTTGCTAAAATTGCACAATATCTCAGTACCATGGTGAGGATGAGTTGGAGGAGAAAGCCAGGGGCAGCACAATCAAATATGAAGATGCTCAGAGATTAGAGTCAAAGATGCTGAGTGCCTAAATTACAGTTTGGCAGTAGGGCTAAAAAGCATAGTCAGAGCTCAAAGCCATTTCTTTGTTGGAAACAACTGTTAACAATTTATAATTGCAAAATCATCGAAATTTCAAGATGGAAAGCAAGTTAGAGATCATCAGGTCCAAACTTTTTGGAATCGAGAATACCATAGTCCTTAGAGGATATGTGATTTGATTAGAGATTATGGAGATAGGACCCAAAGCCTAGCAATTTCACTTATAAATGATAAAATCTTGGGTTAGATAATTAACTTTTCTATGAGTCCATTCCAAAACATGCAGATAATAATATCTGCTTTTTGTCAATATATGAGAAATGTCCAATACTAGGCCTGAATAGGATGGGGCTAAATAAATACTAACTTTTATTGTGAAATAATGACATTATTATAGTTAATACTTATGTAGACCATAACTTTTTTTTCCCCTCCTATTTATAGCCATAAATTTGCCTGAACAACTAGTACTCTTTCACTCTCCGGGCACGTATTTTGGTGGGGCACTATATGCTCGAGTGGAATTTATGAATTATACCCAGAAGAAATCAGCCAATCCTCTGGTATAGTGACTGATTCAAAGTTAAATGTAACACACACTTTAGACCAAGTGAAGTCTACAAGACTTACTTCTGGAACACTGGTTGGTGTCATCAGGGAAATTAATGCAACAGTGGGATATAGCTATCATTCTACCAACATGGAATGAAAGCTTTTTTGAGAAAGTATAAGGAGGGAAATTGGGCCCTTGTGACAATTCTGAGTTGAATTTAGACCCCAACCCAAAGTCAGACATAAGAATGCTTTCCCAGGTACATGAACTAATAAATTCACTTTTGGATTATGCTAATTTGGCTTTTGTTTTCCGCTACTTGACACTGAAAGAGGCCTAAGTAAAACAGTAGTAAAAGGAGAAAAAGGTTTTGGTAACATTTAACTTCCCCTAAGAAATAGCGAAAATAACTTTGATTCTCTAGGGGAAAAAATGACAATGAAGATAACTTATCAGGATCTCTATGAGAAAAAAATAGTCTTTCTAGGAGGGTTGAATAAATAAATTAGTTTTCAGAAGATAACTTAATTTTAACTATGCTATAAAACTATTTGAGAGGTAATTCCACTAGCTGAATATTAATGAACACTTGATTCACAAAATATGTTACAATCTGAAGTTCTAAGAAATCAAGCAGTTACAGTTCTCAAAATGACAGCCCCACAAGAACTCAATTTACAAAAACATATAAAGGTTTCAAGTACACTGATGTAAAATGCATTTGCATGGTGATATTCAGTAAGATTGAATTGGAGTCACTTTAAACTTTACTGCATTACATTTAAATCTCATTTAAAGCAAATGAACCACAAGAAAAAAAAATCAAATTTTTGCTGTAAGTATGGAATCCTGAGCCAGATGATGGGAGGTGGGGAAAACACTGAGTAAATAGCTAATTTCATTAGAAGAAATAAGCTATCTTTCTTGTACCACTCGAAAAGGAAAAAATAATCTCATTTTCGAAAATCATTAGTAAGGATCTTTTGCAGTCCCATAAATAGTGCTTCCTATTATTTGTCAACCTCTTTTGAATGAGGCCTATCATGCTCAGACAATCTAAAAATTCTTCTAAGACAATCTGGAACTGACAGGAATTTCCCCTTATGTTCCTCAGTATCCTGCTATCACCCACCCTCACCTACTTTCTGGCCATAACTGATTGGACTCGGGTAAGGTACATTGCCTAAATTGGATGATTCAGATTCTGTCCCTCAAAAAATTTGGAATTTTGATAAGGAGAGGCCAAGTCAGTCAGATAATACTGACTGCTTAGTTTTCAGGTTGAATAGAGTCCAGTCTGATGTGAGACACAGGAAAAGTCAATGCCACTTCTCTGTCTTCTTCACAAACCATATTTACTTGAGCAAGTAATATGTGAGCAAGTGTAATCAGACACACTCAGAAAATCTATAATTAAGCCTTCCTAAAGAATCCACATAACTTCTTTTATATGAAGATTCATATAAATTGAATTGTTGACCTTCAAAATGGAAAAATATTGTCTTATTTTCATATTTCATTTTTAGTGTATAAATCACTAGAAATTAGATATAATTTGATGTACTTTTGGCATTCAGAGGCTTTGGATATACCTTGAGACATCAACAAATTCAGATAAATCATCAACTATTCCCTTAATGATTCAAGAGAAAAAAAAACATGATACACACACACACATATATATATATATATATCATATATACTAACAGTAAAAGAAATTCCTCAACAAAAAGTTTATAAAAAATTAAACTATCTCAATATCAGACAATAATTGATGATAACTAACCCAAGCTCTCCAAGCTTAAATCAAGTAATCTTATAAAAGATTTTTAATGTTTATTTATTTTTGAGAGAGAGAGAGAGAGAGCGAGAGAGAGAGGCTGAGTGCAAGTGGGGAAGGGGCACAGAGAGTGGGAGAAACAGAATTGAGATAGGCTCCAGGCTCTGAGCTGTCAGCACAGAGCCTGACACGGGGCTTGAATTCAGGTACAGTGAGATCATGACTTGTACCAAAGTCTGATGCTTAACCAACTGAGCCACCCAGGCATCCCTCAAGAAATCTTTTCTAAATTGGAATGTGGTTATCCATGAAACTAAGAAGAGTTTTCCAAGCCTCTGAGAATGGCCTGTGCTAACCCTCAGCCTCTTCTTTCTACTGTATATAGCTTCACATTGTGGGCATAGCTTAAGGCTAAGTTACCTGTCCTTCCCATTCTTAAGATTTTGATTTCATGTCCTGCTTGGCACTGACAGCCCAATTCCATTTTGCCCTCCTCCTTCACCTCCCCTGATCCCTTTCTTTTTTGCTAAATCTATAAATTATTGATTTAATGCTTACTGTGCCACAATGTACATATGGACACAATGGTGAACGAGCTGTGGGAACTCCCATCAAGAGCCTTTTTTTTTTTTTTTGCAATCACATACATAAAAAGATATATTCCATATGGTTGGGTAAGGTTGAATATAAGACAATCTGTGGTTCATTGCAAGGTCACTTAACTCAGGAAGGAGAACAAGACTTTTTGTAGAAAGGGGTGAATGCTTAGCTGGACCTGAATGAGGAACAGAGCAGGAGGGCAGAAAGATGCCTCTATACAAGGGCCCATAAGCAAAAAGAAATGCATAAAGAAGGCAATCTTTGCAAGAAAGGTAGTATAGTGGTGTGGGTAGGAGTGTGGGTATGGTTGTAGAAGGTCTCTTGTTGGTTAGGGATGGGGTAAGAGATGTGAGAGATGATGTCTGAGAGACAAGTCAGAACCAGCTCTCAAAGGATTTGGTGAACCTTGCAAGGAAGTTTCTGCCATGCTTAGAAGGCAAGGGGACATCACCAAAAGGTTTCCAGCAAGGGAGTCATAACAAAGCCAGCTCACTCTTTGATTATGTGGGAGAGATGGTGTCAAATTGCCACACTCTCTTATCGATTGTTCTTTTAAGGTACTCGGTATCTATAGGTCTTCAAGCCTTCCTAAGTAATGTAGTTGAAGAAGTACAATTTTCACAGACATAATCTCATAGAAGCAATCCTCTTTACATATAAGAAAAGGAAGACTCAGAGGTTAAATATAATATACCCACCAAGTCATGAAGGATAGGAGTGAAAGAACAACTTCTAATCCTAGATGAGAGTTAATGAATTAAGATGTTTTGTCAAGGCTTGATATCTGAAAACCAAAAATGACCTATCAATGCTTTTTATTATTTCAAAATGCTATACTAGATGATTTATGCAATATAACTAGAAAGGAATTATAGTTATATATGTAACTTGGTTTGTACATACAATATATAAGAAGAGATATAGGCAGCAGGTCTAAATCAGACACCTTAATTTTATTTTTATTTTTGATCACTATGATTTCAAGTAAAAGATTTTAAATACATTATCTTTGGAATTAAATTGTACTTTCCTATTTACAAAGTAAGCATACAACTGGGTGTTGTATGGAAGTGATGAATCACCAAAATTTACACCTGAAACTAATATTACACTGTATGTTAACTAACTGGAATTTAAATTAAAACTTGGAGGAAAAAAAAGCATATAATATCAACACAGAAAACAATATGTCAAGCTCTGTTTTACTAGAGAATCTTTATAAGAAAGAAAATTGAATATGAATATTAATAATAGAAATTAGGGTGCCTGGGTAGCTCAGTCGGTTAAGCATCTGACTTCAGCTCGGGTCATGATCTCATGGTTTGTGAGTTCGAGCCCTGCATCGGGCTCTCTGCTGACAGTGTGAAGCCTGCCTGGGATCCTCTCTCTCCCTGTTTCCCTGCCTCTGTCTCTCTCTCTTTCTCAAAATAAATAAATATTAAAAATAAAAGAAGATATAGGAAAAAGAAGCACTTCATTTTAACATTAATAATTAAAGATTGTCTCTTTTTTGCTATACTTTATGTAAAAAGAATGTGTTTTTGTTATTATTTCTGAAAAAAATATGAGAAAACTTATCCACCTTTATCAGCCAAGTGGTACTGCAGGGCCATATCATTATTTTGTGTGGCTGTTATTTTTTAGTGTTCTGAACTCCATTTTCAGACTTAAATAATACATTTGTGGCCTATGTGGTTTATTGGGTAGAATATAACTATATTCTTTATAATATAATGAAAATTATTGTATATTTAAAGGACCTCAGATTTCGAATATATGTTCTGTGAAGGGGACCACCAATCAAAACCTGCCCTTTTCTTTTTTTCTGCTCACAGCTATGAGATGTGCTATTGGCATGACCCAGCTCTCCCTGTGTATGGAAAGGTGACTAAGAGTTTGAACAGCCAAATGGGTAACTTGAGACATTTTCTCTGGGATTCTATTAAGATGGAAAACATTATTTCTTTGTAGGCACAAATCTGGGCATCAGCAACTCCCTGACAGAGGAATGCCTGTGGGGCCAAGGTGCCAGCTGAGGAAATGAGATGGGGAGACTTTTTTGAAAAATCACTTTCCCAGAGACCTTTTCAATTGCTTCAGAAAGCTCCAGAGCTATTCAGTTTCGTTCTGGATCAATATCAGCTGCTTCCTTTTCTTGCCTGACTGATCAGATGCACAAAATGCTTCCCACCTCCCTCCTGTATCCCTCATTCGCGTTTTCCCTTATGCAAAAGTAGGGTTCTATGTCTGTATTTGAGCAGAAATCTGACAGTACAGGTTAGAGTTAGGAGTCATTGGGAAAATGCTTTTCTGCAAATCTGAAATGAACTAATTTACTGTGTCTGGGAATTATTATGAATATTTAAACTGCTGAATATGAAAAATACCCTAAAATGTGGTACAGAGAACGATCGCAGTTGCAGGTACAGGAGGTTTTTAGAAACAACATGTATATCAGAATATGCAGAAAAAGAAAAACCAGGAATATTAATCTATAAGATAGGACTAGTAAATTGATAAAAGTTGAATGTTATGAGAACTAATAAATATTACACAGGGGATTCAGATGGTTTCGAATTAGATTTCAATTTATAAATAAAAAATAATACTTAAAACATCCCACATCTTTAGAAGTTCAGTATTGAAGAAGACATTGTTCATAGGTGTTCAAAGTCGTTTACAGAGGGATCATGGTGATGGGTTTATTCCTTATGGAGTCTGGGGCGAAATTTGTCTTTACCTGGTAAGCATGAGCCTGAAACTCACCAAGTTTCATTTATAATTGGACTTCTCCTAATGCAACTTCATGCTCAGCAGCCACAAGTAATTTAGTCTTCATTTTTGGTCCTCATAGCTGGGTTTCTCCACATTCCACATCCTCCTTTCTTTAAGTATCCTATACCTATGTCAGAGCTTGCGTGCGAGTGTGTGTGTGTGTGTGTGTGTGTGTGTGTGTGTGTTAACATCCCTGTTGTATCTAAGCCTTTTTATTGTGATGTGCTTCAAATTCACTTGGGAATAAAGTGGGATATAAAAATAAATAAACCATTCTAAACAACTAGATGTTTCACAATACCTTTTGTAGCATTTCAAAAACCAAGTTCAAGCATAATTCAGTGCTTCTAGAAGCCTTTAAAATATTGTGCATGTGTGTTACAAAACTCCGTTTGAAAAAGCAAGCTGGGCAAGTAGTACTACCAGCAGGTTTTATTCAAGTAAAACTAGCTAGGCCTAGTTTAAACATGGTTATTAAATTCAATTTTTCCTAATAAATCTAAGCCTGTCTTGAAATTTACAACTAGCCCATCATATGTGTGCCAGATTAAAACATAACAAATTTGAACTCACTTTTTTTTTAAGTTTATTTATTTTGAGAGAGACTGAGAGCACGAGCTGGGAAGGGGGGGTGGGGGAAGCAGGAAGAGAGAATCCCCAAGCAAGCTCTGCACCATCAGCACAGAGCCCAAAGTGGGGCTCGGACTCATGACCCACGAGATCATGACCTGAGCTGAAATCAAGAGCCCCACCCAGGTGCCTCTGAACTCACTTTCATATTAGAAAATAAAGTTTTAAACTTGCAACACATAAAAAACATGAATGTAAAGTTTGGCTGGTTTCCTACCTGGTGCTCTGTGTAACTGAACCAGTTCTAATTATCTCACCTTGCACCTGCCTTGCAGAGTATTATTGTTGCTCTCTTATTTCATTATATTTTACATAGACAGTATATTGGAAATAAATATATAGAAATATCTATGTCTATCTATGGATATATATATTATATTCTTATTATGATTATATTAATGTGTCTCCCTCAGTTCTACAACTTTTTTCTGTGGTTTCTTATGGACATTCTCCCTCTCAACTTTTCCAACCAGTAACAGTAAGTGCTACTACTTATTTAGGGCTTATTATATGTTAGGAACAGTGCTACACAGTTATTTCACATGTCATATTTCAACAATACTAAAAAACTGTGAAGTTGATAGTAAATTCGCTTTGGATGAATAGCCTGGAGTTTATAATGGTTTCACAACTTCCCCAAGGTCAGACATGTGTGAGAACATGGATCCAGCTCTCAACAGTTCTAGCTTTGAGTACAGACGTGGGACACTTTAATGACTTGAGGTCTGGCTACCCATATTTCCTGTCTTGTTAAACCCTAAAAAAATGATTCTTTAAGGATATATGTTAAAGCTACCATCAGCATCAAACCAAATTATATCACGGGAGATCAGTGTACAAATTCATGAATTATTTTATTTGAATTTAAAATTGTATCTGAGTTGTGAAGTATAAATATTTAGCACATCTTCTATTTATAGGCTAAACTTTCAACAGGTTTAGTGTCAAATTCATGATTCAACTGTCATAATTAATAATTCTCTCATCTACTGTCTTATCCCTAATGACACATTTTGTTGTTTATGTTTAATTTTGTATGCTATCTCCAACCACTTTGAAGGTAGAAATGATATAAATAAGTCCTAAATAAGTCAAATGAAACTAAATTAGGTCAATAAATTGCTGCAAAGATCTGACATGACATCAAAGAAAGCTTTACATTTTTTTCTGATGCCTCAAGAAACTGAGGGAATTCATTTTTTTCTGTGAGGAATCAGCCCCACCCTCGCTAGATGGCAATTTCTGTAGCAACCACTATCTTAGCATTCCTCCATTGCAATTGCTCTCCTGAGTGTGAAATATTTCTAAACCTTTTTACTCAGTAAACCCTAGTAAGAGAAAAACAATAGCAACCTCCGTTTATTATGTGGCAACAGGGATAAACTGAGGCATTGAGTGTATTCCAGGTAACACCAATGGTCACTGCTCTGGTTGGAAGCTATTGGTTCGAGCATTTTCAATTCACCCACATGTGTACAAGAACAGTAATAAAGAAAATAAATAAATAAAAGGCATGTATGGGAGGAAGAATTCCCAATTTGGGAAAACCTTCCTGTTTTTCACTTCTCAACAGCCAAATGTTAGGCTCTATAATATAATAGTAAAAATGTGGAATGTGGACATATTTGGGTCGGGCTCTCCTCCTTCACTGTGTGACTTTGGCAAAGTTACTTAACCTCCTTATACCAATCTGAACAATGGGAAAAATAAAATTGCTGACACTATAAAATTGGACCGAGAATTCAATGTGCTAACATAGAAAACGTATTCAGTACACTGCCCAACATACAATAAGTGCTCAATAAATATTAACTTTGGGACAAGAAAAAAATGTGTATATAGAAGGTGGTTTATATATGCTAGGACTAAGGTCCAATCCTAGTGCTTTTATTTGGACCAGAGTCTCTGTTAGTAATGGTTATATAATGATTTTGCAATTAGGTAGAATAGCACTTACTTTGAGATTAAGTCTTCTCCCTCACCTAACTACCCTGAACCCCTGCCTCTACAATAAAAGGCATGTGGTTTATGCATCCTGTACAAATTTCCTGTTCCTCCAACATAGTAATCTTTAAATTATTATACCTCAAACCCCATATCTTGCAAATGATGATAGTATCTGTAAAAAGCCTTGTCAAATAAATACGCACTCCCTCTCCTAAAATGCATGTGTGTCTTCCTGGGCAGGTGACCACTTGATGCTAACAAATCAGGGCAAAATCACAGTATCCATGAGCAATCCATGAATCCTACTTGGCTAAAGGATGTATTAGCTCTGCAGGTCATGTGCTCGTATGCCAAAACAGCAATGAGTGCCCATATGAATCAATTCTCTTTCCTTATGTGTAGAAATAGATCACGTGCAAACAGTTTCCTTTTTGCTGATATGCATTTCCTACATGTAAAGGGATACAGATCTGTAAGATCCTTTTCTCCCCCGATACTGCTCATTTGCTGAGGACACACCCCATATGAAAGCAGACATCATAAAATAATTGGGGAAAGCACTTTGTAATATATCTTTCCTCTCTGCCCCACCCCCAACAAACAATTTATATGTAAATACACAGAGCTAAGGCAGACACTAACTTGCCTAAATTAAATGACAGTCAGTCCCTGAGGACCAGGAAACATTCTCCAGGACACCAAAGATTATGGTCTTTTCCCTCAACTGCCTGACAGGACAAAGGACTGTTTGCATAATAGACATACAGTCTCAGTCCAGCCATTTACATACAGAGAAATTAAAGTCTGATTGGAGAGCATGTGCACATGTTCCCTGTATGTATAGAAGTCCTTCATTCTTTCCTTCTGTTTTGGCAACACTTATTAAAATATCTTCCCCCTTGGACAGCTTGATTTGCATTAATTCCATAACTTAACTGGCATAAATGGTAGACATTTTAGTAATTTTTATATCTTTATTCATACCATATACCCACATATAAGAACATTATGGTGAATAAATGAAATCCTCATGCTTTTTAAGAGAAAAACTACTAATTTGGGTGTTAAAGGAAAAATAAAACCCATACTACATATCACTAGAAATTCAGAGAAAAGTATTTTGTGCCAGTACATGTCCTTAGAATATAAACAGTAATTTAATTTTTTTCTGATCTCTTTCTCTATACCTTATCGGGCCCAAGCATCAAAATTCCTTTGTTAGGTATTTGTTGATTTTTTGTGTTTTTTTTTTTAAATTAATGAAATAAGCATTGATAATGAAATACCGTAATATGCACTCTTTTTTAAGATTTTCATCAAATAGATTTTTAAGTCCACTTGTATTTTAAAGCCTTAGACAACTTCTAGAAAGCTAATTAGAAAGCTAATTACCAGAATGGAAATGATTCATATCTATCTGGGGACAATTCAGGTCACAGATATGCTTCAAGGCCAGAAAGAGGGACATCTTTCAAGTTTTTTAAAAATTTCTAATTCTTAATATTCACTTATAGTAATATGAATTGTGCACACATCATTTATTCTTAGATTTCCATAAAAATTTTAGGTGACTTTTTATGTGTTTTGTTTAAAGAAGTGATGTTGAAGGTCTAAAGTGAAATTAAACACATGATCTTATGAGAACTATTGGTTCTAATGGTGTGGAATGTTACATAGAATTTCCCAAACTTATGTGACCAAGGAATTCGAATTTCCCATCAAGTGTCTCCAAAGAGTAAGACTTTTTAGAATTTGTTAATATATACACATCATAAACGGGAACTCTGCATTCATTCTATCCAGGGACTTTGCTTTTTTTTTTTTTTTTTTGGTAACCTCACTAAAGCTCTCTTTTCAAGAAGTAACTGCATCCAAAATAATTGTTCATTATTTTAATATTAAGTGTTAGAAAATAAATAAAACCAATTCCCTATTAAATTCAGCTGGAATAAGGTGAAAAGTATGGAGACATTTTAGGGTTTTAAGTAACCATATCTCCCTTTCTGAAAGAAGACCACTGTTAAGAGATGAAAAAGGTAATGGAGAGAGAATTTCAAAGGGAGATGTATCTAATAGTCTCACCCTGTATTTTTTGAGAAATCATTAAAATAAGTCAATGCTAACCACATTAACTAGTAATAATCACAAATTTTAGCTAATAAATTATTAATGTAATGTAGACCATTTGTCAGCAGAAAACACTTTATCCAATCTTCTCATTTTCTTCATTACCACTCTGAATAGTCTGATTAACTGTCAGTCACATACATAATTCTTGTTACAGTTTGTTTATTGCTTTTTAGCAATCCAGTAATCCTAGTGGATGAAAATATTTTTCATTTGTCACAGTGACACGTGCTCTGAAGTGAAAATATGAACAGCTGCAAGATCCCCTAAGCTGATATAAGATAAAATATATTTCTTAAAGATTCCACCTGATTTTTTTTAAAACGTTCTATTTAACTAAAATTAACTACAGGATTAACCTTTGGTTTCAGACATGCCTGTATGGTAAGAGGACCCACAATTTCAGGGGAAAAAAATCAGCTAAGTCTTTGACTGTCAGACCTCAAACCTAACATTTTAACAAATTCCTTCTAAGGAACTTATGCTCTGACACATTCTTAGGTTAGCTTTGCCTAACTCATGGTTCTTAAAGAGTTTCTCATTATTCTTTGTTTAGCCCAACACAGGCACTATTTTCATCAACTTCCTCTGGGCTGGCGTCCTGGGTGGCAGATTACACTGCTTTCCCCTTAGAACGCTTCTGCATTTGTACATTCTTGCTTGAGCCATGGATCATCATTATAGAAGTAGCCACATGGATAAAACAGAAGTATATAAAGTCCATTTAAAAAGAGGGGTTTGGGGGAGGTGGGAGGGGCAGGAGATCTTATTGTCATTTGTGCTTAGAAATTTAGACTTTAAAATAAATATTTCTTAAATAAATAAAGCAGTGTTTCTACTATTTTAGGTTGTTTGTAGTTAGTTGAGTATTTCAAGAAAAGTTATTTTGCATAATTAGTTTTTAAGTAATCATACATTATGGGATTTCAAATAAAATTAACTCTAATTAATGGTAAGCAATTTATGGTTCTATTGGTAGCAAGGTAGGCCTTGGCAGCAATTAAAACTCATTTAAACTCTGAACTAGAAAAATTTTCATTATACAAAATAGAGCTATACATGCTGGTGATGGGAAATAGTAGGAAACCTCCTTACTTATAAAGATTATATAAACAAAAGAAAATAGTACAAATAGAAAAAAAATGTTCATTACATATGGAAATCTTCAACAATTTAAGTTTCCTTCTGTGAAACTTTCGCGAATGACTGTAAGCTGGCATTCTGCATCTTGCATATGGTCTCCAAATATGTTTATTTGTTCCGTATGATGAGTGATACAATCCAGTATTTACAAATTGGGAAATTTTAAATACAAATCTTATTTACTATTGTCCTTCGAGAAATCTGAAGTTCTGTCAACAACGGGCTGGAATTCCCATCTGGGGAGGGTTGGTGTTAGGAAGCATGTACTCCCTATAATACCCCACTACTTCTTATGTTCTTATAACCAGAAGACTTCATGCATGTACAGTACCTGTAGGTGTTGGTTTGAAAGTCTCTACTCCGTACCAACCATAACAAGCAAATTCTCTTGGACAGAGTCCAAAATGTATTTTTCTTTTGTTTTTTCCCCAAAATGTATCCTTCTTACACGGAATGTTCTTTTTATTACAAAGAGGGATATGATAAATTTATAGTACATGAATAAATATTCATGTTGTAACATGATTGCAAATAAAATGTTCACAAGAGCATTCCAGGATATAGGGATAAAACTAGTTACATTACATTAGTTTTTAAGTGTTATAGTGAATGGGTTTTATAAATAATAATCTTCTTCTTTTCAGAATGTAACAGACAAGGGGACCTCCTTCATCTTGAAGTGGTATTGTCCTGATTGTAAAAGAATACTATTGAGGGGCACCTGGCTGCTTCAGTCAGTAGAGCATGTGACTCTTAATCTCAAGGTGGTGAGTTCAAGCCCCATGTTGGGCATGGAGTCTACTTAAAATAAAAATCAATCAATAAATAAAAATGAATGAATGAATGAATGAATTAGTATTATTGACCAGTACAGATTTACCTCCATATTCCTATTTATTTGTCAGTGAAAAGGTCCAAATCCATTCCATTTGATGCTATAGTTATCAGGAACAAGATAAGTAAATGGCCATTCTTCATTATAGACCAAGAATTGTCTAATTGTACAGCATACTCATATAGAATAACATCTAAATTTCCCAAATACAAATTAGCCCAGCCTATAATCCATAAACTATAATTATTTAGCAGGTGTTCTGAGAAAACTTTTTGACAGAAGTGTTGGTTGCTTCTCCACTGCTGTTTATTTTTCTCTCATCCAGTAGTCTCTACATTGTTTCAGTTCGTTTGTTGGTGGTGTTAAGGACTGATTTCTGTGTAGCTGAACAAGTAGGCTTGGATTCAGTGCAGAAATGGTTATTAAGTAACTTGTATCAGCACCTAATTGTAGCTTAGTAGAATATGCCTTGGGGGTCAAGATAACTGTGTGATCTTATACAAGTTTCTTAACTTCCCTGGACCGCTATTTCCTAATTTGAAAACAAAGATTTCTGGATTAGATAATCTTATATAGGTTTCTTTTATCTTCAACTTTCTGATCATTCAGTTCTAAAATTGAACTTATTAGCTAAGGTTAACAATTTTCTACATTATACAGAAAATGATTAAGACAGGAAGATTTGTTTTTTTTTTTAAATAGTTGCTTTGAAAGCATTTAATATATAAAAATTCTGCTCCAAGATAATAAAGAAGATACAATATATATTGTTGACAAAAAGTTTACAATTAAATTGTTAAATAGCTTCTGACTAATCTAGAAATTACATTTCTCTTAAAGTAGTTGAAAAAATATTTCAATGTTGACTTAATATACTGTATGTAAAGATGCCTAGGAATTTCAGCATGAAGGAACAAATCTACATCTGCTGCTATTTTTCAATTACTAGTCTTTTGGGGGGGGAAGGATGCTAAGTTTTACCTGTGTGATGTACATACAAAGTTTTATAAAGATCAAATAAAGTTGATGCCATCATAGGCATACATAGAAAAATATGCCAAGTGAAATCTAACATAATTACTATATTGTAGTTGCATACTAAAAAAAGTAAATGAAAGCATGCAAAGGCTCTTTAATGGGCATGTTAACTTGTACCATGTAAATGTGAATCTTTAGCTATCTCTTATTCCATTGTGTATGCTAACAGGATTAGCCAGTATTAGTCCCCCATCCACAAGAAGTGTGATATGCAGTGTGACCTGCAAATCTCTCCTGGGATTCAAAAGGGCTAAGTTGAACCATGCATGATTTCAAAGCAATTCTCAGCACAATTATCTGCTTGACCTGCAAGATGAACAAGCATATCATTTAATTAATTGCCAAGCTCTTGTGAACAGTGCTGTTCATTTTTCTAGTAATTGCATGATGATATGCCCTAGCTGATTCTAAGGGGAATGACCAGAATAGCACATTAACTGGTCTGATGGCCACTTTCCACTTTCCCATCAAACACTACTTTCAATCTTGACATGAATGATTCTTTTATAGGAGTCCCATAAAAGCAACCAACAGATAGTGTTAACAGCAGCTATTTCCTTATAGCAGCGATAAATATTTGTGATCACCTAAGTCCTAATACAAAAACATTTCCTTCCCCACTTATTTATGAGGTACAAATATAAGCCATATCTTCAAAGCTGTAACAGTATTTAGCAATTCAAAAGCTAGTCATATCCATGGTGTAGTGAAGACTAATGTAGAAAGAATAGAAATGATGAAACAAATATATTCATTTATTCAGCTAGAATGTCGTGAAAGGTTTCAATTTCATGTGAGTGCTCCATGAGAGAAGGAAAAGGGAGTGGATGCCTTTCTGTTTCAGAAAACAACAAAACATAAATCTTGCAATGGCATTATTCTGATGTAAAAATTCCAATCTCTTATTATATATATTTATTCTGCATGCTCTATTAGGAATTTATTTTATGAACAAGCAAAGGAACAATAGCTAGGGAAATGAAAGAAAAATAATCCCCAAAATATTTTGTCCCAGAACTTGTCTACTGAATTCTCCTTTCTCTTTCTCTCCTTTCTCTCTCCCTCTCCCTCCACCTTCCTCTTTCCCTCCCATTTCCCCTGTCTCTGTCCCTGTCTCTCTCTCATTCATTTTCTTAGTGCTTGTGTCTGTTTACCAGCTTGAGTTTCTGTGGTTTTCTCAACAATGAAATCCGATTCTAAAATATAGTAAATAAACAAAAAACTCAATGGGTTAAATAGTTGAAACATTCATTTTATTTAGAACTCATTGTGACAGGTCAATTATTTATCACCTGAATTTTCTGACAGCATAAAGAGATGAAGTCAATGACACAGTGTGTGGGAGCAGTCCTTAGGCCAATGGCCACAAGAATATTTCTAGTTGCAATGGTGCGCACATGTGTGTATGCATGCGTTTGCATGTATGCATGTGTGTGTGTGTGTGTGTGTGTGTGTGTGTGTGTGCTCCCCCTGAGAAGTTGGCTGATAAGGGTCCAGCTTTGTGTAGTAGAGTAAGATTGGCTATGATCTATCTTTAAAGGAAAAAGAGACTGAAATAATTTGCTAAATAAATCATGATAAAATGTAAGTTTTCCTTTGCCTCCTTCTGGGAAAAAATTTTAGGTAAAACTAAGAAATTGACCAATATTTTCAAATGGCTTCCTCAGGTTTTCTTCACTGTAGATCAGGATTTCTTAATCTCAGCACTATGGACATTATGTGCTGGATCATTCTTTGTTGTAGGGACATGGTCTGCCAATTATAGGGTATGTACCATAATTCCTGGCTTCTACCCCCTAGATGCCCGTAGTAACCCTGTAAGTTGTGACAACCAAGAAATGCTTCCATACATTACCAAATGTCCCTTGAGGAGGGGTCAAAATCACCATCAGTTGAGAACCATAACTTCAGATTAATATTCTAAAAGGAAAAATTTAGGCCAGCTCCTCCACCACACCATTCCTAACACACACACACACACACCCCCAACACACACAATTATGGAAGAGAAGGCATGTTTTCTCTTCCAGGGAGAGCAAATAGTAAAGTCCTCCAGATAATCAGTTAAAAGAGGGAAAAAAGTAATACACAGTTCCAAGAACATTATATACATCATTTTAAATCATTCCCAGAATGTGGGTACTCCTGGGATGGGGAAAAAGGGAGAACTTGGGTCACTAATTGAAGAAAACACACTTTTATAGAAAATTATATGACATTTTTGACACTGATGAGAAACAGACCCAGTTATTTTTTTGAGTTTTAACTCAGAATGAGCCCATCCAAAGGGGACATACTGTCACATTTAATGCATCTGTTTAACATACTCAAATAGCTTGCTTAACTATTCTAAATGAGTCAATTATTTTTTTAAATTACCATAGTTTTATGGATGCTAGTTCAAACCTTAGTGTCTGGGTGAATTCACTTAATTTTTAACAAGTATAATTAAACTGAAGAATAGCTTTGTAAATTCTAAATAATAACAAATAATTTGCCACCACACCACGTTACATCTAAAGCAAAAGATAACAGTTTGAATGAAGGGAGGAAAAATAAATTGCTACTTAATAATTTTTAAAGCAACTTTTCCAAGCTGGAGTGAAAAACTAAAGGACTCATTAAAAAGTCAAACAAACATTAATAGATTTTACCATTACTCTAATTATGTTAATTTAATACTATTATTGTGGAAATAAGAAGGTTCTGAGTTTAGGACACAGGGTAGAAAATGTTCTCATGTATGTACACTAATAATGTTCAAATATATAGAATTTTATACATTAAGTTCAGTTCTTTTCTGTTAAAATATCTTGTTTATAAAATGGAGGATTACAAAAATTCTGGGGGCACTCAATAGTGTGGGAAGTAGCTCTTAAACAGAGTTTGAGTTTACAATGAATGTACTGCCACCCCTTGCCTTCATCACAAATTCTTTCCTTTCTTTACTATACTCATCTGTTTCTGTGACATCAACTTCTCTTTTTATCTCTTTTCTCCTAACACATATATCATCTTCTTTTCCAATTGTTACTGCTTTTTGCCTCTGCTTTCCCAGACAAAACCAAAGAAATACTGCATGTGTGATGTAAATGGAAAGAACAGTTTTTAAAATCAGATATGTGAACTTGGCCAGTTAATTAATTTCCTGGAGTCTCAGTATTTTCATGTGCAGTAAAGTGCAGTTACCTCCTATGATTAGTATATTATTGGTCAATCAGTAGAGTCCCCATAAAGCATAAATACTCTTCACTAGGCTGAAAAATGAAGAAAATTTTGCCTCTTTGGGCAAAGGGTATTATAGTATACATATTTTATATAGTATATAAAATAAAATATTGAGAAAATCTAATATAAAATGCCTTTCATTATAAATTTAGGGTGAGATATAACTAACTATGGCTCTTAATTCTCTCCTATCATTTTTTTTTTGTCTCTTAAAATGACTGCATCTGTGGATTGTAAAGACCTAAAAAGAAAGAATAAAAGAAGACCATGAGGACCTATTCCCATTTGTTTATTATCAGCATAATCTTTAGGTTTTCTAAAACTTTATTGAGCACTAACACTTATTATTTCAAAACACAGTATGATTATATTCTATACTTGATGAAGTTACCCTAATACATATTAAAAAATATTGCATATGTCTGGTGAATAATTTAAGACATTCTATTTAAATTACTTATTTTGTTAAGAAATGAGAAATGTGTTTAGATCAGATAGAATCTTCTAAGCCTTGGAAGCTGTTGCTGTTAACTAGATTTGCCTTCTGGTATTCAGTATGTCGCCACTATTATCTGTCAACAGACTGTTACAGGAATTAGTGACCAAACCATTCAGAGACATTTTATACAAATGGTATCAATTAAGCCTAAGTTATCCTATGGGTCCTGAATGGAAGAGGGACAAAGAAATTTGGAAGCAAATTATCTGTTTCATACCTGCCTTCTGATGGTTCTGCTCAATTCTGCTCAAAAGCCAAGTTTCTTTAAACTTGAAATCCAATTCCCTTGGATAGCACACACTTAGAAACCAGGAAGCAAGGGACACAAAAGGAACAATGAATATCAGAGGACCAGAGAACATGCAACATGGAAAAATATATTTCCAAAACATCTGAATTGTGTCTCAAAAATGTAGGTTTTCTTCCTCCTCTTCCTTCTCCTTCTCTCTCTTTCTCTCTCTAACCTTTGCTTTAACCTTGCAGTCACTGTTGATGAACAACAATATCTATCTTATTCCAGTAAAAGCCAGAAGCAAATCGTCCAGCTGCATTCTCAGTGTCTCCATATGCAAATATATAAAAAAATCTGATCTATCTCCTGATACTTGAGACCCAAAGGCTGCAATAGGATTATTCTGGGACCAATTCTCTTCTCTGAATGACTTCAATGGGTACGAATATGCATTAACATCAGCAGGTCAAATGATGGATGGCATGGGACTCATCCATATTTATCTTCCCAGGATTGGACAGACATCCTATTGATTCGTACAGGTCATTACACAACATGTTAACAATCCAGTACCATCCAGTTCAAAAGGAAATTTGAAATTAGTGATGGATCTTCTTGCAGGTCTATGCCTAGGGCACAAGATGGGTAGTCAAGCATTACTCTATTTGACATCACTACACTCTTCCCTCATTTATGTCAGTCAGCCTTACACAGAGGACGCTAAAAGACGGGAAACATAGAGCTTGTCTAGTTAAAGGAACATTTTAAAAACTGTAAGCCAGTTCATTTAGCCAATATTTTCTTGATAGAAAATCATTTCTGGGGAGTGAATATATATATATATATATATATATATATATATATATATATATATATATTCACAGACATGTTGAATGCACATATATACACAAAAACACATGTACCTGAAATAATGTTAGTATATTTACTACATATAAAAGTGATGTTTAAAAATAGCTTTGTATTTTAGGAAAAAAGTATGTGTATCTGTGTATCTTACATGTATATTATATATATATATGCATGTATATGTATTTATATGTATAAAAGGAGAGTTTTACTAAGGCTCGTTTAAAAAAGAAAACAGGCAAAATGAAAAAGAAAAAATCAGATGAAAAATCAGTTTTAAAAAAATCAGGATTAGTCACTGGGATTACTTTGAAAATCACACTCAGTAGACATAGAAAAAAAGCCTTGACCATTTTTTTTTCAAGCAAAAAAAAAAAGTTTTAAAACCACCAAAATAAATCCTCTATTTAATCAAGCAGAATCTTAACTACTTTACAGGAGGGACATTGGGAAGTTTATAACCGTGGAATAGAGCCCTGCTTTCTTCAACCATCCTCATGCTTTCGAAGTTCCTGAAGCTTGATTTTTGCAGTTGCAAAAACTGGCAGTTAATCCAAGTCTGGTCCTTGACATGCCCAGAGGCGCTCAGCTGCAAAGTTAGCCTCTTGCAGGGTAACGGCACTATGCTTTATTTGGTTTGAAAATTAAACCAAAAGGAGGCTATTGAGTGGGCTATTTGATAGGGAATTAAGTTCTCAAATGACATTAAAATCATCCTATAATCCGGAGGTGTTTCTGAAATAAAGAACCCACTTTAAAACGCTCATAGCACAATTTATTCATCCACATGTGCGCTCTACCCTATAACCCTGAAGGGCCCCACATTGGTTCCAACAATGTGTTCATTGATCCAAGTATTTTTGTAACTCCTCTTTTGGAATGGTCGTCAGACACCACTGCATTTCTCTGCCGATTTAATTCATGTATGAATTCATTCAGCAATTATTTATTGAACCCTGCTATGCTTCAGGTAAGGCTCCAGCTGCTGGTGACAGAGCCGTGAGGGAGGGAGATGGACAAGAAGCCTGCCCTCCACAACTTTGGGTCTTACTGTGAGAAGAGAGATGCAAAAATAAATTAGAAAATCACAGGGCTGTCAGAAGATGGAAAGTGACAAAGAGAAAATGAAACTGAGGAGGAGGACATGGAGAGCTTCGCTGAAAGGAAGAACTTTCTGCATAAGTTCCACAGCTAGGGTGTCATTTGAGCAAAGATCAAAAGATGCTGAGGAAGAGAGCCATGTAGATATCCCAGGAAAGAACATTCCAGACAGAAGGAATAGCATATGCAAAAGTGTCCTTTATGGGATTTTTTCTGAAGTAAATTGAATGCGGAAATAGAAACTAAATTCAATAATTATTTTGGTGGGTAACAAAAAATATAAATCCCAATCAAACCCTACAAGTCAGAATTTTGTTATAAGGAAGTTGCCAATTGGCTGGGCTCCAGTTTTTCTTCAGTGCCTAGAAGCTCTCTCTCACACCACTTCTGTGATTCTCTTCAATGTCATACCCTTTTGCTATGTGTTTAGAACCAATACTTCTGTATTGGAAAATTCCAATTTACTATCAATCCCTCGATGCTTCTTCTCCACCTCCCTTATTTTAACTGAAACGTGGCTCATCTGTGGAGATACCACTATGCCAGCAGCATTCTCAATTGCTTTCTATTTATTTTCAAATATTCTAGGTATTTTAGGGGTTGGCTATGTATTCCTCCACCTTTTCCATTTGCAAACCACTACTTCTCTGCCCTCTTGTTAAAAGCAAACAAAGCAAAACTAAAATAAATCAAAGCTCTTCTTCCTGCTTCTAATAGCTCATGCTCTCCTCTTATTGGCTGCCACCACCAGCCTCTCTGGTGTTGCCCCTCTTTAATTAACATGTCTGACAATGGATCCCAGATTTCTTTGAATTACCAGGGGCCCTCACCATCCAGGTTGTTGTCAACATTATAGACCCTGATCTCTCAGGTCCTTGATCTCCCCTGTGCCACCTCTCAGTGATGCTCTCTCACTTCACATGAAGGTACTTAGCATCACCTGAGATTGTTCCACATCTAAAATCACAAATTTAAGCACAATCTCTTCCTAGAGTATGCCTGTAGGACAACTGATATTGTATTGTATTGTATTGTATTGTATTGTAATTATTTTGAGGGTGGGGTGAGGGGCAGAGGGAAAGAGGAAATTCCAAGCAGGTTCTGCACTGTCCGTGCAGAGCTTGATGGGGGGGCTTAATCCCACGAACTGTGAGATCATGACCTAAACTGAAATCAAGAGTCAGATGCTTAACCTACTGAGCCACCCAGGTGCTCCAGACACTTGATATTTTAACCACATCAAAATTCTAGAACACAGCCTGCTTTACTTCATTCAGACCACCATTCCTACCATTCATTCACTTCTCTTAATATTTATAGATTTTCTGGCCCTTTATTTCAAATTCTATGGTCTTTTATTAAACCTGCTTTGCAAAAACCCAATCCTACATAAGCTAATGACTTTCTCCAGCTTGCTCAGGAACAGCCATTTAATGCTGAGTAATGTCACACAACAGGGCAGACGCTCAAAATAAATGCATAAGTCTGTTTCTTAATCTCTCTCTTTTTTCGTTTGTTCATTTGTTTTATTTCTTAAATTCCACATGTGAGTGAAATCATATGGTATTTGTCTTTCTCTGACTGACTTATTTCGCTTAGCATTGCATCTCTAACTCTATCCATGTCGTTGCAAATGGCAAGACTCCATTCTTTTTTATAGCTGAATAATATTGCATTGATTAGTTATAGAGAAAAAACTGGTAGTTACCAGAAGGAAGAGGGTTGGGGGAGTGGCTTAAATAGGTGATGGGGATTGTGGGGCGCATTTGTTGTGATCAACACTGGATGCTATATGGAACTGTTGAATCACTATACTGTATACTTGAAACTAATATAACATTATATGTTTATTAACTGGAATCAAAAACTTAAAAAAAAAAAACAAAATAAATGAATGACCTCCAACCTCAAGAGGCTCTACATGCTGTCCATGGGACAGAGAAATCCTCTCCCATTCTCCTGAAAGACGCTCAAGTCTTCTCTGAGTTCCTGAAAACATCTATTTCCATTCATGTCCTCCCTCTGTAAAAGACCCCCGTTTCTGCCTCATAATAAAAGGTGATTTTTTTTTCCCCCACAGAGACTCTTTTGACTTTCTGCTTCCAAACACTTTTGTGTTTCTCCTTGTCTTCCCCCCTGCAAAGGGGTTGCTTCTACATCTAAGGCCAATTCCACATCCTTCACCTTGAATCATGATCCTTTCCCACCTTCTCAAAGGCATTATACCACGGGTCTTATATGTTCAACATACCTTCTCAACTTCATTCTCTCCTATGACAGTTAAGTTTGTAATAATGGCTCTTATTTTTTTTTTAAAAGAAAGCATGAGTCAAACCTCTCTCAATGTCACAAACCTCCCAGCTACCACCACTCTGATTTCTTCAGTCACTATTTAAAACACTTACCCTTTTTATTCATTTTCCTGCCACTTTTCCCATGACCACTCAGTCCAGTCTGGCTGGACTACACTCATCCCTCCACAGCAGAAGTTCTGGATAAAGTCACCAGACTCACAATGATTCCAAGTCAAAGATCAGTTTTTCAACACTTCTTTTCCCTCTTGGCAACCTTTGAGAATGGTGAATAATTCTTAATTCCTTCAAGTATCCATTTGTAGTCTTTTTTGACACAGCCTCTCTGGTTTTACTTCCATCTATCTGGCTGATGTTTTCCTCCAAGCTCCTTAACAATCTAAACATCTTCACCAAATCCTTTAGTGTGGGCATTATTCAAGACTATGCCATTGGCCTTATTTTCTTCACTCTCTTTAGTGACATCTTAGACTCTTCCATATTCGACATTTCTACTATCACCTATATATATACATTGATACCCAGAATCTTTTTCTTTCACTTCAACCCTTCTCAGTGAGCTTCAGATCTGTATTGTTTCACTGTATTAGTATTCAAATATCTAAGAAGAAACTAGATCCCATGCAACTTTTGACCTTCTCACCCATACCTTGGTCTTCTCCCTTCTTTGGCTGTCTCTTTGGATGAGATCACTGAGTCAGATATGCAAACCTGGAGCTTAAAAATAATGCCCAGCCCTGCCCTCCAGCTCACCTCCCATGTTGAGTTCATCACAGAGTCTTGTGAACTTAACTCTCCGAATTGTACTTAAATTCATCCACTTCTCTCTATCTCCACTGCCAGCAGTTTAGTCTAAGCTACCATTATCTCAATTAACTATTTGATCTTACAGGGCGAATTCCATAGACTCAATCTTCAATATGCTCGAAGAAACAAATTAGTATAAATGTGTAGGTGGATCATTTTAATGAATCAATTAGTAATGAATTAACTTATTCATTTTATACACTGTGTTATATTTGTCAGAGTGGATTCAGAGATATAAGGGCTTTCTTCTGCTGAGTTTGATGCTTAGATTTAGTGGAAAACAGGAAATGTGTGCAATAATAGTTCTATTTTCTTAAATTTTGTTTTGATTTCCTTGAATAAATATAGCATCAACTATTTTGAATGCCTTCTCCAAATATCTAGTAACATTTTCACAGACATTTCCCCTATGTTCCAGTTTTCTTTCATATTTGTTTCTTTCACTACTGGCCTCTCCATAATCATTTGTTCGTATGAAAGACCTCAGTCTCACTACATGCTTCAAACATGTAAAACACTTGGGGTGCCTAGGTGGCTCAGTTGGTTAAATGTCCGACTTTGGTTCAGGTCATGATCTCACAGTTCATGGGTCTGAGTCACGCATGGGTCTCTGCTTACAGCTCAGAGCCTGAAGCCTGCTTGGGATTCTGTGTCTCCCTCTCTCTCTGCCTTTCCCCCACTCCCTCTCTGTCTCTCAAAAATAAAGAAACATTAATTTTTTTTCAAAAATGTAAAAGACAAAACCATGCTATAGAAATGTTCAGATTGAAAGAGACTAAAGAGACATGAAAACTAAATGTAATACCTGATCCTAGACTGAATACTGTACTGTTGGTAACCACCCCCCCCCCAAAATATATATATATATAGAGAGAGAGAGAACGAGAACGGACATTATTGCATCAGTTTAAAAAAATTAAATTGTGGATTAGATGAAAGTTGTATCCACATTATGTTTACCAAAGTTAAGAACTTTCCTGTAGTTATGTGAGAGAATATTACTATTCTTAGAAATACAAATCAAAATGTTGCAAAAAAAACAACAAAAAAATAGAGTAAAACATTCACAGATGAATAAGGCTATGGCTGGTCTTGTAATACACTTGGCACTAGTTTTGATTATACTATACTTTAAAAAAATTTTTTTAACATTTATTTATTTTTGAGAGAGAGAGAGAGAGATCATGAGCAGGGGAGGGGCAGAGAGAGAGGGACACACAGAATCAGAAGCATGCTCCATGCTCTGAGGTGTCAGCACAGAGCCCAATGCGGGGCTTGAACCCACGAACTGTGAGATCATGACCTGAGCCGAAGTCTGACGCTCAACCCCCAAAGTCAGACGCTCAACCGACTGAACCACCCAGGCGCCCCTATACTATGCTTTTTAAAAAGTTAAAAAATTCCTCAGTCCCATAGGTGACTATACTAACTGCATATCAGAGAAAAAAACCAAAATCTCAACCAAAATAAAACAAAGCTGTGGGTCCTTCATTTTCTGTGTGTTTTCGGTGTGCTTTAATTTCCTCAACTATAAAATGAACACTTGTTCATAGAGTTGTTTTGCAGATTAAATGCACTGATGGATGGAGTAGGTTTAGAATACCTCTTCACACGTAACACACACACACATACACTAAATGTTGTTAGTAATGTTTTGTTATTAATTGCTTTCATACCTTAAAGAAAATAAGTATAACAATACATATCAAAATTCTTCTCTTGATATTAACCTATATGGGATTCCTTTAATTTACCATTGCAGATTTAATTCAAAGTACGTTTGCTACTGATAGGTGTTTTATCTAATGGTCTTTGATTGTTAGTAAAAGTAAAAAAAAAAATCACCATAACTGATGGTACGATTGGCTTACTGATTTTAAGAAAATTGAAATAGGTTGGTGTAGAATTTTGTATTAAACTTCACTACTCGGGGAAAAATTAGTGTTATTAATTCACAGAAACTTTCTACGCCTCTGTGTGCCTACAGAGGGGTCAGGAAATGTGCAAGGGCGTCAGGAAAAGGAGGAGGAGGAGGAAAAGGAGAAGAAGGAGGAGGGGAAGGAAAAGAATTAGAAAAATAAGAAGGAAAAAGAAGAGAGGAGGTGATGGGAGTGTAGAAGGGAGAGAAATAGCTCAACTCAGCTACAAAAACAGATAATTCTAGTATATAACTATTGTTCTTTCTGTCATTTGAAGGGTCAATCAACGTTCTCCAAATGCAGAAAGAGATTAAGGGCCATTCAAAAGTGTGTGAAATGTCAATAGCTTCTGACAGTTTGGTGATTAATGTAAATGTGAAGTATCCTGCACCTTGTGATAAGGACAATAAACAAGATGAGAAGCCACTGGAGGGTATATTTGGAACAATCAGACTATGAGATATGACTTCGATATAATTAAAATTTAGTGTAAGAGGTCAGTATTATTTCCAGTTGTCAGGGTGATTTTTTTTCTTCCTTTTTTTCCTTCTTCTTTGTCCTTTCCTTCCTTCCTTTTTCTTCCTTCCTTCCTTCCTTTTCCCTCCTTTCTTCCTTCCTTCCTCCCTTCCTCCTTTCTTTTTCTATCTATTTATGTGGAGAGGCCAATGCTACCTTTGGCATGAATGGTTGCAAATATTTCTCCAAATTACGAGAGAGCTGAGGTTCATGTCTACAGATGACCTATATTAAAAGGTCACATAATTTGTATGCTTTATTAATACATTGAGCTCAGGCTAAATATGGAGACATTCTTTAACCTAGACTGCATATATTTTTAAAGATGAATTTGGACATAGAACAAATGATAAAATTCACAAGGCATTTTAGTTTCTTAAAGTATTTTAGTTTCAGTTGAGATAATCTAGTTAGCATTATATATATTATATATATATATAGCATTATATGTATTTAATATATACATGTACGTTTCAATGTTATTTAAAATGAAAATAGCCATAAGAAAAATGTTTATAATTCATCAAAATAAAATATATTCTGTGTAAACAGCAAAACATATTTAACTTCTTTCCTAAAAATGGGTCTTGATTTATTATACTATAGGGAATTAAGTATGTGATTTAAACAATTTTCAATGCATTATTATTATTTTTTATGTTTATTTATTTTGGGGGAAAAAGAGGGAAAGAGCAAGCATGCACAAGTGGGAGAGTAGCAGAGAGAGACAGGGGGACAGAGGATCTGAAGCAGGCTCTGTCTGAGAGAAGTGAGCCCAATGCGGGATGGAACCCATGACCCATGATATCATGACATGAGCTGAAGTCCATGTCTCAACCAACTGAGCCACCCAGGCACCCTGAATACATTATTTTATATTAGCAATCTTTGGTAGAAAATTCTAATTACTCTCTTCTGAACAATATTTCCTTGGCTAAGAATCCTAAATAAATTGGACTAACCACAATGAAAAACCAGCCTCAGTCCTATCACTCGCATAAACAAAGACAAATATTGTGTCACTTACAGAAAAAGTTACTTTGGTTTCACAAGTACCTTTAAAAATTAGCATGCTGAAAGAATATCCAGTGGGAGAAAGACAGTCTCGTCAACAAATGGTGTTGGGTTAAGTGGATAGTTACATGCAAAAGAATGAAACTGGACCACTTTTTTATACCATATACAAAAATAAACTCAAAATGAATAAAGAATCTAAATGTGAGACTTGAAACCATAAAAATCCTAGAAGAGAGCACAGGCAGTAATTTCTCTGACATCAGCCATAGCAATATTTTTCTAGATATGTCTCCTGAGGCATGGGCAATAAAAGGAAAAGTAAACTATTGGGACTATATCAAAATAAAAAGCTTCTGCACCCTGAAGGAAACAATCAACAAAACTAAAAGGCAATCTACAGAATGAGAGAAGATTTTTGCAAATGACATATCTGATAAAGAGTTACTATTCAATGTATATTAAACAACTGATATTATACTCAACACTCAAAAAACAAATAATTCAATTAAAAATGGGCAGAAGACATGAACAGACATTTCTCTAAAGAAGACATACAGATGGCCAGCAGACACATGCTCAATATCACTCATCATCTAGGGAATGCAAATCAAAACGACAATGAGATGTCACCTCACACCTGTCAGAATGGCTAAAATCAAAAACACAAGAAACAACAAGTGTTGATGAAGATGTGGAGAAAAAGGAACACTCATGCACTGTTGGTGGGAATGCAAACTGGCACAGCCACTGTGGAAAACAGTATGAAGTTTCCTCAAAAAGTTAAAAATGGAATTACACCACAATCCAGTAACCATGCTACTGGGTATTTACCCCCAAATTACAAAAGTGCTAGCTCAAAGGGATGCATGCACCCCTATGTTTATTGTAGCATCATTTATAATAATCAAATTATGGAAGTGGCCCAAGTGTCCATCCACAGATGAATGGATAAAGCAGATGCGTGTATCTGTATCTCTCTCTTCATTCAGCCATAAAAAAAGAATGAAATTTGCAATGACATGGAGCTAGAATATAATGCTAAGTGAAATAAGTCAATCAGAAAAAGACAAAAAATATATGATTTCACTCATATGTGGACTTTAAGAAACAAAACAAATGAACAAAGGAAAAAAGAGAAAGAGAGGGAGAGAAGGCAAGAAACAGACCCTTCACTATAGAGAACAAACTGATGGTTACCAGCGGAAAGTTGGGTGAGGGGATGGGTGAAATACATGATAGGGATTAAAGAGTGCACTTATAGTGATGAACACTGGGTAATGCATGGAACTGAATCACTACACTGGACACTTGAAACTAATGTAACACTGTATGTTAACTATACTGGAATTAAAATTTAAAAACTTAATAAAAAAAGAAAATTAGGCTGTTGGTATAAGTTTATAATATGCTAAGTAGCTTATTGCTCATCTTTGAAAGGTATCTTCCAAGATGAAAGTAAATTTTAGCCTCTTTTATTACTTTGGAAATCTTAGATTGTATTAATTCAAAATATCTGATGTCCTTAATTCTTGTCAATATTTTCCTTATTAAAAATCTTTCTGGGGGCGCCTGGGTGGCTCAGTTGGTTAAGCGTCCGACTTCAGCTCAGGTCATGATCTCATGGTTTGTGAGTTCGAGCCCCACGTCGGGCTCTGTGCTGACAGCACAGAGCCTAGAGCCTGCTTCAGATTCTGTGTCTCCCTTTCTCTCTACCCCTCCCCTGCTCGCTTGCTCTCTCTTTCTCTCTGTCTCTGAACAAATAAATAAACATTAAAAACATTTTTTAAAAAAACCCTAGGTTAGTTTTAAAAAAATCTTTCTGAAAAATTATTGAGTTTTTTTCTCCCAAAATTATATTTTTGCTTGCAATGACCCTTCCTTCCATTTTACCTAATATTAAAATGTCATCAACAATAAACTCTTGCAATCAGCCTTTTGTGGCCTTCTCTTGGCTAACCTTAATTTGAATATCTAGCTTTATTTCTAGTCTTTAGCAGAGGAAATCCTCAAATTCAGTGAAATAACTTGCCCGTTTCCCAACTCCCCTCTAATTCCCCACCCTTCGATTTTTCTGCGAGTCTACATGTCACTTTTGACCTATCTGAGTTCATCCATAATTTTTAATAACTTCGTAAAACCCAACCCTTTTATGAAGATTTTCTAAGGAGTTCAATATCTTTGTTTCAATAATTCTTACAGCATATATATGCCATATTACAACATAAAAATTGTGGCTTTAATTTTACATTTTTTAGAGTGTTTCAGAATTATTCTGTCTTGAATTTTTGGTCTTATATTTTACCTCTTGTCGTGGGAGCTCCAGTTTCCACATGCCTCCTTCCATCCACACCCTTCCGTGTTGACTCTGGGGTTGCCCTGTAACTTGGCCAATTGGACAATACCAAATGTGAAGTAAGTAGAGACAGGAAAAATGCTTATTCTCTTGCCTTTTAAGCCACTCTTGGAACTCTTGCTCTTTTTATGTGAATAAGCCCAGTGAAGCTGCTAAAGGATGAAGTAACTAGAGAAGCTTCTGCCTTCCTTGCCATCCCAGATCTACCAGCTGAGGCCAAGAGAAAGTGGCTAGCTTCTGTTGATCTCCAAATTAACAGAAGACCCTTCAGTGACCTTAGTAGAGGTCGTTTGTACACCAACCAGACCATTAACACCACTCAGCCAAGTGTCCAACTTGCGGAGTCAGGAACCCAATAAAAGGTTATTGTCTCAAGTCACTAAGTTGTGAGCAGTTAGCTATACAGCAATAATAACTAATATATTGTCCCAATTAATATTGAACTCCAGTGAGGCAGAAACTATGTCTTTTTTCACTCTTTTCAATGAAAGGAGGACAACCAGAGAACAAAAGAGACTCTGAGTCATTAGTAATGTAATTTGCCCTTCCTCCCACAGAATAGAAAGTTGATAAAAAAAGGAAGTTAAGGCAACCTCCTAGATTTTAAACCAAAAAAATATGTTTGAAGAGGTAGAAAAGAAAGTAAAGCATAGGCAATTTCCCATTACATAGCACAAAAATAAAAGTGGAAACTTGAGAGAAAACATAAAAGACATAGTAAATCAACCCAGGAGATTTCATATTTTTTTAATTTTTTTTCTTAATTTCTTCTTTTTGAGACAGAGATAGAGAGCAAGGAGTGGAGGGGCAGAGAGAGAGGGAGACAGAATCCCAAGCAGGCTCCATGCTGTCCACACAGAGCTCTATGTGGGGCTCGATCTCATGAACTGTGAGCTCATGACCTGAGCTGAAACCAAGAGTTGGACACTTAACCGACTGAGCCACCAAGGAGCCCAGGATATTTAATATTTCATTAATAATATTTTCTTACAGAGAAAAGTAAGCTTAGAAGAAGAAATCAACAAAGAAATGTTGCCATGAATTTCCTAGAGGTGTTGAACGCTGGTCTTTAAATAGAATGAAAGGGCCAATTAAGCACATGGTAGGAATAAAGAAAAAAAGATTAATTCTAAACACATTCTAGAGAACCACAGAAGATCCTTCAACTTCCATAGAGGAAGAAAAAAAATAGTGGCATCTACAAATAAAAGGTAATTCAACTTTCCACTAGCAAACTTAAAGCCTGGAGACAATGAAGCAATGTATTCAAAGTCATGAGGGAAATAATTTTGAGTCTGGAACAAATACAGTCAAAGTCACCAATCAAATGTTATGGGGATTTTAAGATACAAGAGAATTCAGAAAACTTATTTTCCACTCACCTTTTGTAAAAAGTTACTTGAGAGTATAATACAGAAAAATAAAAGAATCAATCAAGAAACAGAAAGCTATAAGTGGAACAAAAGGAGGTTACATTTTGGAATTATAATTCTGAGATGGTTTTACTGGTATAGGGAACAATCAATTATATTTACAAGAATAAAGGTTTCAGATGGGAAATCTCCATGACACAGTGAATTTTAGTGAAATATTCCACAAGAAAAAAGAAAAGAAAAGGAAGTAATAGAATGGTAAAGTGGTAATAGCCTAAGAATTTATTTTTTTCTGAATAGGTAATTTTTTTTTTAGAGAGAGAGAGAGAGAGAATGTGTGTGTGCACAGGAGTGGGAGAAGAGCAGAGAGAGAGAGGGGGAGTGACAGAATCCCAAGCAGGCTCCACACTCACCACATAGCTTGATGTGGAGCTCAATCTCACAACTCTGAGATCACCTCCTGAGCTGAAACCAACAGTCAGGAAGCGCTCAACCGACTGTGCCACCCAAGTGCCCCTGTAAATGTCTTCTTTTGATTAAAAAAGAAAAGGAAAAATTAAGGCAAAATTGAGAGGAATCAAAAAAATAAAATAAAAGAGAGAGTAGGGAAGGGAGAAATCTGAAATTTAAAATGTAATAAGAAAGGCATGGCTGAAATAATAAAGCATGGAAAACCCCCCAAAGGGGATTTAATTTCTATCTATTGGTGAAGTATAAATGTGGCATAATGATAACACAGGAAACATAGACAAGGAAATATAATCACAGCACACCAACAGATTCTTTAAACAGTATTTACCGGTAATAATGACATAAACTCTACTTAATAGTTTGTGACTTCTAGATTATACTCTATGAAACACAGAAAATAACTATGGCAAAAGTAAGAATATGGCTGACCCAGAAGTTGAGAGGTGGACTTGAGGAGGGGTCTAAAAGTAACTGATGCTACCAAATGCAGAGAAGCCAAAGTTCTTGGCTCCGTCTCCCTGCTGAAAAACTCCTTCCTTTCAGAAGGGCTATGGCCGCTGCACTGAATCCAGGCACTTAGAAACAAGCCAGGCACGGGAAAGCACATCCACCTATCTATATCCTTATCACATTTTATCCTTTGCTTTATCTGTTACTTTAAAAATAAACCCAAATAAAAGCAAATTGAAAGGAAGTACAAATCCTTCTTCTCACCCATCTTTGAAACTTGATTGACTTGAGGGCTAAACCTACCTCAAGGAACACAGTGCTGTTTAAATACATTAAGAATAAATGGAAAGGGGCGCCTGGGTGGCTCAATCCTTTGACTGTCCAACTCTTGATTTCAGCTTAAGTCATGATCCAGAGGTCATGAGATCAAACCCTAAGTTGGGCTCTGTGCTGAGTGTGGCACCTGCTTAAGTTCTCATATTCATTATCTCTCTCTCTCTTTCTCTCAGAATGTTTGAATGAATATCTAATTCTATTATTAGTCTGTTAGATGTATTTAATGAAATTACTTTTAAAATCAGAATTTGAATGTGTACTATGCCATCTGAACAACGAATCACCAGATATGTTGTATTTGCAGAGATGTATCTAAAAGGAAAAGAGAGCATAGTTTCTGTGGTACGTATAGGGTCAATCTCTTGTTTTTTAATAGTGACAAGGACAGGATAGAACAATGTACACTTTTAAAAATTATTTGAAATTAGATAAAGTTAGTGAATAGTACAGATTCAACTTACTGGCTGACATTGCAAGTTAAATGAAAACAGATGAGGATAAAATATTGGCTAGACATTAAACTCTCACTACAGTAGGAGTGATATTCCATGGCTTAACCTTGGTTATTAAAAATATTATGAGTCTGAGCACTCTCAAAGAATGGTAGAAAAGAAAAACAGATTATAAAGTATCCCAGATTATTAAAAATACAATTGTTCTCAACAGGAAGAAGAGAGAAAACAAGCAAATAGGACAATGCAATATGGGGAATTCATAAAATGATGTTATTTATTGGTAATCATGTTCTCAAAAATGTACTAAAAGTTCTGAGACATCTTCAGGAAACAGAAGCCATCGTGAGCCAAAACACCCAGTGGTAAAGAGAGTATTTGCCTGATGAGAATGACCTTTGATGTTAACTGCAGGAACTGCTGAAAATTCTAGAGTCAATTTCTTTGGTGTTCCTTCTATCTAAATCACACACTTCAACTTGTCAAATACTGTTGGCCAAATGGTGTAGAAAAATCATCTGTTCTTGAGCAGTCTGTGGCTGCTTTTAAGTACAGAAGAAATTAAAGTGAAAAATCTTAGTAAGAAAAATTTTATCAACCACAGTGCTTGGTTCCAAAAATTCCAGGAACTGTAGCACTATGATCAAATTTACTTGATTATAACAAAAGCAGCCCACTTGGGAGCTGATATTGTAAAGACAGCACCACATGTTGTAAAACAGAGAACATTATCAAGAGTCTGTACCAAGAATGTAGTGTGGCCTTTTGCCAAGCATGACCTACAAGAATCATGCCATTAGGCCTGGCACAATGTGCTCTTTGATTCCCCTTGCTTTTTACCTTGCTTGGGCTTCCCTGTTCCTTAAGGAAATAAAACTTGGTCTATGTCTGAAAACAGTCATATCATCTGAAGAAATAAACTATGAAGCCATGTAAAAATAAATCTAATTAGTAAATCTTTATCTTTGAATTGTATTTAATTTTGAAATGGAATATAATAATTTCTGGACTAAGCAATTTAGGCACACCACATTTTGATCATTAGCTAAAAATGAGACTGTAGATGTAGACCCTGCCTTCCACGCCTCCAATCTTTAAACAAACAAAAATCCATATCTTTAAAATTTCTGGAAATTTAATCCCTTCATAAGACTGTCAAAGGAATACTTCTATAATAATTTTCTGTAAAAAGTCCTGTTTTCATGAGGTCTTTGTAGTCTGGCTCCCTGATCTCTTCTAAGGCAAAGTAAGTAAGTCTTTCATATGGGTTTAATGTTCTCTGACACTCTGGCTTGATGGCCTAGGAAATTATTTAATGTCATTTAAATTCCACTTTCTTAATTTATAAAGAGGGCATAGCTGTTTGAGCACTAAATAAGGTTACATATATGAAAATTTCAGCCAACTGACTGACATAGTCTAAGTGCTCAAATAGGAGCCATCATGATGCTATAGTCAAGGTGCAGACAAAAACCTAGGGATCATTCTGGACTCCTCCCCTTTTCAGATATTAACTGGATGTAATTGGTTTCCAAGTCTCACTAATTTTAACTCCTTAATATCTTTCAAAGGTACTTCCTCTTTCCCTGCCCAACATCTGTGCTTTACTTTAGATTCTGCTGTCTGTCCCCATGCAACTGTCTCAATTGTCTCCCTGTCTCTAGTTTCAAGGTCTCTGCTCCAAATCTAGTTTCCATATTGTCGTTCGGTCCTACAGAATGATTTAGTCATACAGAGATCTGCTTATATCACCTCCCTTAAACTGCAAAAACACTAACACAGCACAAGAGCTTTTTGGGATCAAGCTACTCTGTGGTTTCTGCCCTCATTTTTGCCACTCTTTTTACAGCGCAATACAAACTAAGACTTATGAACAAATCTCAATTAACAAAGCATATGTTAAATATTTAAACTTTGTTTGACCCTATAGTTTATTCATACTGTTTTTTTATTGACCTTGTGATTTTATTTTTTTTATTTATATATTTTGAGAGAGAGAGTATGTGAATGGAAGGAGGGGAGGGGTAGACAGAAAGAGAGAGAGAGACAGAACCCCAAGCAGTCTCTGCACTGTCCTTGCAGAGCCCTACGCAGGGGCTCAATCTCGGGAACCATGATATCATGACCTGAGCCAAAATCAAGAGTCAGATACCTAATGTGTGAGCCACCCATGTGTCCTTATGATTTTATTTTAAACTGAGGATGAGAGATACGAAGCCAAGCATTTTGCTGTATACATACATGCCAAAGAATGCTTTCTGCTTCTGAAAATATTTGTATTGCTATCACTTGTATGGACATAACTTTTTTTTTCCTTTAAAGATATTTAAGCTTATTTTTTACTATTAACTCAAATATATGAGAATTATACAAAATAATCAGTTCATCTGCCAAATGAGAGAAGTATTCTTAGGAATTTAGGACACTTCATTTTTGACTAACCTTGGTTTCTTCTAGCTTAATTTTCCAACAGACTTTTCCTAAATGACTTCATTGTTTCTAAACATAAAATGAAACCAAAATCATCATCTAAAGACCGTATCTCTCATTTCACATTTTCAAAAGACTATGCAACAAACTTCCTAGAGAGCTCCATAAGTGGAGTGTCAAGAATGTTTTGATCACCAGAAATGCCACTAGAAAAGATGGTTCCTTCCAAAGGAGTACAATCATTTGAATATCTGTGTTTATGAATTTTGGGTTGCCATTCAGCCAATTATTCCTTCACACATCAAGTAGTTAATATGTCCCGATAATACACATATTAAATATTCTTAGAAAAGTAAGATATTTTTTTCTTATTTTTTTTAAAAATCTTCAAAGTTGGGTTAATAATAGTAACTTACCTCAAAGAGATGTAGTAAAATTAATTAAGTGAATTCATTAACATGTTTAAAACAGTGCCTGGAATATAATCAATTTCAGGACTGTTAGCTGTTATAAGCTATATTTTCATAATCAACAATAAAATTTTCATATATGTTAGCCTGCAATACAACATTGGATTATTGAACTCATCTTAGATAGATAGTTATAACTAACAATTACTCAGGATGATATGATTCACATATATTTTCCCTGAAAATTTAGCCTGATGTGCTCTGGGGTAATTTTGAAAGGCAAGAATCAGAGTAATGATGTAAATTCTATGTAAAATCCCTTTTGACTTAGACTCTTATATCAGGGACACATTGATGTTCTCTAATATCCAATTTCCCCTTCATTCTTTTGGTAATAAGTCCTCTAAGTTTTAGCTTTATTTCTTTTTCTTTTTTTGTTTGTTGTATGAAAAATACATTCCCTAGACTCCTTTGCAGCTAGGAGTGAAATGTAAATACATTGGGCATTGTGATATAAAATAAAATGGCAAACTTTGTGTGGTAGCCTTAAAGGGAGGATTCTCCCTTTCTCCTCTTCTTCCCCTTGATGTGACTGGCATGAGAACATGATGTCAGGAGTTGGAGTAGCCATTTTAGAACAAGATGTGAAAGTTCTGTGGTAAAATGGCAGAGAACCAAGACAAAAGGATCCTGTGTTTCTTGACCCATGAAACTATACCAGACCTATGCCAATTATGCTCATATTGTTACATTGAAAAAAAAAAACAAAATTTTCACCTAGTTAAGACATTACTATATCAGATCTTTGCTATGGTAGCTATGCCTATATTTCCTAGGTGAAAACCCAATATTTAATGTACGGCTCACCTATCTATAAAATTTTCTTCCTACTCACATAAACATGTTAGGATAGTGTTTCTGTGTTTTAAATTTAGTGCTTTAGTGATATCCATTAGTGTCTACTCTATTATTGTTTCATTTTATGCTAAATACATAGGTTTAAGAATATGCTTCCTTCTTGAGTGTAATATTTAGCCTCAATGAGGGGCGCCTGGGTGGCTCAGTCAGTTAAGCCTCCGACTTCAACTCAGGTCATGATCTCACGGTCGCAGGTTCGAGCCCCGTGTCGGGCTCTGTGCTGACAGCTCAGAGCCTGGGGCCTGCTTCAGATTCTGTGTCTTCCTGTCTTTCTGCCCCTCCCCCCTCATGCTCTGTCTCTGTCTCAAAAATAAATAAAACATTAAAAAAATTAAAAAAGTATTTAGCCTCGAGAAAAAAAAATCACACGCACAGTTTATTTATTTTGAGAGAGAGATAGAGTGTGAGCAGAGGAGGTGCAGAGAAAAAGGGAGACATGGAATCTGAAGTAGGTTCCAGGCTCTGAGCCCATGCTGGGCTCAAACCAATGAGTCGTGAGATCATGACCTGAGCCCAAGTGGGATGCTTAACTAACTGAGCCACCCAGGTGCCCGAGCACTTGGTATATTTAAACGGCAATACCAAAAAGGTCTGAAATTTCATAAGTGGTAGATTGTACGGTTGATGAGATGATTAAGAAATTAACATATTTTTCAAATTCAACAATTACGAGGTAATTAGACACCTGCTATGAGACAAATAGTGAAAATACAAGATGAATATATAGTATGTGTTCCCTCCACTGAAGAAACGGGATATCAAGAAAGTTACCACCCCCATGCAGAAATTTACACATACAGAAAGGTGGGTGTTAATATAAAGATATACACAAAATGCTACAGTGGAATCATAAAAAGAGCAATGGATTCTTTAAACCTCAACAAAAACACAAACTGCACTGCTTACCACATTCACCATAAATAAATTTTCCTTTGATCTACACTTTAATTTTTACTGATTATCTAGAGCTGGTTGACAAGTTATAAGTCTTTGCTATCAGAAGGATAAAAATGTCTGCTCAGTCTCATAATACTGCTAATAATAGCTACTATGCATGCAGTATCTACAAAGTCCCAGGCACTTAACACTATTTCTTTTGCTCCTACCAATAACCCCATGAGGCAAGTGCTGCTATCATTGACATATTGTGAATGGGAAGCATCTGAGCAAGGATTTGAATCCATGTTTATTAGACTCCATTGTCCATGTTCTTTCCTTTAGGTAATCTTTGTCTTTGGTTTGTTTCCTTATAATACCACTGGTCTTACTACCTAATAACAACTCATCCCCCTGCAAAGGCTAAAGTGCTCCCCGCTTAGGGAAGGTAACAAGAAAAGTATCCTTAACTGTTTTCTCCTCTCCCTCTGTTAGCTTCTCAATGCTTAGAGCCACTTATTACTCAGATAGGCACTTGATTTTATGTAGTAAAAAAATGACAGGTGTCAAAGAAAATAGTCCTTGGAAGAAAGGATGCCTCTGCAAATATAATCCATCTTTAAGCCGTGTACGTAAACATAAATATCCTCAGGACAGTTTTTTTTTTAATACTGTATAAAACACTACCAGCACATAGAAAGTCTCCTGCAAAATTCTCCATGTGTCCCTAAATGTATCATGTTTTGATTTCTTTAAAAAGAGTTGTCAAATATGGTTTTGATAAAATGTTTTCTGTGATGGCATCATGTAGCTAATGCCACAGCTGTACACCTGTGGTCAAAGCAGATAGGAGAGGCATACTTAGATTGGACAATGGGAAGAATTTGGTATCTATACTCTAACTCTGTATTTGAAACTTACTAGTATCAGTCCTGGACTTAAAACTGATTCTCTTACTGTATTTTTATATTCTAATAAAGCATTATATATTATACAATACAATATAACATAACATAATATAATAGTATTATGGAAATATTCAGGATAATGGATTGTTTTCTATTTTTTCTTTGATTATGCCTTGTTTCTTTTTTTCCCTTCTTATTCTTCTTTTAAGACATAAGAGCATTCTGAAAATAGAATGGTAACAGCTGAAACAGTCTGGTTACAAGAAGTCATAAGTGGCATGAAAGAATACCAAGAGATTTGCCCACCAAGTTGAATTTCAAATTAACTACCATACATGATTAAAATGTCTGAATTTTGGTTCACTGCTTAAAAGTTAAAATGCAAGAAAGTTAATCTAGTCATAACATACATATTTTTTTAAACCACTGGATCTATTTAACATTGCTTTCAAAAGATCATACAGACTGTTATTCTTCAGTAAGAAAAATTGGTTTTAAATTCATTCATCTGGACAGAATAAAAAATTTCTTTTTATTAACTCCAGATACCCTTCAGTACTGAATTTCAAACCAAATATTTTCACATGGAAAACTACTGGGAGGCATCTACATATTCTTCTGAATTTATACTTCATATAAGATTTGCAATGTATCCTTTATAATTAGACGTATGTGAATATGGCTAGAAACTGCAAAGTCAGACATCTGTGTCCTTCCTAGCATTCATTTATACACTCATTCACCTGAGTATTGAAGACTTTCGGCTAACTTGGAATCTGATGTGATTAGACAACCAACTGGCTAGCTCTGAGTTCCTTCCAGATAGGAGGGTGGGAGATGTAGGGGAATATGAGCACTGAGAAAGATGTTACACAGAAAAACGAAGTAAAGAAAACTAGGTCATGACTGTAGCAAAGAAAAAAAGTGCGTAGGGAAAGAGGCAAAGGTACAGTGTGGCAGGTGAAATGAAACAAAGGAACAGTAATTAGGAAATCTGCCAGTTCCCTTCACTGGAGACCTTGGATGAAACTGCTTTTTTGTGTCTAAATGACAAGTGACCTATACAGAGTCAAAATTAAATGAGAAAGGTTTATCCTAAATTGATTGGAACAATAATGAAAGAATCTTACATTTGATCATTGAGCAGGATGTTCCCTAAAGAACAGACTCAAAGAACTTTAATCCCATTAGGGAATCACACATCGAATATGTTTTTCCCTTGAGTGTGGTCTGGCTGTGTCTCCACCTCAATCTGTCCCTGTAGTTAAGTGCAGCCCAATGATGAGTTGGAAATAAAATGTTTAATTAAACTGTCTCTCTGGTATCAGATATTTAAAGCGCATACACTAGGATCTTTTCAAAGTCAGGATTAAAGTTGCTGACACTAATTTGTGGGTAGAAATGTAGCATTTTATTTTGGCTTACAATTTAAAATTTGTAAAGAAAATCCTTAGGAGGAATAATATCACTTTTTTTTTCATGTTTATTCATTATTGAGACAGAGAGAAACAGAGCATGAGTGGGGGATAGGCAGAGAGAAAGGGAGACACAGAATCCAAAGCAGGCTCCAGGCTCTGAGCTGTCAGCACAGACCCCGACACGGGGCTTGAACCCACGGACTGTGAGATCACGACCTGAGCCAAAGACGGACACTTAACCGACTGAGCCACCCAGGTGCCCCTAATATCACTTATGATATGCCACGCCACCTTCTACAATTCTGTGCATATGTCATTAAATTTCAACCGCAACCCCATGAGGTAGGCACTAATATTATCCCCAGTTTACAGACAAGAAAACTAAGACAAAGTGACATTCCATGGTTCACACGTTTGACAGCTGGTAACTGAACTCTGTCTTGCTTCTGTGTGTGAATAACAATATATATAAGCTTTACTACTGTAAACATTTGTTTTCATGGTGATGAATATTAAAGAGAATCTTCACACTCCTAATGTATTATTTGACTGAAAAGCCTGCTCAAAAGCGTTTCTACTAATGATTTCTCCACTGCCTTAATCATACGCCAGCTTAATAACCATTCCCTTCCCTCACTGTGGTCTGCCTTGCACAGTTCTGTAGCCACTATGTCAATGTTCAAATCCTGGCCTTGTCCTTTACTATTTGTGTGATGCTAGCTGCTGTGTATGTCCTTTCTGCTTCATTGCTTCATGTATAAAATAGGGATAATAACAGTATCCCATATATTACTAGAACCAAGAAAATTCTAGTGTAAACTAACCAGTTAATTCATAGAAACCACCTAGAACGGTGTTTGGCCTGAAGCAAGCACTGGACAAATCCTAGTTATTACAACTGTCATGACCATCAGTTAGTCCTGTACACGTTTCATTCCTTCCTCTAATGCCCTGTGGACCTTACATTTCCTATTACTGCATAACCCTTTGGAGAAAAACAATAGGCTCCATTTACCTTTTGTAAGAACCAGGATAGATACAATTGGAAAAAAAAAAACTATAAACATATATAGAACTTTAAAAACACTGTAACATAACTGTGGCATCTTTTACTCTCTCTAAAGGAACAGTTAAATAGTTCCAAGTCAAGGCACAGGTAGTACAGATTTTCAACCTTTAAAAAAATTTAAAAAAAAATCCACTTTCTACGGTCCTGATGGCCAACCTCCATACCAGAATCATCAACAGCAGCTTATTAATTGCATCCCTTTCAGATGACTTGAAAGGTTTAAACAACAGAAGAAAAAAAAGTCGGTTTATTTGGGACAATGAAATTTAGGGCTTGGCAGCCATTGCTGGTACAAAGGTATCTAGGGAGGTACACTTACTGAGAGAAATCTGTTTAAGCAACAAAATATAAACATTTTTAAGGCAGTGAGAGAAGGAAAGCAGGAACAGAATTCCCCCAACTTTCATTACTATTTTGAGCTTTGCTGACAACAGAAACTTTTCAGCTGCTGATCATAAACAGCCAAAAAGCTTATTTTAAGCTTCAGTCCTCAAGAAGAAAAGTGATTCAGTATCCGCTGTGACAATGCTCACAGCCACCTTGGAACTTCTGTGAGCTGCAAGCCATACTCCTCCAGTAATATAAGATGGCACATAATCAACAAGAAAATAATTTGTACAGCAAATACAAGTGGACACAGTAATGAGGCAGAAGGACTTATTTAAACTAGAAAGCCCCAGACACAGAATAAATAAGCATTTTGGCAGAGGAGACTGGGATAGACATGAGTGTATGTGGATTTGGGAATGTGCTTCCCTGCCGGAAATCATTCAATTATCAAAATTCTTTCCCCCTGAGACTCACAAACAGAAACCTTGGCCTGTGCTCAAATATTAAACATTAATGATGTTCTCCTGATGTTTAAAGAAAAGAAGGAAAGCTGTGGTCTACGTTAGTTGTTAAAGAAGCAGTTGTGAGGAAACTTGGGACAGAATTTGGAAAAAAAATAAATGACATTGCCATCAGCTTCCAGCTTTATTTTTCTAGTGAGAAGGAAAGCATTTCCAGCCAGTCTTAGTTCCACTTTGAGATAAGTGATCTCGTTTACTTTTATGATGGCTTGCAGATTTATTCATTCGTTGAACAAATATTTATTGGATGCCCACTGTGTGCCAGACATCATAGAAAACTTGAAGTACAAGGGTAACAATGACAGAGTTTACGCCTGAGAGAGATAAAGATCCTGAAGAAGAAGAGAGACAAAAAGGCAGCGGAACAGAAAGATAATTGCAATTTTCAGTAAGGAGCATGGAAAAATCAAACAAAAGGCTGACAGAAAGGATAACAGAATTCTGCTTTATGTAAATTAGACACATGGCAGGGAGTTTGGATTTTATTCTAGGTCTGATAGCAAGTCACTGAAAGGTTTTAAAGGAGAAATATTGTGGCCCAATGTATAAACATCACTTTTGCTACTGAGTGAGGATGTGTAATAAGAGATCAGGAGCAAGGGTAGAAGCAGGGAAGCCAGTTAAGTTTTTGTTGCAATGATCTAGGCAAAAAAGACAAGGCGGTGTGTGTGAGAAGATGACAATAGAGTGAGATAAAACTTCAAGTTCAAGCAATACTTTGGAGAATCATTAGGCCTTACTACTAAGGAACTGGTGTGGGGATTGCAAGAATCTTAGATGACCCCTAGATACCTAGCTTGCATAACTGGATCCATAGTTTGTTTTGCTTTTACATTGGAGCCCAAGACCTTATTCATCTTATAACCAAAAAATACATAGTATATTTTTAAAAAATTTTTAACACTTATTTATTTTTGACAGAGAGAGACACACAGAGTGTGAGCAGGGGAGGGTCAGAGAGAGAGGGAGACACAGAATCTAAAGCAGGCTCTAGTCTCTGAGCTGTCAGCACAGAGCCCAAAGCAGGGTTCAAACCTACAAACTGTGAGATCATGACCTGAGCTGAGGTCGGCCGCTTAACCGACTGAGCCACCCAGGCGCCCCTATAGTATTTTGTTCTGTGGATTGAAAGGTATAAGATTTTAAGGGAGGTCAGGTTGGGAGGAAAGGGAAGAGGAAAGGTTTTATCTCAGAGTCTTATTAACAGTGGAGAGAGTAAATACATTTTTATGTATATCAACTATTATTAGGAAGCTATCTGTTACTCAGATTGCTTTTCTTACTAATTTTGCTGCCGTTGCAAAGTATTCAACTTTAAACAAACTATAGTCACTGCCATTCAGGTGTACTTATTTATGTACTTACATATTTGTTTTTGTTTTTTTTGTTTTTGTTTTTATTTTTGAGAGAGAGAGAGAGAGACAGCATGAGCAGGGAAGGGGCAGAGAGAGAGGGAGACACAGAATCTGAAGACAAGCTCCAGGCTCTGAGCTAGCTGTCAGCACAGAGCCCATCGTGGGGCTTGAACCCATGAACTGTGAGATCATGACCTGAGCCGAAGTCAGACACTTAACCGACTGAGCCACCCAGGCTACATATTTGTTTTTTTAATACAGAATTTCAGAAACATGTCTGTTGAATTATATAGGTCAGCAGTATGGGTAATAACATTTTGTGTTAAAAATTCGTGTGACCAAAATCAAAAAAACAGACTCTTAACTATAGAGAACAAACTGAGAGCTGCTGGAGGGGAGGGTGGGTGGAGGGTTGGGTTAAACAGGTGGTGAGGATTAAGGAGGGCACTTGTGATGAGCACTGGGTGTTATGTTTAAGTGATGAATCACTGAATTCTGCACCTGAAATTAATATTACACTATACGTTAACAAACTGGAATTTAAATAAAAACTTGAAAAAGAAAAAAAAATAAAACATCTAGTTCCTGCAAAAAAATTCATATGAACAAAAATTCATTTTATTGAGAAAACTCTCAGAGCAATTACAAAGAAAAAAAATAATGGTTTTGTGAAATGGGGACCTATTGTATCTCACAATATGCTTGGATGAACAATGATTTAGAATTCTATAGCTTATTCGTTAACAAGTATTACATTAATTTATGGTCACATCTCTGATACCATTAAACTGAGTAATTATACAACTTAGTATGGATACTGGGTGGAACAGAATCCCCCCAGATTTCAGGTCCACCTGAAACCTGTAAGTATGATCTTATTTGGACATAGGGTCTTGTATATGGAATCAAGGGACAATGAAGTTGAATTAGCATAAGTGTCCTTATGCCCGGTGTTCTTTTAAGAAGGGAGCAATTTGGACCCATACACAAGATATACAAGGTAGAAGCGCATGTGGAGATGAAGGCAGGGACTGGATTTATGTTGTTATAAACCGAGGAATGTCAAGGATTGCCAGCAACCCTGAGAAGCTAGAGAGTCAAGGAAGTATTCTTCCCTAGAGCCTTCAGGGGGAGCATGGCCTGCTGATACCTTGATTTTGAACTTCTAGCCTTCAGAAATGTGAGAGAAAAAAAATTCTGTTGGTTGTGCCTATTTGTTATGGCAGCTTTGGAAAACTAATACAGCATGTAGCAATCATTTAAATAGCATCCTGCATGTATTCAATAACCATTACGTTATCAGGTATTATGTTACATGAAAGTCAGTGAGAGGAATTTCTTATCAAGATTACTTATGATTCTGTTCATTTTATAAATATATTTCCAAATGGCTGTCTTATTTAGAATTTTATCATCAGTTCATAAATCATAAAATATACCTTGCAAAGAAGAACATAGTCACACATACACAAGCATTCCATTAACGCACAACTTTTCATATTGGATCCCTAGGGAGATGTCTTACATTACATTATATTCCTGACCCATCAAACCTACTGAACCATGAAACTGGTTTGTAAGACTAAGCTGACCTTACATGTGTGAGCTAACTTAGGTCAGGACACTGGTAATTATCATATACTGAATACCTTTTAAACTAAAAAATGCATTTCTATTTGTTTATACACTGTGTAAAAATATGCATAATATTTATTTATATCTTTGAAGTACCAAAATAACCACTAACCAAATAGATTACTGGCATGTAGATCACAAAGAAATTGAGGTAAATTCCTTAAATATTTTAATAATCCACACCAGTGACAAAGTATACAGAGTTAGAAAGATGTTTGTATGGTGATATGGTCACCAACAGACTCTGGATGTGTCATTAGAAGACCCCAAGGAAAGCTCCCAATTGCTTGGGCATTAAGAAGGACATTAAGCTAATGTAAACATGCTCTGGAATGAATGGGAGGCTATCATTTGCATTCACGAGGACATATTTTAGTTCTTACAATACTAAGAATGTGTTGCAATGTGTCATCTAACATTTTTAAGACCATGGCATTGAAGACATGTGAAGGAGCTATTGTACACTATTCACTTGCTAGACTGCTGGCTACTTGTGGCTTGGTGACCAACTAAGGAATGCCGACTTATGTGCCTTCACTTTAAGATGGCCTCCAAGGCCTTCAGGAACTCTTCGGCACCAATTAGAACAAAGGCAAACAAAAAATAACGTTAATAATGATAGGCGCAGGGCAAACAAAAGGCAAAATCGATCTGGTGTCGGGGGCTAGGTTTTCATAAAAGCCAGAACTCCTGCACGTGCTGAATCTGAATGAGTAGAGGAAAAAGGGTAGACAATGAATATAACTTAGATTCCAAGACAGCTTCCCTCACTCTTCCATAATTATGAACATTCTTACTATAACTGGGTAACTCTCATGTGTAAGCCATATGGATTTTTTTCAAGTGATTAAAGGAGAGTGTGACTGTATAGTAATTCCAGTTCTGCCACTTGTCTCATTATGTGGTTTGGGTTGCATTGTGGTTTAACCTCCCTGCAATTCAATTTTCTAGTATGCCTTGGAAGGAATATTTATCCACCTGGCAAAAAAGCTCTGGAGTGACTTCTTGTTTTATTTATTAATTTTCTTGAAATGCTCTCCTTGATTCTAAAATGGCTTCCGGCTCAGGGAAATCATTTCAGTACAGGCTCGGAACAGCTACATTGGCAATTAACATGGAATAGATTATTGCTGAAACATCTGACCATTTAACTATACCTTTATTCACAGAGCGTGAGATCAATAGCATTATTTCTGCAATGAGCATATACACCTACTACCAGCCCATGTTAGCCCTAACTACTGTTTTGTGTAACAGGAACTTACAAGTCTTTCTCCCTTCTTTTTAAATTACTTATTTGGAATTTTCAATGTATTTGGTATTTCTGAATCTATTTTCACTTGTACCATTCCTTGACTAACATCTCTCTCCCTCACAGAAAGAAAACACACACATACACACATACAGGCTCTAGCACAAATGGATGCCTGAAACAAGAGAGGAATTAACAGGTTATATTTGGCCTAGTAAACCTGGGGAATCAGGAGAGACAAATTTTTGTCTGACATAAACTTTAGTACCATGTTATGAAAACAGCAATGAACTGGGAGAAAGAAGATTTAATTTGAAATACCAGCTCTCCCATTAACTACATGATCTTGGGAAAGGCTCACTTGGGAAAGTCCCATAGGATAGAAATCTGTATCATTAAGAAGGAAGTTCATATATGTCAAGATTGTAATACATTTTCTCCGTGGTGTCCTAGGGTGCTCAGAGCCATACCTAGATTAATCTATAGCTTCATAATGTTTGTAGAATCAGAGACTGAGTGAATGAACTTCAGTTTCTCCATCTGCAGATGGACATAATAATGTTTATTCACAAGGGTTGTTATAATAATCAAATGACATATGGAAAAACATCTAAAATAATAACTTGCATGCAGTAAATAAAGCTTGAATACATTCTTTTAAATAGAAGATTGAAAAAGAACCTCTGCATTTGTTGGCCTATGCTATCATCTGTCTTATAATCAAAATAAGGAAACCAGTGTAATTGACTCTGTGCGTCCATCACCCATATACAGCCAGAATGGAAAAATAAGTTTTTCCTCTTCTACCAGTCTCTTTTCCCTATCCCAAAATGCAGTTAAGACAAAATGGTATTGTTCTTAGAGTTGATTTTACTCCTGACCTAAGTAATTTTCTGAATCAGCATGTAATGGCTACATTAGGCAATCTATTTGGATTGTCAGTAAAGTAGTATTTATATAAGCAAAAAAAATTCTGTATTCTAATCATTAGCATCACCGTGTTTTCCCACTTAAACAGTAAAAACAAATGATTGCCCTGGAGTATAGGCAACACACATACGCACGCACGCACACACGCGCACGCGCGCACACACACACACACACAATCTTTTGTAGGGGTAGTGTATGAAGGAGATTTCAGTAGTCAGAATGGAGGCACAGACACTGCATAATGTCAAATATTAATCATCTGTCAGCCCGCCTACCCCCAACCCCAGTGACAGCAGGAAGAAGTACATTAAGAGAATTACTTCCCCATAAGTGAGGTAACATCTGCCTCAAACCTGGGTTAGGATAGAGTCTGGACCGTCTCCTCAGCAAGATCTGTTCATGTGGAATATAACAGAGGCATTCAGTTTTGCCTGAGGGCTCTTTCAGGATTTGGAATGCATAATTTGGTAGAAACTGTAATAAAGTAAGCATCGTTTGGCATACCAGTAATCTGCATTGAATAAAGACTTCTGAGTAAAAAATTCATACATACAATTTCCATTCTGGTTTTTTTCCCTCCCTTTTTATCTTCGTGAATCATGATGATAAAAAACACTGATGAACAGGGGTTCTTCCATCCACACATTTAAATAATGACTTTCTGGATTTTTTTTGAACTTTGTCTCAAAGCAAAATAATACTTTCTAATTAGGAAGAGTCACCCTTTCCTCACAGCCTGTAGACACATGCCACATATGCTCATTACCAACCTCACATTTTTAAGCATTTTCAGGAGACAGGGCTTGAGGGTGTAACGAATGGAAACCGTCTGCCCATGTTAATCCGGTTGATTAAAACCAACAGGAACCAGTTACAGGTTAGAATTAACAAACTTTGTGCATTCTGTGATTTATCCTCAATAAATGAGGAATGAAGAAAAACAAGAATACCAACAACATCTTATTGATACTTGAGTCAAAACTTTCATTCATAAGACAGACAAATCAGTAAAAAGTTAGAATATTAGGACCTCAGACTCATGCTATATTTATGAACTTGTCTAAATTTCTGTCACTAAGATATTTGATGAAATGATATTAAGACCAATATGTAAAATGCTTTACAAGGTAAAAACTACCTTGCATGTACTTATTTGTGTGATTTTTTTATTCTTAGGACAATCCTGGTGAACCAGGTAAAATAGATATACCTTAATTTTTTAAAAAGGAAATAAACATGTCCTATTTTTAATTTTTTAAGTGTTTATTTACTTTTTGAGAGAGAGAGAGAGAGCATGAGCAAGGGAGGGGCAGAGAGAAAGGGAGGCACAGAATCTAAAGCAGGCTCCAGGCTCTGAGCAGTCAGTGCAGAGAGCGACATGGGGCTCAAACTCCCAAACCATGAGATCATGAACTAAGCTGAAGTCGGATGCTAAACCAATTGAGCCATCCAGGCGACCCAACATGCCCCATTTTTAAGAAACATTCTATATTATTCTGATCCAGGAGTTCCAGATGTATCTTTCACTGTGGGGTGAACTTCTACATGTAATTAGAATGTGTCTCAGTCCCTTCTAAAATCTCTAGATTCTAACTTCTAGCTCAGTACTCCATATTCAGTAGCTTTAATGAAGTCAGATAATGTACTAGACATAGTGTTACTTGGCCTTTTTCATAAATAGGTGACGTCCTCACAAAGGACATATTCTAGGGCCTATCACATATACTGTTGCTTTCCAGAAAATAAACTTGAGATGGTAAACCTTTTGCAATGTTATTTAACATTGGGGAAAATGATCCATTAATAAACAAATGCTAAAAGTGAGGCGAAATGGGTAGAGTTTATTTAAGCATATTTTTAGTCTGTCAGTCTGAGGAATTTGGCAACTAGTGAGGTAGGGTATAAACTGGATTTCTGGACTCATGATTGATTTATATTAAATTCAGTCCATGGTAGAGAAAGAAGGAATTTATCATTCTTTTGGGGGAAAAAATTCCTGAAGGCCTTCTCACTTGCTAAAAATATCAAGTGGAACCCAAAAGTACAAATTAAAGTTGACTCTCTGGGGGCAGGGATGGAGTAAATTAGCAGATCTTGAAATAATCATAGAAACCAGCACTGCCACTGGGTTAGCCAGCCTGATAAACTGGACTGCAATGAATACGTGTTTTGTACCATTCCATCATGGAAGTCTCTGCTGGTCCAATCTCAGTTAGTCTGGGATTGGATGCTATCTTTTCATTTACTACAGCTCACAGATTAGTTAATTTGTTCATATTCCATTTGTTCACTTGATTCCATAATGATTATTTGAAGTAAGTTTGAAAGGGAACACTGCTTTCATTTTATAAAAAAGAGAGGCTTAGAAGGATCAAGTTGACTTCCCAAGGTCATCTGGGAAGGCAGTGGTTGAACCGATACCAGAACAGTGTTTTTCTATGATCTTGCTACAACGTGACATGCTCGAATGTTCCTTTTCACCCAGGGATGATAACCAGAGGCATTCTCCTTCCTAGACCATATATAAGAACTAAAAGACAAAATTAAGTCATGAAAGCAGCCACTGTAGATTCAGGCTTGTGCCTAATTTGGGTTAAAACTTCCCACATAAATTAAAATAGTGTTTAGCAATAGTGAATAAGTGAACAGCGAATAAATGAAACCCCAATTAGACATTAGAGGATTCTGAGTGAGTGCAGGGGCTCTTACTCTAACTATAGTGTGATTTTTCTCCCTTGAAATTCACTGGCCATCTTTAAACATTTAGCTGCAATACCCTGAACCCAATGCTAAGTACAAGGGAGAAAAATTGAAATATGGTATTCCCCGCCCACCGCATATCTAATTTCATACCCTTACTTTACTTTCTATACCTTTACTTTACTGTTTACACCTACAATTTGACTTCCTTTTGTATTTCATCTTTGTTTTTTTTAACCGCTTACTGTTTAACTTGTATGTCATCAAATATTTTCTCCTCAGAAAGAATATAGTGTACACATATGAAATATGTTTTAATGCATAAACACACACAAAATATATATTTACATTTTAAAGTTAGGAGAAATGAAATGAAATAAATGAAAATATGATAGTGATATTTATTGGCTTACATTGCAGTTTCTCCATTTAAAAAATTAAAAATAGAGGTGCCACTTGTTGGGATGAGCACTGGGTGTTACATGGAAACAAACTTGACAATAAACTATAAAAGAAAAAAAAGAAACTTCTTATAATCCCAAACACAGCTATATGTTCAAATGCTTTATTTCAGTTATTATTAAAGCATATGTAATGTAACATTAAAAAGAAATAGAGGTGTCTGTGTGGATAATTCAGTTAGCATCTGGCTCTTAAACTTGGCTCAGGTCATGGTCTCGTGGTTCATGAGCTCAAGCCACACGTCAGGCTCTGCATTGACAGCACAGAACCTGCTTGGGATTGGTCTCTCTCCCTCTCCCTCTCCTTCTCCCTCTCTCTCTCTCTGCCTCTCTCCTACTCACTCCCTCTCTATCTCTCAAAATAAACTTTTTTTAAAAAAGACTTGAAAATATGTATTGTTCTACCTTCTCCTTCATCCCATCCTAGCCTACTTTAGGCATGCTATACATATCTGTTTGCTTTTGAATACCACAGATCACACTGGCATTTCTGTTTAGTGCTTCCCAAGCCAATATTAATATTGTGTGTATTGTGTCACAGCGGCACCAAGGGAGAAACAGAGCTTCATTGTGCATTCTTCCCGAAATTTGTAACGACTCTGGCCTCAAGTACAGTTTGGGATTCAATTATTCAGCTCCTAGGGCTATTGTTAACATCTTAAATTTTATATTTCCACTGGGAGACATCAAACACAAATGACCACAAAGTTTGTCATTTCAAAATGTCAAAGACTTCAAACTCAAAACTTTCTTCAAAGACTATATGTGTTAAGAGCAATATCACATTGGGCAGCCAGTCTCAGGTAAAGGCTGCTGCAGGTTAGGCAGCCACCAAAAAATCTATTCAAAAAAATGGTCTTCACCATGGACAATTGGTTATAATGCCCACGTCATTATGTGCCATTTTAAAGATGTGAAGTTACACAGAGGTGCTTTTATTGAATAGAGAACAAACAGATATATAGCTAATAATCTGTGAATGTTGGGTGTCAGCCCCAAACCTTCATTTTAAAGCACAAGTTGTTTTAAAATCCCCCACTTTGTGTACTCCCCTTTACTTCTATTCATGAAGCATTATAATCTTCTATGCCCAAGTTTCTGATAATCAAGTAAGGAGAAAAGGGCCCAAGAGGAATTTTTCAATCATAAATTGCATTTTGTAAATTGTACTTCATCAGCAAGTATTTTTTTTTAGGCCTCTGAGGCCAGAACCAAATCTAACTCCACTCTCCCTTCACCAGTTTATCAAGCATTAAAGAAAGGGATGTTAAAAATACATAGTAGGGGGGCCTGGGTGGCTCAGTCAGTTCACTTCAGCTAAGGTCATGATCTCAAGGTTCGTGGGTTCGAGCCCCGCGTCAGGCTCTGTGCTGACAGCTCAGAGCCTGGAGCCTGCTTTGGATTCTGTATCTCCCTCTCTCTCTGCCCCTTCCCTACTCATGCTCTGTCTCAATAATAAATAAACATAAAAAAATTAAAAATAAAAATAAAAATACATAGTAAGGAAGAATGGGCAGAAAACAACATAAAGTAATGTACTGTACTTACCTTTATATATATTTGTCTATCTAGGTTCTTGTGATTTTATTGAAAAAGCTGGCTGATTTAGTTAAATACAGTTTAAAGCCATCCTAGTCATATAACCAAAGGATCCTTGGGAATTATGTATAAGATCACTCCAGCTTCTTTATCATAAATATGCCATTTCAAATGTGTTTGGAAATGTTCTACTTGGTATTTTATGGTAGAGCTCAGAATCATTGTATGAGATATGTAAGAATCTAGAGTTTTTCACTTTTAATATATATTTGATGTAAACATATGCACTATATATCATATATATATATGTATGTATCCATGCATGCATGTATGTATATTGACTGGTGCCCCAAGACTTTACGGAAAATGAATTTTCTAATAACTTTCAGTGATGCAAACTTAGAATTCAAAGGTTTGTAGAACTATATAAACTGTATATTATAAAGAATCTTCTTATTACAAGTTTTAACTGAATTTTGCTTAAACCTTATATAAGGACATTTAGTTATTATGGTGTCATTCTTCTTGTCTTTGCAAGGAGTTTTACAGAAAGTCTTATGATGATATTCCAGTGAAATGAGTGTGTTACCTGAGCAGGATTAAGCCCAATGCTGTTTTGGGCTCTATTGTAAACAATATTAGTGAAAGATTACAGGGAACCTCAAATTCCTCAAATTGACAATCACAATTTCACTTAAAATGGTATATTGGGGGGTGCTGGGTGGCTCAGTCGGTTAAGCATCTGAGTCTTAATTTCGGCTCAGGCTATTATCTCAGGGTCATGAGATCGAGCCCCACATCAGGCTCTCTGCTAGGCATGGAGCTTGCTTAAGATTCTCTCTCTTTTTCTCCTTTGGCCCCTCCCCTACTCGCTATCTCCCTTTCTCTCTCTTACTCTCTCTCTTAAAAAAAATGGGATTATCTGGGACCCCAAATCATGATATTTGATCTCAGGAACAGTCAAAAGTTTCAATATAAAAATAGAACTAAAATACATATATATACACACACACACACACACACACACACATATATACACATGTATATATATATATATAACTGTTCAATTTATATTTAATATCAATTTTCTCCTACATAAATAAGAGAAACAATAGAAAGCAAGTTATATTCATAATACTTATAAATCCTTTCCCCAGAAATTACTTCTTTCATTGTTTTTAACTATTACACACAAGTGATATAATAAAGAAGAATTTTTCTCCATAGATATGACCTGGTAAATTTTGAATCAATGTGCTTGCATTAACAGTTGATTTTAAGGATTATCTGACTTTCAAGAAACACAGCATTTGTTGTATATGTTACTTTGCTAATGTGGCTACCTTGGAAACTAAAGAAAATAAAAATGTGAATATATCTTTGCAGATTCCCATTTGCATACCATGTAGAACAGATGCAAAACCATTCATTCTATTTTCCTTTATTTTCAGGACTAAACATCTAGTGGATATAAAAAAATAAACAGTATAAGATACTGTAAAAATGGCCTATATATATTCACTATAACGATTTTCAAACATATTGTGAGCAAACAGAGAAAAAAAAGTATTTTTCTTCCATCATGTCATGCATTTTTATGGCCATTTTCTCAGCAGCTGGTATTAAGTCTACTCTTTTGTAACAATTTCCACCCTCACCCCTCAAAGCACTTACCGGCTTCGTGACCTAAGTTGCTTATATATTTGTCAGGCCTCCCTGGTATTAAAAAATCATTTAATTTAGTTGCCAAAGATATTTATAAACTTCTTTTGTATAAGACACAAAGGATATTGCATCAAATCGGAAAGGGAATTCATTATAAGTCAATTGGAGCACTATATAATTTCATGACTATGTAACTGAATGAAGAAAAACTGCTCTTCTACCTAGTTTGAAAATAGTCAAAAATCAATTGCTATTTACTAGAGTTGTTCCACATTTTAATTGACCAAATGAGATTAGGGCTATGGTTTAGTCAAGATTAGACAAGAGCTTTCTGGACAAATGTGAAGTTTGTACTTTATCTGAGGTACTCAAGTGAGGCAAAGTTGATTAAGGATTGTCTCTAAGTGGGTCTGTACAGATCTAAACAAAATGTTTTCTTGGTTGAAAGGCTAAGTCATCTCTGATCTCAGAGTGAACCAAACACCTAAAACAAAGTGAAACAAAAAAAAAAAACACACAAGTGCTCTGATGGATAGAATTCCCAAGGTAACCCATTTGACCTTTATCAAACAATATGACCTTTGAAGTATTTCCTCTAAGGGATATCTTTTAACCACTCAAATCCTTTTGCTCTAGACAATGATCAGGAAGTCGGGGGCTCCTGACGTTACCTTCACATTCTCATCAACTGTCTCCAAGCCTACCTAAGTAAAATCTGGGGGAAAAACAAAAACAAAAACAAAAACAAAAGGTGTTTTGGTAGATACTTTTAATATTCTCAGCACTGGTGCCAGAATCTCAACTAACTTGAGGAGTTGAAATGGACAGTCACTTCTCTGACCTGTACCTGATACCCAGTATAAGAAAAAGATAAGCTTTTCTAGTTTTAAACTCTTGTTTTAAAACTCTTGAGGTTTCTTGTTGCTATATCATAACTCAGGTAGCCTACTGAAAAAAAAATAGTTTTCTAGATAAGAATTGAACAAAAAGCGACCTTGGATTAAATCAGTGGGGGATAAAATGGCAGGGTAAAAAAATACTCTGCAAGTACATTGACAAAAGTCAAGCCATTGAAAATTGTTAATTTAAAAGGCAAAGACAATAGTTTTTTTAAAAAAGTATTCTACGTGAAAATCTTGTTCATCTTTACTATGAAAAATACAATACATACTATATGTGTTTCATATATAAATGATAAAATGAAGTAGAGTTGGCAGAATATAAGATGATAAGGTGTGAAGTTGTTGGCTAAATTGAGATTTATATGGTGAGCTTTTACAAATTTCACTTATTTTATTTAAAAGAGACTTTTTGAGTTGTTTGAGTCTTTGAGATGTTCCTGAGATGTTTGAGACTTCCTGAGTCTTTGAGACTTCCTGAGATGTTTGAGACGTGGGACTCCTTAGTAATGGATGAAATTAACAATCTTATGTCTATGTTCACTGATGAGAGAAAAGGTAATATGATTATCAGCTTTCGTGAATTTAATGAGTTAAAAATTCAAGATTTCAAGTAGGTACTCAACATTGTCAAGCAATCTTATTTCACTTTTCCAAAAGGCCTGCTTTCATTACACTTTAATACCATCTATTTCATATCTTCTCTTCCTTTAATTTTCCTACTGCTACTTTTAATCTGCACCCTCAGTTTAGAACATAGTTTTCAACTTTTTTTAAAGATAATGGAAGCCATCTATTAGAGAACATCTTTATTTTCTTGCAACCAAATCCACCAAACCTATGTACTCCAATTTCTTCATCTTTCTCCCTATTACAACATAACAAAGCTACCTCCTGATAACAAAGACTGATCCCTCTATACATGCACTGGATTCCACTCTTCTTGCTTCATCAAGGACTTCGCTCATTTTTGATTTCACTCTGCCTACTCATCGTCAGTCATCCTATTTTGTATCTCTCTCCTTGATATTCTTGTTTCTTCTCTTCCCCCCTTCATTTTGTTCCCCTCATATCCTCCTCCCCACCTAAAAACATTACAAATAATGTACAAACATCCTCTAGATCTAATGTCAAATATAGCTAATTATTATATTGGTATTTTATTAATATAATTGGTATAATATTTATACATGGTATAATCATATACCATCCAGTAATTTACTAAAACCTCAAAAAATTTTTGGGGTACCTGAGTGGCTCAGTTGGTTACACATCCAACTCTTGATTTTGGCTTAGCTCATGATCTCACAGTTGGTGAGATCAAGCACCATGTTGGGCTATGCACTAAAAGAGCAGAGACTGCTTGGGATTCTCTCTCTCCCTTTTTCTTTCTGGCCCCCATCCCACCCCCGTCTCAAAATAAGTAAAAAACATTAAAAAAAAAAACTTTTGGTCATTTTAAATAGTCTACTTCTCTAACTCCTTATATCATATTAGTTATCAAATTATTGTATTTCCATCTCTAAAATCTATCTCAACATGATATATTTCTTCCAATTCTCATACCATCTTTAGCCCAGACAACAACTGTACACACTTAATGGGCCTCTTTTATTTTTGCCCTATTAGAAATAATGATTTTAAATTAACCATGGCAGACATAAGAACATGTTATTCCAAACTTTGTATCGTGGCCTTACATGAATATGCAGGATCTATTCACCTTGGTTTCAACACACTAGCACCTGGCCATCCATTACTAATGGAGACCGTTTGATGTGCCAAATATTATCCAACCACACTTCCTTTGCACATAAGGTTCTTTCTAAGTGAAACGGTAGCCTTCCCTCCTTCAATCTTTCACATGGCTAGTCTCTCTCTACTTAAATATATGATTTAAGAACCCCTTTTTCCATTTTATCTCCTCACCTCCATACAATAATTTTTTATCACAATTTGTCTGTTTCATCTCTTTCCCACTCCAGCCATTTAGCCATTCAACCAACAATATATTAACTTTTTTATTATCTTTACCTTTACTACATTATAAGGTCCTCAAAAGAGAGGAGCTGTGTCTTTTAATTTAGTACTCAATAGCCATACTTGCTATGATGCCTGGTATGTAGGTACTTAGTATAGCTGGTTGAAATAACCACCCCTAAAAAAGTTCTTCAATCCAGGGATAGGATATTCAACTTATAGAGCCCCTTGTTGTTGATGATGGGACTCCTGATATGTAAGTAGGGCTGGTTAAAGTTTTCTAAGAACATTTTGAGACTTCAGATCAAAGATATTGAGTAATGTTACTACTTGCTGATAACTAGAGCTAGGCACAAATAGGAACTGACATTTGTTACCACATGAAAAATCAATCTTTAGAGATATTTAGCACTTAGCAATAACCTCAGTTATTACGTAAGTTAATATAATCAGCATTTATGTCCCTGCCAGTAACTTTTATTTTGCATTAGTTTAATCTTATTTGAAACTGCAGATTCTGGGTTATCCTGGCAAGAGATTGTGGAGAAAATCATCTCAGAATCAGAATAGCTTGATTTGAATGCTGGTGCTTTTTTTTTTTTTTAAACCATGAAGGCTCTGAATGGTATTTCTTATTGGAAATAAAATCCAAAATCATATCAAGCCAAAACTACTTCATAAAGTTTTTGAGATTATCAAATGGGATAATATAAATTATGTCCCCAGCCATGTAAAACAAATGTAACATGTAATTGTTTCTATTATCTTTCTCATCATGATAGAGGTAAGTATCTCTACTTTTCTATGGAAGGACTACTAGGGTTTAATTTCTCAATGGGAAAAATAGATTTTTATTGAGGTATCTAGGTCAGAGCTTGGAAAATTATACTCCATATTTACTTATAAATTGCACCCTCATCCATACATTTAACAAATTATATTTGGGAAACTACCATATGCTAAGTACTGAGTGAAGCACAATTATATAATGTGCATAGGGCAGGCAATGAAGTTTAATGTCTAGAGGAGAGATAGAAGATAAGTATAAAAAAATCACATATAAACAATTACTTTTTTTTTTTTTTGAGGAATGTCCACACTGTTTTCCAGAGTGGCTGCACCATTTTGCATTCCCACTAATGGTGCAAAGTTGTTGCCTTTTCTCTACATCCTCACCAACATCTGTTGTTTCTTGAGTTTTAATTTTAGCCCTTCTTGTGGGTATGAGGTGGTATCTCATTGTGATTTTGACTTGTATTTCCCTGATGATGAGTGATGTTGAGCATCTTTTCATGTGTGTGTTAGCCATCTGGATGTCTTCTTTGGAAAAGTGTCTATTCATTTATTTATTCACTGGACTGTTTTTTGGGTATTGAGTTTGATTAGATCTTTACCCTATGATCCAGCAATTGTGCTGGGTATTTATCCAAAGGATACAGAAATGCTGATTCAAAGGAGCACATGTACCCCAATGTTTAGAGCAACCTTATAAATAATAGCCAAATTATGGAAATACCCCAAATGTCCACCAACTGATGAATGGATAAAGAAGATGTGGTGTATACAGTGAAATATTACTTGGTGATCAGAAAGAATTAAATCTTGCCATTTTCAACAATATGGATGGTACTAGAATATATTATGCTAAGCAAAATAAGTCAGAGAAAGACAAATATCATATGATTTCACTCTTTTGTGGAATTTAAGACACAACAGATGAACATAAGAAAAAGGAAGGAAAATAATATAAAAACATAGAAGGAGACAAACCATAAGAGACTCTTAAATACAGAGAACACATTGAGGGTCCTGGAGGGGAGGTGAGTGTGGGGATGGGCTAAATGGGCAATGGGCATTAATGAGGGAACCTGTTGTGATGAGCACTGGGTGTTGTATGTAAGTGATGAATCACTAAATCCTACCCCTGAAACCAATACTACACTATACATTAACCAACTTGAATTTAAATAAAAAAATAAATATTTTAAGTTGTATGAAGGAAAGTAGTAAGTTTTAAATAGGGAAAAATTATAGTGGGTAAGTAGCTTTTTTAGTTAAATTTTTAGTTATTTTATAGTACTAATAAGGTAAATATCATAGGACAGTTTTATTATTCTCTCAAATGTACTATAATGTGGAAACCAATATATAATAAGGCTTTTATAATGTTTTCATTACATATAAACATATGTTTATATATAACATATATGTAACTCTTATTTTTTAGAATCATGTAATATATGTATTTTTCATTTTGTCATATTAATTAAATGTTTTAAATCATTTGTTCCGAATAATTTTAATGCATTTATAAAAGTTTTATGACACAATGGCACAAACATTAATATTGTGAAACATTTTATGAATGAGAAAACACAATTTGCAACAACACTAATGCATGACAAAAGAGCAAAGCATCAAAAACTCAGGTTAAAAATTGTGAATAAGACTGTAATAAGTGTGTATGTAATGAGTGCATATAATTTTATGTACTTTTCTTTCTCCCCCAAATTTAGGAGGGATTTGTGGAAGTTAATGCCATTGTAAATCAATGCATTCGATGATGAGCTATTATATCCACATGTATATAAATCAATCTTTTGTTTCTTTTCTTGGAAGCTTCCCCCACACATCTGTTTCTTTCTACAGATAGTCTTCAAGATGATGAATGATTTAAGCTGTATGTCAATCAGAATAAAATCCAATGAAAGCTCACAAACATGTAATTTCTATCTGTAATCATTTTACTTAACATGTTTTAGTTAAACGACATATAATTGTGTAAAGACTAAAAGAACAGCAAAATGAAAAGGAAGGTCTGCTCAAAACGTATTTGGCAATGTGAAAATCATGAATACTCAGTTTTAAGCCTCCAAAAAGTGAGAACAAACCTGCAGGAGATGGAAAATATCCTTCTTGGCTACTGAACACTGACGCGTGGATCCATTTTCTTCTCTGTGGGTGGTGACTGCCATAGCTGCTTCAAGAATCCCAAACATTTCATGGTGTATGAGAACATAGATGATGCATTTAAGCATGGAATTCACATTCTAGCCTGAGGATCATTTTCCTATTAATGATATTGCGTACTAACAGAAATCTTAAAGCACATTGTTATCTGATATAAAATACATTGATGCGCAAACCCTGAGTAGGCTGGTTTGGCTGGTGTCCAATGACAATGGACGGTTACAGCTGCATGAAGTCATAACCAACTGGCTTCATAGCCTTCTGTCTGACAAAGTGCCCAATCCATTTTATACTAATCTAAGTGGATATAAACTTTGCACTTATTTGGCTCAACATTTCAACATTTAAAAATCATTTCCAAACACTGACACAATGAGTAACTATTTAGAAGTTTGCTCCCATGTTTCATAGAAAAATAGAGTTTTAATGTATTTTGAAGTTTCTCCCATCATTCTCCCTTTCACTTGGCATTTTTGTTTGCATTTTTTTTTTCTTCTTGGTGTTGGTAGAGAAAGATGTGAATGCTATATAATCAAAGAACACTATCTGAAATGGTAGCCACTATCTGTATGTAGCCATTTAAGTTTAAATTTATGAAAATAAAATTTAAAAATCAGTTTCTCAGTTATACCAGCCAAATTTCAAGGGCTTCAAAGCTACAATGAAACTTGTCCATCACTATAAAAGGCTTTATAGGACTCTATTGTTCTAAAAGGCTAAATATAAAATAGAGAAATATATAAAAATATATTCTCTGCTACTTATAACCCTAAGTCCAAGTTGTGTGACTCCATACTTCAAAAGGCTCTGAATGAATCTTAGCACTCCATACTCAGAGTTGAGTCTGTTCTAGAGCAGAACTGTAGAAATGGCTTTTAAAAACAGACTGATCTAGGGGTTCAGTCTGTTAAACATCCAACTCTTCATTTCAGCTCAGGTCATGCATGATCTCACAGTTCATGAGTTGGAGCCCCACATACAGTGGGGGCTTGGGATTTTCTCTCTCCACCCTTCACCAACTCACATGTGCATGCTCTCTCTCTCTCTCTCTTAAAATAAAGAAACAAAAGTAAATAAATAAATAAGTAAATAAATAAAAATAAAGTGACCTAGATCCAGTCAAGATGAATCTCTAGGTTTTCAGAAGTTTTGAAACTGTCCTATTCTTGCAACACTTTACTGTCTTCTTCAGTGGCCAACATGCCACAAAGGTTGAGGAACAGTAGGAATTGAATAAAGTGGTGTAGGCTGATGGGGGTGGTGGTGGTGGTGAGAGGATGATGGTGAGAATCCCGTGCTCTGAATCAACCTTTCTTTTTGTTTTTGCCACTCCACTGTTGAACTGCTGAAAACTACCCTCAAAAAGACCCCCTTATGAACACGGCAGAGAAATAAATCTACTTGAAGCTTTCATTCTTAGTGTTTACAGTCATAATGCAAGATGTCCAGTGACTGTATGCAGCATGATTTTTTGAAGGTTTCTATCACAGATCTTTGTGGTACCTTAAGTCTCGTTCCTAAAACCTAGCAACTCCTGTAACTCCATCACCTTTCCCTAAGTGTTTCTTATTTTGAATATGTCTCGATTTGATCTACTTTGTTAGCATATTAAGAATATTTCTTATTTGGCATGATATTAGAACACTAAAATTATGAAACAGAAATCTGATTAACTTAAGCCTGTCTGTTAAGGATTTAAGCAAATTAGGAGTCACTCATAATGCTTGGAAAAATCAGATTTCAAATCAAAATAGGAGAATGGTATATTTTTAATCATTCACTATCCATAAAATGAAAAGAAAAACAATCTGAAGAAATCATTGCCAAGTTTGCTTGAAAATGATTGTATACAAGGAACCATGATCACAGGTACGCTATGAAGCAAGGTTTCTTCTAGTGGTTATAAGTTCTGAAAGAAAGGCCATCCTTCACTTAATTGGAAATAAGCCATAAACTAAATGTCATCGTGTCACCAGGCTCCTGTTTTTTGATGCTTCAGTGTTCATATGCACCAAAAATATGGACTTAAACAAACAAAAACCCCACCCCACGATAACACCAAACAATAATTCCATAAGTTTAAAATTGCACTGAAAATGATATTTACAGGTTCCAAACATTTTTTTTTTTTTTTTTACATCTCAAAACTAGAAACATTTGCATTCAAATGAGTTGGCTAGTATTCTGTCCCTGTCTGTGCCACTCGAAGATATTCACAGTAAGGGCTGGTCACATCAGCCTAGTTGGTACTTTTGAGTTGTATAGCCTCACTTCTCCTTTTACATATCATTTTGGTTTCAAATTCACCTTTTGGTCTCAAGTTCATGCTTGACCCAAGGTCAAGGTGTTTTCTTGTTTTAACTGCTGCTACTGGTTTGCACTGGCCCCTTGAATCCACCTCCTTTTGGTAACTTTAGACAATCATATAACCTATTTCCCTAATTCCTCGGTCCCTAAATTTGCTTCACTCTGCTTGGCTGACACTACCTGCAACATTCTTATTCCATCTGGCTTTGCTGTGGGAAATTGATTGATTGACAAAGGTTTTAAGTATAGGTCAAAACAATACTATTCTGATTCCAAAATACCAGCATTAAATATGCTTGCTTACACAAATGTCTGCTATATTATCTTTTGGACATTTTTATGCATTTCAAAATGTCATAATAAAAAATGTGATACAACACTAACCCTTTTCTTTAAAGGTATGAACTGTTTTTTTCTAGTTTTTTTTTTCTCTAGAGTACTGACCACCTTTAAGATAGTTACATTTATTCAGTAATGCCCTGCATAGTCAGTAGGAGATGACTTTTTCTTCCCACTAGAGAAAGAAGGTGTGTGTAAAAATAGGCTAACGTCTACAGTTAACTTCTAATATATGTGTTTATGGTATTTAAATTTTCTGGGCTTCCCTTTCATTTAATTTATTTATTTTATCATATTCTATGATATAAAAATATAAAGGGAAATAATAGAAGAAATTGCGTTATATGTTTTGTTCCTATAGGACAAGGTCAGTGTCACATCCATCTTAGTATTTTAAGTGTACAGCATAGTGTCTACCTCGGAGTAAACCTAATATCTTAATGAATGAATGAGGTGAATTTTACTTATACTCTATCACTACTTTACCACTTTCCTTTTTATCTCCTTTGTATAACATGCACCCAGGAAAAGACTTAGTGTTTGGAGACAAAAGGAAGAAATATAGGTAGAGCTTGCAATCCAATTTAGTTAGAATGATTTCACTAATGAGGATTAATGTCAATAATGTAATGGTTCTGAGAACATGGGGATTCTCATACATGTATTCGGGTCCATTCTTTGTACTTTTCCAGTTTATTAAAGGTGAGCCTCAAGATTTTGCTAAAAATTAAAAATGTGTCTATGAAACCTCAAAGGAACACATGGAAGCTAAAAATGTCATTAGCACTGTATTTTAACAAAATTTGAGACTGTTCTTCCCTGAGATACTGTGGAATATGAACTGCAGATGTGTTTATTCTGGCAAAAGACTCAAGACCAAAACAATTCCCATAAACAGAGAGTGAAAGAGCCATTTCCACCCTAAAAATCCTATATCCCATATCTCACACTTCTTTACAAATGAGACTTTCAATGTACAACCGAAGTATTTACTGTTTCAAGTGATACAGATAAAGAGGTATTCAAATTGTGTGCTAAAAGAATAGTTATTTGAAAATCACTTTGCCAGTAAAGATAGCCTGTGAAGAAACAGAGTGTCCGATGTACCAGGATACAGAATGTGTGATGCTGCAGAGAAAACACAGGGGAATTGCAGTTTCTGTTTTGCCCGCTCACAAGTCAACAACGACCTAACACCACAGCAAAGGTAACACACAAGAGTCTTTGATGCTTCTCCAGGGATTTGGATAGGTTAAAAACACAATGTTTTCACATATGTGCACACACACATGATTTATGGAATTTAAAAATTTTGTACTGTTTATTTTTGAGAGAGAGAGAGAGAGGGAGAGAGAGAGGGAGTGAGGGAGGGAGAAGGGGAGGGGCAGAGAGAGAGGGAGACACAGGATCCTAAACAGTCTCCAGGCTCTGAGCTGTCAGCACAGAGCCCTACGGGGGTCTTGAACCCACAGAGGGCAAGATAATGACCAGAGCATTAGTTGGATGCTTAGCTGACTGAGCCACCCAGGTGCCCACTATGCATGGAATTTAAAAGTTATGAAACAGGTCTTTCCTTTTTGTTTTATTTTATAATAAGATTTTTCACATATTAAATTGTTTTAACCCTAATAACAATGGGATCTTCAATTTGTACACCTGGGGAAAGAATCTATTTGTCATTATTTATGACTTTAACATTAAGTAAAGTGTCAAAAATTCCATATAAATAAATAAATGAGATAAATTTGTATAGTAGGCCCAGTAAAGACTAAGGAAAACTTAAAAGGCATTCAACACTGAAAAGCAGGCAGGCAGTCGTTTTACTCAGCTCCACCTGAGTCATTGATGTGAAGGAAGTAAGGAAGGCCAGGGCTATCAGTTCTTTCCATATTGCAAGAGAATCCAGAAATCAGAGTTGTAGCTTCAAATCTTCTAATTGTTGAATTCCTGTCTCCCCCCCTCCCCACCAGTCACAAATGTTTTAGGCAAAACAAAATACATCTGCCAGCCATATTTTGCTCCAGGGCCACCAGTGTATAACCTCTGGTTACGCCAGTCAGTTTGATCCATTTGCAATGTAGTGTACTTGGCTCTGTTTATATCAATCTCTCTGGGCGACAATGCAATAAAGAGGGTGCTTTCGGGCTTGACAAATGGTTAAGGAAGGTTTTCTGAACTCTGATACAGAATAATACTATTTATTTTATGTAAGTATTCATTCTTTAACACAAAAGAAATAATATTTAATAGCAAATGGCTACTATCCTTCACTCTAAAAATGAAATCATTACTGTTGTATTATGACTTTATATTAGCATTTAAAATGGCTATGGGAACAATGGAGTTTTAGATCCAGAAGAAATACTATTATGCTGTAGCCAATTAACTGATCAATTTTATCATTTAGCAGAAGGTAGAGAAGTAGCTGTGAGCGTGTGTTTTCAAAGCAAATTACTCAGCTATTGTGGGTCATGCATTCTTCACCTCATCTTTAAAGAAAACTCAGCATTTGTAAACAAACTATTACCACAATTCATGATTAGGAAGCAAATATGTAACTAAATCTGTCATGGTTATTCTTATTTTTCAAGTCCCCTCAATATCCTTTTGATCACAACCACTGGACCTACCTCAAATGATTCAAACACTGAGAACAGCCTCTTTTTCTTGTCGCTAACCCTGCAGCTGGCTTTGATACAGAATTTACCAAACAAATTAGTTCAACTGGTGGCTGACGCTCTTTGCCATAATAAATGAACTGACATAAATTTTTCAAATGGAAAATATGAGGGCATTTAAATGAAAACTGCTGGTGGCAACTAAAATTTCTTAAAGGTATACCGCTCAGTTTCCCTCCGCCTACAATAGTTTCCCCCTTTTTCCTTCCAGGCAAACTACTATTGATCCTTCAAGTTACTGATTGCCTTCTGTGTAAAACCTTTCTTAACCCCCAAGGAGAAGTAGTCCCTTCCCCCTCAATGAGATCACAATGCAAAGTATATACATATGTATATATACGTGTGCACATGAATATATGCATGCTTGCATATATATGTATATGTGTTGTGGGATTTTGTTTGTTTGTTTTTTTACTATTCTCCCACTAGTTGCATCTGGGCCTGGAAAGGTTTATATACGATTCTCAGCATTTATAACAACAGCTGGCATGCTGGAGTTATTAAATGAATATTTGTTAAATGAATGAATGAATGAATAACAAATAAAACTTAAACCCTTAATTATCAAACTTTAAAAATTAAACAATGTATTTTACAGTGTATTTGGAGATATGGATTTGGGAATAAACACTCAAGTAAAAATGATGCCAC
>CM053573.1:30826053-30855714 GCA_028646485.1 Cryptoprocta ferox
TTAGGTGTTATGTTAGATTTTGAATTTGCACTTTTTCTAGTTTGTTGAAATAGGCCTGGATTGCAATATGCTTTCCTCTTAGGACTGCCTTTGCTGCATCCCAGAGAGTTTGGATTGTTGTATTTTCATTTTCATTTGTTTCCATATATTTTTAAATTTCTTCTCTAATTGCCCAATCATTCTTTACTAGGGTGGTTTTTAACCTTCACACTTTTGGAGGTTTTCCAGACTTTTTCCTGGGATTGATTTCAAGTTTTATAGCATTGTGATCTGAAAGTGTGCATGGTATGATCTCAATTCATTAGTATTTATGGAGGGCTGTTCTATGACCCAGTATGTGATCTATCTTGGAGAATGTGCCATGCGCACTCAAGAAGAAAGTGAATTCCCTAGCTTCAGGATGCAGAGTTCTAAATATATCTATTAATTCCATCTGTTCCAATGTGCTGTTCAAGTCCATTGTTTCTTTAGTGATTTACTGTCTGGTTGACCTATCCATTGCTGTAAGTGGAGTATTAAAATTCCCTGCGATAAGCACATTCTTATCAATAAGATTGTTTCTGTTTGTGATTAATTGTTTTATGTATTTGGGTGCTCCTGAATTCAGTGCATAGATGTTTATAATTGTTAGCTCTTCCTGATGGAGAGATCCTGTAATTATTATATAATGTCCTTCTTCATCTTTTGTTACTGCCTTTACTTTAAAGTCCAGTTTGTCTGACATAAGTATGGCTACTCCGGCTTTCTTTTGCCTACCGGTCGCATGATAGATATTTTTCCATCCCCTTACTTTCAATCGGAAGGTGTCTTCAGGTCTAAGATGAGTCTCTTGTAGACAGCAAATAGATGGATTCTGGTTTTTTATCCATTCTGCTACCCTGTGTCGTTTGATTGGAGCATTCAGTCCATTCACATTCAGTGTTATTATTGAAAAATGTGGGTTTAGATTCATTGTGTTCTCTGTAGCATTTATGTTTGTGGTGGTGTCTCTGGTATCTTATGTTCCTTGCTACATTTTCCTCATAGAGTCCCTCTTAGGATTTCTTATAGGGCTGGTTTGGTGGTGATGAATTCTCTCAATTTTGTTTATTTGGGAAAACCTTTATCTCTCCTTCTATTTTGAATGACAGGCTTGCTGGATAAAGGATTCTTGGCTGCATATTTTTCCTGTTCATCACATTGAAGATTTCCTGCCATTCCTTTCTGGCCTGCCAAGTTTCAGTAGATAGGTCTGTAACCACTCTGATAGGCTTCCCTTTGTATGTTAGGGCCCTTTTATCCCTAGTTACTTTCAGAATTCTCTCTTTATCTTTATATTTTGCCAGTTTCACTATTATATGCTGTGCCAAAGGTCGATTCAAGTTACATCTTAGGGGAGTTCTCTGCGCCTCTTGGATTTCAATGTCCATTTTCTTCTCCAGATTAGGGAAGTTCTCAGCTATAATTTGATCAAGCACTTCTTCAGAACCTTTTTCTCTTTCTTCTTCTTCAGGAACTCCTATCATACATATATTATTCCGTTTGATTGTATCACTCAGGTCTCGAATTCTCCTTTCATGTTCCTGTATCAATTTCTCTTTTTTTTTGGCTTCCTCTTTTGCTATAACTGTGTCTTCTAATTCACCTATTCTCCTCTCTGCCTTTTCAATCCATGCAGTGGCCGCCTCCATTTTATTATGCACCTCATTTATAGCCTGTTTTTTAACTCATCACAGCTATTTTGAAGGTCCCTAGTCTTTGTATCAATAGCTTCTCTGATGACTTCCATGCTTTCTTCAAGCCCAGCAATTAATTTTATGACAATTATTCTAAATTCTTGTTCAGTTATGTTGCTTATGTCTGTTTTGAGAAGTTCTGTGGCTGTAACGAGGTCAATTTTAGACACATTGAGTTTTTGCTGTGCCTCCAGAGGATATGGATAACACGCAAAGGGATATATAACTAAGTTAACAAGAGGAAGAACCATGGCTCAAATGCAGCCCTTTTTCACTATGGTCTTTCTATAATTTAAAACCATATGGTCTTTCTATAATTTAAAACCAAAGAGAGTATCCCTGAGCAAAAGAAGATATATCATTGAAGAGGAAGAATAGCCAATTAATGATTACAATTTCACAAAATGTAATTATATACATGTGAGATAGTCCAGCCTAATTGTAATATTTTAGTATTATTTCTAAAGGGAACCGGATATACCAAAAAGAACAGGAATGATCTTGAGAACATTGGAAATCTTGAGCATGTGTCTATTTACACCTATATTAACTTGGTACCATGTTTACATAAGTTCTGGGGTGATTAAGAACAATTCCTCATACCCAATTAGCAGGTACATCCCTTAAGCATCCCATCCATGATTCTCTTTTTGACTTTAAAATGTCTATACCCTTTAACGTGTCTCAAAAATCTGTACTGCATTCAGTACTCAGTCAGTTAAACATCTAACTCTTGGTTTTGGCTCAGGTCATGATCTCATGGTTTGTGCGTTTGAGCCCTGCATCAGGCTCTATGCTGACGGTGCAGAGCCTGCTTGGGTTTCTGTCTCCCTCTCTCTCTGTCCTTCCCCTTCTCTCTCTCGCTCTCTCTCTCTCTCTCAAAAATAAATAAAGAAACATTAAAAATATATAAAAAAAGAAATAATGGGTATCTAGGAAGGCCCACATTTATCCATGAGTTATTAATGAGGCTATGCACTGAAGTTGTTAAAGAGGCATTCTCCTCTGAAGATGGTTTTTTTTTTTCATGTGATATATCCACCAGCACACACACACACACACACACACACACACACGAGGTCAAATTTAAAACCAATATTTTCTTGCATATAATACCCCATATGCTGCTTTAAGTCTATGAAGATGGTTTATTTTCAGATTTGTGATTAATTGAAGGCCTGGCAATAGTAGTAGAAGAGTCTAAATAAAGATTTAACATATGTGAATATTTCTTTTTGGTTACAATAATCATTGTTCAAAGGTTATATGATAATATAAAGTATTTCTTAAATTTATCCTTTAAAAGACCACAGGAGAATTACTGAGAAACTATTGTTTATTATTTAAAATAATTATACCCTGGGACACCTGGGTGGCTCTATCAGTTAAGCATCCTACTTAGGCTCTGGTCATGATTTTGAGGTTCATGTGTTCGAGCCCCACGTCAGGTTCTGTGCTGACAGCTCAGAGCCTGGAGCCTGCTTCGGATTCTGTGTCTCCCTCTTTCTCTGCCCCTCCCCTACTTGTGCTAGGTCTCTCTCTCTCAAAAATAAATAAACATTAAAAATAAAATAAAATAATTATATCTGTATAATAAAATACTTTGTAGGATACACTATAAACCTGTTTCGATTTTGGTAATTGTTGTAGAATAGTTACAGTGTAAAGGTGAATTGAGAAAATGATAGTGATCAAGTTTTCAAAGCATAATTTTGAGTTGAAATTGACAAAAATATTATCAAGCTAAATATAAAATTAACAAAGGCTAGGAAGCAGTGTAATTACACATAGAAGAATTTCTATATTTGATTGAAGGGAGATTGTGTCTAAAGCAAATGCAAACCTAGGGCCATTGGTTAATCATCTAAATTCATGAACCTTCACTTATAACAGAAATAAGGTGATTAAGAAATCAAACTATGGCGGGGTGCCTGGTGGCTCAGTTGGTTAAACATCCAACTCTTGATTTTGACTCAGGTCACAATCTCACATTTGTGAGATCATGCCTGTATCTGTTTAAGATTTTCTCTCTTCCACTCTCTGTCCCTCTCCCCCTCAAAAAATAAATAAAATTTTTTAAAAAAGTGGAACTATGGATAAAGGGAATAAAATACCACTTCTAAATTAATTTAATTATTCAAAAACATTTAGAACAGGTGAACAAATAAAGCTGAAAGAAAGTACTCTATTCACATATTTTACCATGTAAATTTGTCTCATGTTATTCCCAAGTTTTTAATATCTCCATGACTATTTATACTTAAAAAGCTGTTTTCACTATTTGATTTGATTTTTAGATAATTATATTAGGTACTGTTGAATAACTGAACATACTGAAAATAATATTTTCACATTCCCAGTGATTTATAAATCAACGTGTTATTCAAAAGCGTTTATTCAAAAGTCTATACATGGCTAACGGATTAAAGCTATTCAAAGGTAATATTTTAGCTGTAAAAAAAAAAACAGCAAGGGGGAGAAGAGTTATTAAACCTCACATTTATGTGGCTTAAAACCTATAGCCCCCGTGGAAGAATATGAAACTGTGGAAAGCTAACCAACTTCTGCACTGTTTTTCTTCACATATTGTCTGCACCTGTATATAATTGCAATTTCCCAAAGCATTACTAAATAGGTCAAAGGTTGGAGAGTTATTTCACAATAAATAGTCCTCTAAACTCCAAATACTATTCTCTCATTTTAACCATACACTCAACCTGTGCCTAAAATTAGCAATGCAAGGAATGTTATCTGGCCCATCACAGTCGTGTATTATGTGGTACCCAGAGGCACAAAAGATGTCTTGATCATGGGACCATTCAGGGAAGCTGCACAGTAAAACAGGAAGCAGGGCCAAGGAAACATATCAAAGCCCTGGATTTTTCCTTAGGTCTGCAGACATTTTGGGAAATTCATCCTAAGGGAGAGGATACAGGAAATTGGGGAATATTTTGTAAAGAGCAGTATAGCCTTGTGTCTCTCAATAACCTAACACATATAAGGCCTACAATTCTAAGAAGTCAGATAATATAAACTTCATATACTGGATCTTTGAGGGAAACAGATAAATATGTTTAAACTTCATTATTTATAATAGTTTATACTTAAGATATTAACTTTTAGAAACACAGCTTCATGAAATAGAAAAAAAAATGCAAGACACTCAAGGTTAAAGAAGAGATAAAACACAATGAAAAATGTGACAAAATGAGGGGAAAATATGCCAATTTCATTTGCATTATCTGGGAATAATTCTGCCAAGTGAATCCAATGCTGGTTATGTATAAATTTGGAAGTCGTCAATACTTTACCATAAAGCCAGTGCCCTCATCTATAAGCAAGAGAATCAAATATGAAAGAGTTGAATCAATAAACATTCCCAAAAGTAAAAATTCCTTACTTCCCGTTGAACCTTTCTTCCAAATACCCAATCATTTTCTCTACTTTATTCACATTTTGAAGAAATAATTCATGGAGATACAGTTATATTCAATTCCACTAAAAAATGTCAACTTTACCCCCGTTTAAACAGCACACAGAAATAAGATTTAACAGCAAAGGACTGGAAACTTATTTATACTCGTAGTAAAACTCCTCGGACTTATGCATACTAATCTTAATTATTCATCTTCATTTAAACTCATTGTGCTTTGGAGCTATGGGGAGACAGGATAGAGGTATGAGAAATGAATGAATTTTAAACTCCTGAGGGGCTTTCCAAAATGCTGCCTGAGGATGAAGTGTGCAATCACACGTGCACACACATGTGCATGCACACACACAATAGATGAATATATATACATACATTTATATACATATATATGTATATACAGTGTAATTGGACTAATAATACCACAACACATACCTAAACAGAAAATAATTAGGGTTGATCTTCATTTTATAAATTCCAGATAAATACAAGGATTTCATTGTACGGTATAATATTTTTCAAATCCACATGACTTTTAAAGATGGGTAAAAACTACTTTATACTCTGCTACATAGAGTTCAGTCACAATGAATATAAGACATTAGTTATTTTTTCCAGATATTTCTCCATCATCTTCTGCATGCAAGTCGTGACATCACTGTCCATATATGTCCCTTTTGCATGCCAATTTCAGGAAGATTTCCAGAGGACAGTGAGTGACTCAATCTTACAAAAATTCAGGATTATGACATCATGTAACCGTAACACTAAATTCTTCAGTTTGTTGAAGAAGATACATAATAGACTTCATCCAACATTTGAATTAAATTATTTACATAAAATTTCTAGGTTTGGAAATATTTTGAACTCATGTAGTTTTCTCATGGTTGCAGATGTATCCTCTGTCCTGTGTCTAGATGCTGACATTCAATCTGATAGCATAACCAATCAATGTCTCTGCTTTGGCTATTGCCTGGGTAACAAGAATAGTTTTGAGTCACAGATGGCACATGAAGCCAAGTCCCTAGTCATTCCCAGACATATGCATACTCCGGGATTCTCCTTTACTTCTATCATTTTATATTCCCACGTTGATGAAGATACTGAAAAATGCTATCACAAACATATTGAAAGAACATGCTAGTCATTTGCATTTCCATTCACAAGTATGTTTTACAGGCTCTAGAGAAGGAAGAAACACAAAGGCTAAATAGTTAACCCTATCTTCCAGATGGTTCCTCTATATACTATGAAAGTGATACTACCAAAATTTCATGTTAAAATGTCTTATCCAGCGTTTATGACCTATAATCCTGTTCACTTCCCTTCTTTACCTATTACGGTCTTCCCCAACCCTCTGCCCCCTCACTAATTTTGATTCCTGCCCTCCTCCCTTCATCATATGGGCCTAATTTCAAAAGAAAGGGAAAGTAACTTAAACACACTAATATATAAATGTGTCTATTTTGTTAACTTAATGGACAACTCCCAGGGTAGTGACTTTTACATCCCTTTGCAGTTATTTTGTCTCTTCTGTATGTAACCATGTTTTATACATATTGCTGATTTAAATTGCACTCAGATGGACATAAATGAGAACATCTTGGTCATTCAACATGAAACAAAGGAACATCCGACTCTCTATTTTGTCTGTGTGTCTAAGTAAGATGATATAAATACTTATTTTTTAAAGATTCAGCTAACTCTGTATGACACATGAAATTAAGATTTCTAAGTATTTTCCACTGAAAGTAAAAAAAAATCTGTCTTTCTCAATGTTCATGTTATGCACCTGACAATAATAGAAAAAAAAAAAAACCACACCATTTCCTTTTTCCTAGTGAAAGGTTTAAAAGTCCTAAAAGTATGTTCCCCTGATACTTATAATTTACTATTATTATTACTCCACTTCTGAAACTAAGGAAATCCTTTGGAATGACCTCATTTTTTATTCTTTTCTGAATGACCCACTTTGATGGGGTGTCATAATTCCTAATGGTAAGTTTAAAGACAATACTTCCAACATTAAAGCATAAGCCACAGTTATAGTGACTAAAGAAACACACACACACACACACACACACACACACACACACTACATGCAACTCAACATTTAGCATTCTTTCTTCAGAATACTTCAAACTTATAATTTATTTTAATGTGTGTTTGCTGTTTGTATTTTCCTAATTGCAAACTTAAGTACAGAGTTTTTGCCCATTTGCAATCTTGAATAACAATCTGGAAATGTTTGAAATCAAGGAGGCCAGATGCTGAAACACTGTTGAACAATCAATCTTTCCTTACTTTCAAAACCTGTGTTATTAGACCAGCTTCCTTTAGTATTCATTCTACAGCTGCCCAGTAAAATGACCTTCACCCTTCTGTTCAAATATATATTACTATTATTAACATTGAGTATTTTATGCCTCCTCACCTGTTATTGTCTTTTTATATACCCACTTTTTTTCCCATTTCTACTCATTTTAGATAGTACTTAGTGCGCAGAACCCCAATAAAATGAATTTGTGTTACTCACATTTGTATAGTAGAACCATTTTATTATACCAAAAGGAAATGCTTTATTAGTTTTTATATACCCTTTTGGAAATGATATTAAATTTTGACAAGGACATTTGATGCTGTTGTAATCCAATAGCAAACAACATTTGCCTTTCTATGAAATGCAAATTGGAGCTCCTTGACTCTAAGCAGGTTTTGCTCCATATGTAAGAGTCAACGAAGATTATACTAAAAAAGTTAGAAATATCTAGAATGTTTAAGTGCACATGAAATTATTTTTCTAGATAATCAAAAGTCTTTTGGAATGTAAGTGCCTCCTAGGTTATAGGTACAAAATACATTAAAAATGTCCTTCATTATTAAAATAGTAATAAAAAATGAAAATTCCAAACCTTTGGTAATAGTATCACTTGTTGCAATTTCAAGACTACATCCTCAAGCAGAGAAACTTAATTTTTCATGGTCTGGCCTGGAGTTAGTGAAGGCCATAATGATTGGGATTAAATCAGTAAAATAACACCACTAGGCAGAATATGTGGGGGGAGTGGGTGTGTATAAGAGAGAGACAGAGACATAGACAGAGAGACAAAGAATGATGTTTAAAATCAGATTTGTTTTGAAGGTTTCTTGAGTGGAGGGCAACTTCAAACCAATGGCTGCCTCTTAGTCATCCTATAGTCTTAAAAATTTGATGACTTCTGCTGTTTCATTCTTGACTTTCAGGCACTGTTTGATTTGACTTGGGTGTTGCTATGCTGGTAATGTAGATAATGTTCAACAGCTGAACTGCCTGATTTATCTTTTATCTTTCTCTAAATTCTGCTGGTTAAAAGAATATAAATTTTATGGAGGGCAGAAATAACATACAAGGAATAATTATTATGACTGCAGGGAGAATATTTCCAGAACCAGAGCTTATTGTAAATTTATAATTATTTACATCAGCTTAGACTTTTGTTTTATGACATGTTAACCAAATAACATGTTTTGTTAGGGTAAAAAAAATGCTTCCTATTATCAAAGAGCATTATAGTAGTCAGTCTGTCATTTACTTATAGGCTGAGATTTTGTTTTCCACCAATGGCAGTCAATGGGGAGAGACGAAGTTTGAATACTTAAATGGCATCTCTGAGGGTACACCTGATCCCTAAAATGCTTAAGCCTCTCTGTCCTATTTCCTTAATATCAAATCTGTTCATTCCAATAGTACTCTCTTTCTATATAATCCAGACTTTTCCTCTTAATCTGTTTATTTCAGGGCCCTGCATCCTTATTCAGTCTTGAATTCCTTCCATATTGTCCTCTAGACATCTCTCTACTATGAAATCTCTGGTTTACACATATCCTCAGGCTTCTCTTAGAATGTTATCTTAATCTTATCATTAACTGAAACCTGATTCTATTCAAAGAACACTCAATCCTATAACCTTCCTAAGGAAAGAATACGTAAATTTGTACATTCTTGTTCTTGGGACTTGAAGGTAGGATCCACATTCTTTTTGTTTCATGCTTTTACTTCTAAAAAAGTACCCTTCCCCTTTTATGCAAAGATTTTTTTTTTCTTTTTCTGAGGCACATCCCATCCTATTAACTATTCTCTCCTAGTCACTCCCCACATTAACAAAAGATATTGAGATATTCTATTTATTCCCTGCAATTATCCTGGGGGATTTTAACATCCTTGTGGAAAAGCTATCTATGACTCTCTGAGTTCCAAAAATATGAGCCTAAACTAAATTAGAACTTTGTCATCAGACATAATTCCATCTTATCTAAATTCTGTGATCTTGGTATACCGGTTTGTTATTCTACAATGTTATTCCATTTTGTCTACCATGAAAACTGAGCTCCTAAATGTTAAAAATTCTCCCGATTGCTTAGTTTTCAAAATTTAACTGAACCACAACACTGCTTAGCAGTCCTTTAACTTTTTCTCATGTTGGTTCCTTCTGAGCTACCTCTGATAAAAATTTTAATCATATTGGCACCTTTAGGGTACCTAGTCATAGTATACTGGGACTCTCACAATATAACCCACATCACCGCCCTTTCTACATGCTTCAGTGATATTTTCCAACTCCCATATTATTTCTTAACTATGCCAGACACTCTGCCCCTTCTTTGCCTGGTAACCCCCCAACTCATCTGCCAAGATCCACCTTAAGCCTATACCCTTATTATATTTTCTGTGTTTCTCCCAAGGAGTTGGAACTTCTTCAACAAAACATTTTAAGAGTTATCAAATATGGTCATCTCTCTAATTATATACTTCCCCAAACCCCTGCCCCTCAGGATCCTTTGGTGGGGTGTAGGTCGTCAATGACAAGGGCTATTCTAATCACATTTATATCTTTCGTGTCCAGCACAGTACCAGTCATACTGTAGGTTGTAAATATATTATTGTTACATCAATGCTTGTGAATTCTGGTCACCTTTAGATAGACTACTATAACCCTTCCTTCTGGAAAGGTTTTTATGGGTTAAAATCAACTAGATTCTCCATACTTATGCATATTCCCATGATGGCTCACCCCAAATGACAGTAAGTTTTCCACACAGAAGCAAGAAATCTGATCAGTTTCACCAAACATTTGAAAGGAGGGCAAGATACTTATTCACTCTGTAAAGCTCATTTTGAGCAATTAAGAATAGTTGATCCTAAGTTCTTATTTTCTTGGATTTGAAACTGTACATACAACAAATTATGGAATTTTAATCTGAAATTCAAATTGTGATATAAGAAAATAGTTCACATAATTTGGGGCTTCATATCCTGGTGTTTTGAAAAGTGCTTATCACACAAAATAAGGATAAATGAATAGCCAGCATCAGGCTTTAAAACACATAATTTACTTGAAGTTTGTATAGCTTCAAGTAAATAATTTTTATTGTCATATGGTTATTACTTAGAACCAGTAAGATAGCAAGTTCGGAATTTGGAAGAAAAAATTAGGCAGCTATTAAAGAGCTCTTTTAATAAAGTGGAATCCTTTCTGTCCCACTGTCCCAAAACAATAATAAAAAGAACAAAATGCATAACATCTGAAGGCTATGGATTTGGTGGATTTCAATTAAAGTGAATCTGAAGTTGCCTATGTCTGAATCTAAGTTCCATGTTTTAATATCAAAATGGTTCCATTAATATATGCATATATAGAAGTAAAAAATGGAAAATGAGACTGACCCAAAAAAAAAAAAAAAAAAAAAGGACACAAGCAAGTATGAAAGCCATACGTGCAAATCCAGAAGCTATGACTGAACATTAAACCTGTTTTCTGGCAATCAAGTTGAAGAAGAGAATCATATTTTCAAGTTCATTCCATGGGGGGAAGGGGTAGAAGTCCCTCCTATCAAACAGTGTCAAAAATTTCTTCTGAGAAGCATTGGGTAAGCCACATGAGTGCTGACACAGATACATTTATTTACTACCTCATTTAGAAGTTAAAATGAAACTCAATGATGCATCAATAATCAATTTTCCTTCGATTAGAAGGTAGAATATATGGAAATGAACCATCCTTTACATAACTTCACATTTACAGCAGCACAGTTGGGCCAATTACCACATATACAAACGTAAATGATTAAAGGCAGCATTCTATGTGTAGATTTAGCAGCAGAATTTCCATTTTAAAATGCAATTTAGTTTCTAAGAGAGAAGAAACATTGAGTTATTGGGATCACTTAATGCCCATCAGTTGCTGCACCAAGCCTTTACAAAGTTTGAATCTCGCTAGCCCAATCCTGAACAGGTTCTGTGGGATTCTTAAGAAGCAGAGGTTATAGATTTCCAATTGAAATGGATACATCTTATTTTAAAGCAATTTAAGGGACTAGCTTAATTCCAGGCCAAATTTCCACTTGGAGTTCATGTTATATGAAAAAAGGCTGTGGGCCTTGGGGGTCAGATCAGTCTCTTGAGAGAGGCTTTGAATTCTGAAAGGGGCTCAGAAATTAATTCTAAGCTCTTATGGAATCACTGACTTTGAATCAGAACCATATCTTTTTGCTAGTTATCATCTCCCATCTTTTGTAGCTACTCCAAAAGGTGATCAAACTGTAAAATGCTGCATATTCCTTTTGGTATATTTAATCTTATGAAAACTAGCTTTTAAAGCCACATGTTTACAACATAATTGAAAATGTTATGTTATCATAGTCTTTTAACGCAAATTTAATTCCTAAGACTCACAAAATCCCAGTCTAATTCTCAATTCTGCTTTGGCGTTAACAAGTTTGCTTTTGATTTCTTTATTTTAAAATAAAAGATGTTGGCGTTCAGATGAAACTCTCAAGTTTACTTCTCTTTCCTCTGGAAAACTAAGCAGATAGTCTAATTACACATTTTTGGGGGACTGCATAAAGTATAAACATTCAAAATAAACTGTTGGAAATATTCACTTGAACTCAATTTCCTTTTAAGCAGTCTAGTTGGGCCCAGTGCTCTTCAATGGGTCATTTGTTATGTCAACCCACTGTAGAGTACATCAAAGGGGCTTGTCACTAATTGATTACATTTCTCCACCGCCATGATTCACAGTGCTATAGGGACAATTACATAACTGTTTGACTTTTGCAAAACTGTGAGTTTAAGTAAACACAATTCTTTGTTATTATGATTTCTAATGGGCATATATGCACAGTAAATATCATAGTATGTAACCAGATCTTGCTACATTGTCTATCTACCTTGTGACTCACAAAAAAATCCCTCTTTTGTGGCAACTGGAGTTCTGGGGAACAGCTGCTGATCTCACACTGAAATTAAAAACATTTGAGTTGTTTTGATTTATGTTACCTCCCATGGGAAGAGAGAAATGAAAAATGGATGCTTCATGTAAACAAAATACCATTTCTCCAAGCTGTATAAAGAAATTGTTCTAAATTTACTGACATATTTTGTCTACTGAAATATAGTTGAGACCCTGTTACTATATTGTTAGAAGAGAAGATGACTCACGATCCTCTAATAAACCAACTGCTAGGATTTTCTTTTAATCAACAATGTTCTGGTGCAACTTTAGCATGCTGCCTCTGAAATGCAAGTCTGCATAATGTTGTTGGATGTTGTAATGGAAGGGACCGGCAATGAGGATCATTAAAAGGATACACTCTTAGGAAAGCCTACAAAAGTCAATTTCTCTCTTTTATAGGACCTCTCAAAAGAGAAAGTCCAACGTCTTAGACTTCAGTATTTCACTGTATGTGAAATAGTTTGTACAGGGATTAGTGAAATAGAGAAATGTTGTTCTAATACTGATCATTGTTTAAATTAAATTCACTAGAGTTGACTTCTGTGATGTGTGTATATATATTTTAAAATATATCAGTTTACTTTATATACCTCTTGGCGGGGGGTGGGGGAGTAGGTCTTTACGATCAGAATTCTCTTAGGATCTTGTGAAAACAGATCATCAAGAGCAACCTATAACCACACCAGCTGGTGTGATTGATTGGCAACACACGCACAAAAAGCCTTTGGGTTTAAAGGTTCCCCTCCTCCCCCACCTAGTTCATTCTACACTCCTTATTTGATGTGTGTGTGTGTGTGTGTGTGTGTGTGTGTGTGTGTGTTTAAATGGTCCCTGACCCTGGTGAGATTGTGAAGGATCGAGCACATTATAAATGATAATATGCCTCCCCTCAGGAAGCAGGGTTGAAGAGTCAGAATTTTTCAGTAGTCCACGTTGTCTATTTCTCTATTTTATGGTCCTTTTGAAAAGGCAGAACCATTCTTTTTAGCAAATAGTAATGAAATATTACTTTAGCATGGGAACAGAATTTCTTTGTTTAATTTGGGGATGTTCTGAAACAGAATGCCAGCTTATTCTTAAACTTCCTCTAAAATAGTTTTAAAACCACCGGCCAAAACATTGTTTTTTGCTACTTAATGGATTAAAAGTTTTGAAATTATTTAAAATTAATAGATAATATGAGTGAAAGTTCTTCATTAGGGCAGATTTAAAAAAACAAGCAGGAAGATAATATGGATTTTAATGATACTACCACAGAATTCCCACTGTCCATAAAGAATTTTACTTGAAAACTTCCGTTTCAACTCTTTTGAATAAGGAAATTAGAAGTTAAAGATTGTTTCTGCCAAAACAGAAACTACAGTACTACAAAGTACTACAGTACTACAAAGATTTCAAGCATGTATATATAGAATATGAACAGTTCCTTTGAGTTCACTGTACTGAGAATATGTCTTCATATAAATCTAACAGAAATAATAAGTACACACAAAGAATCTAACTATCTTCTTTTGGCTGGACTGAACTTTCCATTCTTGTGCATTATAACATAGTACATCATTTGAGGTAACACAGCTGTATTTTTTTCATCACCAAATGTATATCATCGGGTATACGGAAGTTTAGATCATATGAGCAGAGATGAGTCTTCATGCTCTAGATAAATTTCCTTAGATATGTGGGATTTAGAGAAGAGAGCCTGGGCTTTGGAATTATAGAGACCCAGTTTGAATCTGCACTGCAAAATTGAGTGTCTGATGTTCAGTAAATTACTTACTTCTCTGGGTCCCAAATTCCTCACCAAGAAAGCAAATGAATATGTGGCTTTTTAGGAATTATGAAGATATGCAAAGCACTTGGTTGAGTTCTTAACATATGATGAGGGGGTGTCATTACCCTTTCTTATAGAAATAAGTCAGGCATGTTATATATTCTTTTCCAAAGGTACAAATTTTCACAATTAATACTGTTACCATTGCTTACTTGGTATGATTTGAAAATAAAGTAATTAAAACTATAAAGTGTTTGCTATGCATATACTCATTTGGGGAGGAAATATTATACATGAGGTAAAATAATAATTTTTAATTGGGAAGAAATTAAAATGAGAAAACAAGAGATTTTCTTCTACGTATTTACATGAATTCTTGCCAATTCAATGGAATCCATCAGTAGGTTTAAAGAGAGTTTAGAATTGTAAATAAAAGTAGCAAGGTGCATTACAAATTAATTACTTCCACCTAGAAGGCTTTTGCTTATACTTTCCTTCAAAGAATCCTTTGTGCTAAGGAACACTCTTTATTTGTAATAACTTAAAATTCTAGGCCTAAAGGTGAATACCTATTTGTGGTTTTTCACCCACTGTAGAAACCTTTTACTGTGAATTGATATTTGCCATTGGCATGCTTCATTAGTTCACTTAACACAATCATATGCATTCCAACAGATGGAAACATCTAATAAATTTTCCAAAACAACAATAAAAGACAAATGATTATTCCAATGAGTGGAAAATATATAATAAATGTTCTAACCAAACAATAAAAAGAAGGATTTTTCCCTTTTATCTTCAAAAGCTGACAGCTATTCTTTAATCATGTTAAATAAATGCATACCTCAAGAAAATAAGAAATGGCCAATATCGGGCTATGGAGCTGACCCTGGAAACAAACTTACCAGAAAAAAGGACTTCTACCTTCATTAAACTAATATAACAGAATACAACTATACAAGCATGATACTTTTGAACGGCACCTAAAATGTTATCTCTTTTGATGGTATGAGTTCTACCCACTCTCCAGCAGCTACAATACTGTCTTACAAGGTACATTCCACAATACTCCAATCAGGAGATAAGTAAAATGGTTAATGAGAACAGATACACCATCCAGGGTTTATTTTTAGCCAAACTAAAATGAAGGGGCCAGACAAAATTCCAGGAACTGAATGGTAGTACAGGAACTATATATGCCATACACATGTCTACATAATCTAATCAACCTCTGCTCTCCTTTGCATACACAACTCTGCTTCCTTCTGAGCATTCCCACATTTACACTGCTCACCACCTGATATGGTTCATTGCATCAAAATAAAGTGATGAAAGTTGAGAACGGTATTCTCCCCAGTTTATACTCTGCTTTCGAGCACAACCATGAAAGAAGTCAAGAAGCCTTAAAATACTGGACTATAATATTTATTCCTCCTTAGTTCATGCTGTTTTTAAGAGTCAGATTATGTAGCAAGTATAGTCTAAAAAAATATTTTACTACAGTGAACTATCTCCCTAATTCTCTCCTTTAAGACTCTGTTATTTCACACTTCCTATATAGGGCTAGCCCCTTTGACCAATTGTAATTAGCTGCCCCATTTGGTTGTCCTTCTCCTATAAATACATTTTGTCTGAATTGATGGGATAAAACATTATATATTTAGACATTAAAAAGAAAACATTGTTTTAAGACCAGTAATGTTGGAAGAAGAAAAACTAAAGGGTTTTCTATGTTCTTCGAAGTTGTAATTTTTATCTCCAACACTGTGCAATCTTGAATAATGGAAGTTAAAATAACTTATCACAAAGAAGAGAATATTTCATTCATATCACCTATTGCCACCTAAATAGGCATCACATGAAGAAATTACAAGGCAACTGGGAAGTACATATGGGTGATTACAAGCGGTACTGAATTTGATTTACAAATCTCTTTTTATGTTAGCTATAGAGAAACTTTGAAAACTTTATGAGGATCCGTTCCTTCACCCATAAGTATGGAGAATACAATCCTTTTTTGATATGTGTGAAAAAAAACTACTCAAGAAAGTTCAGAGATCAATTTAAACCTGAAAGTTGGGAGCAAGGCAAGTAAAGAAAAATAATGCTTCTGTCCCCTGTTCTGATGACAACCACACAAAGCTTCTAAAAGGATAGCAGACAAAGAATTTTTTTAATGTTTTATTTATTTTTGAGAGAGAGAGAGAGACAGCGTGAGCAGGGGAATATCAGAGAGAGAGGGAGACACAGAATCCGAAGCAGGCCCCAGGCTCTGAGCTAGCTGTCAGTACAGAGCCTGATGTGGGGCTCGAACCCATGAACTGTGAGATCATGACCTGAGCCAAAGCCGAACGCTCAACCCACTGAGCCACCAGGTGCCCCAGGACAAAGATTTTTTGATAGCCTTCAGTTTTCATTTTTTTAATGTCTTATTTGTCTTAAACAATAAAAATGAGACTTTAGTTGTAAAATCTCTTTGATAATGTAGAGCATTAAACAGATGCAAAGGGTTATTGGTTAATTAAAACAAAAGAAGCTGGAATCATTAATCCAAATGAACTTTTTTTCTGTGATGACTTTATTCTATCTTGAAAGTGACTAATACGCAATAAGTAACTAACCTGTTAGTGACTGGATTAATTATGGACTACACTGTATATCATTTAGAAGGGGTGATAAAGGTATGTGTGTATCATAGAAAAATGACAAGAATCCATGTAGCAATCCCACCTTTTATTAAACACACACACACACATATACACAAAGTAGGCTTTTTGATGCATAGTTTACATACTGTAAACTGCACGTACCTAAAATGTATAATTTGATAAGTTTTGACATGTGTGTCTACTGTGAAATCCTCCCCATCAAGATAATGAACATATTCATTATCCCTAAAAGTTTCTTTGTGCTCCTTTGCACTCCTTTTCTCCTATCTCTTGCCCCCTCCCCACCGTAAACAACCATCAATCTACTTTCTATTACATTAGTTTGCAGTTCCTAGACTTTTATATAAATTAAATAATATACAATCATAATTTCCCATTTTTTTACTCAGCATAATTTTGTGAGATTCATCTATAATTTAGTGTGTATTAAGATGTCATTCCTTTTAATTGCTGAGTAGTATTCCATTGTATGAATATATCACATTCAGTCCATTCTAATGTTGATATACATATGAGTCGTTTCCAGATCTGGATTGTTATAATTAAAGGTGCTATGAACATTAGAGCACATGTTTTTATGTAAACATATGCCTTAATTTCTATTGGGTAAATACTTAAGAATAGAAAGACTAGATCATGTAGTAGTGAATATCTTACTTTCTATGAAATTACCAAACTTTTCACCTATTTTCCAAAAAAATTATAATTGCCCCATAAGTGTGGGAGAGTTCCATTTCTTCCGCATCCTAGCCAATACCTGGTATCATCATTGTTTGAGTTTTAACGTATAAAGAAATTCACCATTTCACCATGTGTATACCTATTGAAATTTTCCTTCAACATTTTAAAGTCTACATGGCAAGATTCACTCAACAAATACTCATATTTTGAGGGAGATTGGAATTTCATCCTTTCCTTATGTATAAGAATTGAAAAAGAGAATCCTTCTTTGGAAAAAAGAGATATTGTAGGAAATATTTTCAGAAGTGTGACTCAACAAAGACAAGTAACTTACAGGACAGTTTTAAAAATCAGATGCTTTCAGTATATCCATTTCTTTTGATATATACAATTTTGTGAGATGAAGGTTATTATTATCGGATGATCATAAGGAAGTTGTGGCTGAGAAGGGTTAAACTTGCCCAAAGATTCAGCAGTAATGATGGGACAGCATAAACAAGCTGTTCTGGTAAGATTGACATGAAAATAGCAACATTCTCACACCCACATTAGAAAAACAGAGACTATGTACTACTAGCTCATAAGATATAGAAATAATTTCTTTATACGTTAAAATTTTAAAGTACATAGATGAAGTTTGGGAAAATGGAAAAGCCCTAGAATAGCAGCTGGAAGTGAGTGTTAAAATCAGAATCAATTTTTCAGAGTATTTAGTCTCCAAAAGGCTACTGAAACAGATATGCAGATGCTTAAAATTAGTAACAGGATATAAATCTGAGATAGTTTTTCTCAGAGGAATAAGCAAGTTGATACTTATGATACTGCATAGACTTTTTAAAGAGCAGAATACATAAAAATAACACAGGATGTATTTGTAATGCCTTTTTTGAGTTTCTTTTACTAATCCAGCCTTTTTAAAACTTACAGTTTTTAAATGAGTCTTTCATGATAGTTGTAAAAATTCTATTACACATTCTTGACAGAATGTGGCATTGGGAAGGGAAGAAAATAGGTGGTAAATAAACAAAATAAATAAAATGGACTTGAAAATTCAGAAGCTCAGATTTCAATCTAGTAAGCAACATTTTTTGGAATTCTTTCCTTCTCAAGATATCAATAAATGGTATTCTTTCATTCCCAGGACAATAACAGCATTCAACAACATATTTCATCTATGTGATAAGGTAGTTTTGAAATTCTTGAAACAGGTCCCCAGAAGGAATGGAAAAATTGGTTAAATAGTGAAGCAATTTTCATTTACTAGAACCAATTAAAGGGTAAAATGGAACCTTTATTGCAAACATCATTTTCAATTACTTGTAACACCCCATAAAAATGTAAAAGGAGTATTTGCACATTTGCCTGTACTGTTGGGACAGATAGCTCAATATTTATTATGCAAGATTATTCGATGCAAATGTGGGAAATGGTCCAGTCAGTTGTTCTTGTCTCTGAAGTAGAAATATGTGAAAAATAAAAAGTAGGAAGAATTTTGCAAAGCGAAAGAAAGAGAATCTTCATTCCCTTAGTTCTCAATTCTTCAGGAAAAGGAGAGAGGGGGTTAGGGAAGCTCAGCATTTGAAGAAGGGCTTGCAAAAGTCATTCCCTGCCTCCCCAAGACATTTCCTGCTGGAGAGGTGGGGAGCATCGATCAGCCAGTGTTATCTGAGCCAATCTGTTTACCTCAGATTGTAAATCACCTCAGTGTATCTGAGCCCTGGACCCCTCTGAGATGTCCAGTTCAACCTATAGACGTTATCCATTTACAGGCTTTTTTTTTTTTTTTAAGTGAAATAGAAACCCTATGCGTTTTAGGGAAAAAAATGTGTTTACACAACCAAATGATTTCACATCTGGTGAAATTCAAGCTGCCATTCTGTAAAAACAACTCTAAAGTGTACTGAGCTCAGAAAATAGTGCAATAACTTAAAACATCACTGGAATATAAACTGAAATGAGCTCTACATTTCAGGATTTTAATGGTAGTTTGATTTCTTAACACTTCTTTAATTTATCTCTCAGATAAATCCAAACTTGTTCAAATTATTTTTATTAGGTAAAATCACAGAATTACTGTAAAATAAATCTATTAAATCTTATGTTTCTTATCATACTTTTTGATAATGATTCCAATGATGCATTCACAAAGGAAGGGAATCTCTTGGTAATATGTCAGGGGGGGAGCTGGAAGCCGGTAAACAGTAGAAATAAAGTAGATTTGTTTGCTGGTTTGGGTTAACTGCATTAGGAAAAATCCATTTAGTGAATTGATCCACTTTGGAAGTAATGTCTATATTGATATGAATAATATCACAGTAACAAAAACCAGAAAATATAGAAATTATGTTAATAACACATGTTCATATGTACTAGAAACAACCTTACATTTGAAAGCAAAAAGTCTGATTTAAATTGTTTTTTTTAACTCTTAATAACAGCGAGTGTCCTTTTTATAGGTAAACTATTTCTAGATTCTATGACTAATTTCACACCTACAAATTCCCAAAGCTAACAGCTACATGGAGGAAACCATCACTGTATCAGGTTACAAGAACAACAAATTGTCTCCTTAAACATATGACATTATTTTATTATAAGTAATTATAACAAGGTTATTATTTTTCCAGTGAAAGATGTAAGCACAAATTAATTGGTAAAGTAGAAACTACATAATTTTGGTTTGTAATGTAAAGAATATAGTTATATGAAAAATAAAATTCAAAGGATACATAAAAAGCCAATACATCAAATCACTCCACACTTTCAAGAACTTGGGTTAGGGACCACAGCTGGGACAAAAATGAGATCATTTAGGCATGGAAGACTTGCACACTTATTTGTGTTGAAAATGTATAGTTCTCCATCTGTAAAACTCAAGTTAAATTTTCAGGATGAACCACCAAAGGCAAGCACTGACTTTATGTTCTTTTCACTCATTCATTCATTCAATAAAGTCAATAAAAGTGTGCCTTTTCTATACCCAGTGCTGTGCGAGTTAGTATGGAAATGGCAGTGAAGAAACAAAGTTCCTTTGCTCATGGAGAGAAACAGGCACTAGAGGATGCTAAACTATTACCATACATGTCATCTGGTAAAAAGTTCCATGAAAAGGAAGAAAGTAGGGTCAGATGAGGGGATGAAGTGGTATTTTACATACTCTGGTTTGAGAGGTCTCCCCTGATAAGATTAGATTTGAACAAAGCCCTGAAGGCAGGGAGAAGGCAAGCATTGTATTTGTCCCAGAATCTGTTATTTGGCATTTTAGGTTGATCTTCTGTGAGATTAAACTGGAGATCAATCAGAAGGCAAATCAACAAAATGACATTTCATAGTAGTTGATATTAACTTGAATTTTTCACTAGGTTTGCTGTGTAACAATCCGATCCGCTGCCAACTTTCACATATAAGAAGAATTGGAAAATATTCAAGGTTAGCTGTTATTACTGCATTTAGAGGACAATTTATAAATCTGAAGAGATTTCTTTAGGAGATATTTCCTAATGAATATGCAGCTAAGACATGTCCACAGAGGGCCACTGCCCCAATTCTAAGGTGGAGATTCAATGCTTAAAAACAAACAAACAAGGGGCATCTAGTTGGCTCAGTCGGTTAAGCATCTGACTTTGCCTCAGATCCTGATCTCACGGTTTGTGGGATCGAGCCTCGCATTGGGATGGGCACTGAGAGTGTGAAGCCTAGTTAGGATTCTCTCTCTCTCCCCTCTCTCTCTCTGCTCCTCCCCCACTCACACATTCTCTCTCTCAAAAATAAATAAATACGGGCTCCTGGGTGGCTCAGTCAGTTGAGCGTCTGACTTCGGCTCAGGTCATGATCTCACAGTTCATGGGTTCCAGCCCTGCGTCGGGCTCTGTGCTGACAGCTCAGAGCCTGGAGCCTGCTTCCAATTCTGTGTGTCCCTCTCTCTCTGCCCCTCCCCTGCTCATGATCTTTTTGTCTCTGTCTCTCAAAAATAAATAAATGTTAAAAAATTAAAAATAAATAGATAAATAAATAAAAACTTAAAAGCAAGAACAAACACAAAACAAAACCACCACAATGTTACTAAATAGTAACCAGAGTGATCTAAAGAAGAATTACCTGAAAGTTTGTGAAGGAGAATATCCAGATCCACTTAAGCTTTTTCCTTTTTGTTTCTTTTTTTTATTTTTGAGAGACAGACAGAGAGAACTAGTAAGGGGAGGGCAGAGAGAGAGACACACACACAGAATAGGAAGCAGGCTCCAGGCTCTGAGCTGTCAGCACAGAGCCCAATGTGGGGCTCGAACTCATGAACCGTAAGATCATGACCTGAGCTGAAGTCGGATGCTTAACCAACTGCGCCACCCAGGTGCACCTCCACTTAAGCTTTTTAATGTTTGTCTATATGTGTCGCATCACAGAAGAGGGGTATCTCAGAGCTAAAGTGAGTATAATAAACTTAAAATATAAGTTACTATGAGCATAAGGAAAAAGCCTAATAGTGAAGTTTGTGGCAGTTTGTATTACACAGAGAATTTTAAAATGTTGTATGAGAATATAAAACATGAGTATCTTTTACATATTTATTGGAAGACATTTTGGACGAGCATACCTCTCCAATTAAATCAGGAGCATTTAATGAAATATCATGTCCAGGAAATTGCTCATTTTTTGGCTATGTATGATAGCCACAATATAACAGTATATATAAAATAAAGTATATATACTTCATATATGCTGAAGCACACATAAAATGGTAGTATATATAAAATAAAGACAAATTCTAAATCTGAAATTCAGGTACCCCTCTGAATCATATCTAAACAGATGTGAATTTAAATTGTGCCCCTTTGAACCATATTAAGCTGTTGTCCTATTTGCTTCATTTTTGTACATAACTGTCTAATTGAGCATTCACAATCTAATACGGTGCACACCAGGACCCAAACAGACCTCCTCTTAGCCCCTGAAGGGTAAAGGTTTTGTATCACTTCCAGATTTTCAATTAGATCCTAATTACAACATGCCTCATTTAAAGCTACAGGAATCCCGACCCTGTCAACACTACTGGACCATAACATGTCTGTCTTAATTAGATCTGATTAGTTCTGGGCCCGGCTTGCATTGTGCACCCCGACTCCGTTAAAATAGCTCATCTGTTTGGCAGCTGCTGGTATGGAAGGACCTTATTCATCATGGTGCAAGACAGTGTGTTCCCTCACCTTCCTCTCCCAGGATGCTGGGCCTTTTGAAATCATAGTTCCATAGGACCAGGCAAATAATGCAGCTCACTCATCACTGGCAGGGGGGTGAAGCTGCGGGCAGAAATCCCAGTTGCCCAGGGACTGCCGCTGGACGCCCTGGAAGCTTGTCCTCCTCTCCCATTCAATGTGATTCCACATAACTAGCTTAAGTTTTTCAGAGATTGATGTATTCACACCATGTATCTCATTACATATGCAGCACAAGTAAGACTATATGAAATAATAATTGTCATCCATGTTCCAAAGTCCATTTTCAAACAGAACCAATAAGTGTTATCAATTTTATTGATATGAAGAAAAAGAAGAATTTATACTCTTGACCAAAGTGTGTGGTGACATCCATTGGGGTTTTCTCTATTTGGCATTTTTAATTTGTTTCCTGAAGCTACCAGATGAAAATGTCTGTATTGATTTTTTTTTATTTGATACACCAAGCTTGTTTCATGACTAATGGTTCACAGCTATCAGGACATCCTCATTTCCTCTGCTTTGTATCTGGGCAACATTTTGACAATGATTGAATTAATACCAAGCATTGACATCTTTATCTATTGTTAATGTGATTTCTCATTTAGTTGTGAGTAATAGCTGAGGGATATCACATTTACTGGTCTTCAGTAATAATAATAGTAATGCAAACGATGGACCTGATCTATGCTACATTCAGTTTCAGTGTTTTTACATAATGTATTCCAAATAGCAACTCTATAAGGTATACATCACTACTTAACACTATGGAGTACATAGCATAATTCCAATTTTAAAATGAGCTAATAGAATTTACGATTAAATAAATTACTCAAACACTCTGTTTTGGAACTGCAGAGATAGGATTTAAATCTCTTTCTACTATAATGAACTGGCTTCATGTAAGATTTGCTTAGCTTGGATCTTAGAATTCTAGGGAAAGAAAAATGACTTTTTCTCACTTATATTAGGATTAACTTGTTAAATAAAAAGTATAACTATATCTTTGGCTTCATTTTGTATCTACCACATCCTTGCTCATAAGCTTTTAACATCCGTCTTGATTTCTCACACATATCAAGTTCTCATCAACCTATGAACTGTTGTCCTTGCTGTTCCCTTTGTGTGGAGAGGTACAGCCCTAAATATTTACACGGGGCCCTTCTCCATCATGTCTTATCACGAAGCCCAGTTTATATCTCACTTCTTCAGAAAGACTTTCAATGACCTCCTTCCCCAAAACAGCATCACCCCAGCCATTCATCTCACATTTTTCTCTACATTTTTCTCAGCAAATATTATCTCCAATTATCCTCTTTACTCCTTTTTATGGAGTCTGATAAGGCCCTTGGGACCAGAGTTATTGATTTTGTTCATGGCTGTATCCTCTGAACTTGGAAAGGTATTTGGCACAGGTAGGCCCAATAAATACTTGGTATATGTAGAGTCAGATGAACCATTAAAAGCTGACAATATTATCCAAGAGGAAATCTGAAGAATTATAGTCAAGCAGTCATTTATCCAAACTCAAAGAATACATACACATAGAGCCCACCATCAGTAAGGTTGGCTTATCCATTGAGCTCCAGCAATGACGAAACGTAGTGACCAGATCCCTAACTTTTCTGCCTGATTTTTGAGATGTAGGCTCCAGCTTGCAACCCAAATTGGGCATATGATTTCTAGTCTCACTTCTCAGAGCCTGAGGCCTAGCCTTAAAAGATTTCTTAGCACACCAAGCTATTTAGGGCAAGTGCATACCCTTTTTCCATTTCCCAACTCCCCAATGCCCTCCCCCCCAACCCTCCATCAATGCCCTTAATAGGGTACAGAAGTACCACTGATGAGCATCAACACCAGATTAGGATCTAGATATTTTATGTTACTCATTTTGATGATTACCACTAATCAGACTTCTTGAATTTCACATACTCCTTGCTCTTCCTCCCCTACCTGATATTTAAATATTCCTACACTTCAGGACTCCACAGTTGATCATTGTCCTTTATATAAACTACCTCAGTAGATACCTTCTCCTGATCATGCATATTTAAAAACCATCCACGAATGTCTCTGAATCTCTATATCCATCCCAGACTCACCCCCTTAGCTTTAGATCCATTTATGAAGCCCCCATTCATTTTCCAAAAGAAAAATTGCATTTCAAACATAATTTTTATCTCCCCTGACCTTTACTAACCCCCTTCCCCACAACCCCAGACCCTCCAAGCTTAATTCAGAAAATATTATCAGCATATTCTGTAAACTTACTATTTCCATTCACACAACCAAGGTTTGAACAATCATCATTGCCCATTAGGAGTAACAGAGTAATCTTCCCAACATTCTCGTCTCAAGTCAATTGCGACTCAAGAATGAGGTCTTCTCTGACCTCTATAGTTAGATGTAGACCCATTTTCAATTTCATTTCCCTGCTTTATTTATTTCAATGAAACAACCCCCACCAGGAATTATATATTTTATTTATTAGTTTATCGTATATATTTCTAAAGGGATATGAGTTCCTTGAGGTCAACTTCAATGCCCAGGGCAGCTACTGACAGATAACAATTGTTCAAATATTATTTCTTGAATGAATATATAAATGAAAGATATTATACTCAAAATTGTAACTCCTCTTCAAAGCTAAGATATTATACTCAGACCAAGGTCTTTCATGTAAATAGACCTGTCCCAGTGACATTAAGATCAATCCATCAATCATCCATTGTACATCTTCAGGCCTCTCTGAACTTGGAATAGGAGTAATTTAAATTCATGTTGAGACACTCACAACTCAACCTGTCCCTAGCTTCACCACACACATATCTGTAAAAGTGTATCCATGAATTCATTCACTCATTCAACCATTTTTAACTGTGCTAACTGGGGTTTAAAAAAAGAAAGAGAAAAGGCACATAGAGCACCCACTCTTCATTATTACAATTTTGAATGTGATCATCTTTATTTAATTTCAGCAGAGTAAATATTAGAATATATATACACATACATAATAGTGGTGAAGGGAAAGTCACTCAATAAGACCAAAGTTGTCATTTATAGCCCCCAAATACTGTTTAATTTTAAATTTTTTTGTGTGTATTCCAAATACAATAGTTGGAAAAATATCATATAATTAAAGTGTTAATAATATTCCAAAGAGCTTTAAAAATATTGGCAGACAAGGTATACAGGAGTGCTGATGCATAGAGGCACATATACCCCAATGTTCATAGCAGCACGTTCAACAATAGCCAAATCATGGAAAGAGCCTAAATGTCCATCAACTGACGAATGGATCAAGAGATGTGGTTTATATATACAATGGAATACTACCTGGCTTGAAAAAGAATGAAATCTGGACATTTGTAGCAATGTGAATGAAACTCAAGGGTCTTATGCTAAGCGAAATAAGTCAGGCAGAGAAGGACAGATACTATATGTTTTAACGTATAAGTGGAACAGAAGAAACTTAACAGAGGACCACGGGAGAGGGGAAGGGGGAAAATAGTTGGGGAGAGGGAAGGAGGCAAACCATGAGAGACTATTAAATACTGAGAACAAACTGAGGGCTGATGGGGGTGGGGGAGAGGGGAAGGGGAGTGATGGGCATGGAGGAGGGCCCTTGTTGGGATGAGCACTGGGTATTATGTGGAAACCAACTTGACAATAAACTATAAAAGAAAAAACAATATCGGCAGAAAATAGACTCTAAGTACTATTTATGCCTTTTCACTAGAAAATCTGACAAGGGCCCAGATTTAAGAGTACCATTCTATTTCACAAACTTTTAGCCCTCTTTTAGTGTGCAACCTTTCTGCAATTAAGGACAATGGATTGTCTGAAGAAAAGGGATTTACTGTTTGAAGCCAAGACAATTATATACTTTCTTTTAATGCTTTTGAGAGCTTTCTTCCAAAACTTTATAAATCCCTTTCTATGTAATTCAAATAGAAAAGACTCAGCTTCTAGTATTTCTTAATTATCTGATCTCCCCATAAACAGAATGATTACATATGGTTAATCTTTTAGAGATTATAAATTATGTGCAGAGAAATAGAGAGAATCTTATGGTCATTATGCAGATGAAGCAATCCTCTCTTTTAGCCCCATTTAACTAAATTCTGACAACCCAATTCATGCATAAGTGGGAAACAGGCCCCTGAGAAAACTAATTTCACATGTTGCTAGGTTACTAATCAGTTAGAGAAAACTAAATAAATAAGAAACAAAAAATGCTTTTGCAGTATATCATCTGCAGCATTCATTTTTTAGTCATATAGCAGCTATTTAAAGTTACTTCAGAAAAGTAGACACTTGAGGACAAGAAATGAAGATAAATCAAAGATGGTATAAGGCTATATAGAGTTGTGTTAAATTCAGCAGTTTAGATTCACAGGCATTATTTGTAAAGATCTTAATTTCTTTTGTCTAAAATTAGACATAAGATACAGCCCAAACTTCAGGTTTTAGCTTGATGCCATAGAAAGCTAAGAAACTTAGGTATTTCACATACAGTTTTAAAATGCAGAGGTAGCACCTGGGTGGGTCAGTAAGTATAGCGTCCGACTTTGGCTCAGGTCATGATCTCATGGTTCATGAGTTCGAGCCCCGCGTCGGGATCTGTGCTGGCTGCTCAGAACCTGGGGCCTGCTTCAGATTCTGGGTCTCCCTCTCTTTCTGCTCCTCCCCAACTCATGCTTTCTCTCTCTTTCTCTCTCTCTCTCTCTCTCTCTCTCTCTCTCTCTCTCAAAAATAAAGAATAAAACTTAAATTTAAAACTGTAGATTGTTGGGTCCCCTGGGTGGTTCAATCAGTTAAGCAACCAACTCTTGATTTCAGTTCAGGTCATGATCTCACAGTTTGTGAGTTTGAACCCCAAATAGGCTCCATGCTGACAGTGTGGACCATGCTTGGGATTCTCTCTCTCTCTCTCTCTCTCTCTCTCTCTCTCCCCCCCCCGCATTTGTCACTCCCCCACTCTCTCTCTCTCAAAATAAATAAACTAGCTTAAAACAATAAAAAATGTAGATTATCCTTCTATGATTTCCTGATTCTACCCAAGTTTCATACTCTCCCATAAAAGCTTAAAGTTGGGGCCATATTGTCTATACTTGGATTTTGTGTATGTGCGTGCGTGTGTGTATGTGTGTTTCTCCTCAAGGTTACATTTCCATTTTCTTTTTCTTATTTTAATTTGGATGGTGTGCTTCCAATAAGAAAAAAAAAAAACTGATACAGGCTCCTGAACACTCTGTTCATTTATTCCAAAACATACTAATTGTGTGGCATGAGTTACCAGATGCTCTTCTATGTCACACACTCTTCTAGGTGCTGTAATAGAGCAATGAACACATAAAAAATTCCTAACCTCATAGAGCTTACATTTTAGTGGAGACAACAGCCATTCACATGATAACCAAAGAAATGTACGGCATGTTAGATAGTGATGAATGTTAAGGAGAAATGTAAAATTCACCTAGGCAGAAGAATAGGAAATAACAGAGTTGGCAAATGCAATTTTAGAGAGGATGGCTAATGATGTCCTCACTGAGAAGGTGTCTTTGAAAAGAGATGAGAACAGAGACGTAATAAGGGTCAGAGCATATAGGCCATTGTGGGTTATTGTTTACTCTGGAAATGAAGATGCGATGGTGGCTTTGAACAGAATAATATTAAGTGACACACATTTTAAAAAGATTTACCAGATTATATTGAAAAATATATTGAAAAGAAAGGATGGAAGCAAGAGACCAGTTTGGTAGCTGTGGTAATAAGCCAGGTAAGAGGTCCTGGTGACGCCAATCAGGATGGCAGCAGCATTCAAGGTGAAAATGATCAGAATCTGGATAAATTTCAAAGGTCGAGCAGACAGGAGTTGCTGACACAGAGGATGTGTAGCATGAAAGAAAGGGAGGGAAGGGAGAGAAATAAGAGGAAGAGAGTAATCTAGGCTGGTTCTGATTTTCTGCCTCAGTGACAGAGAGAATGGCATTTCAGTTTCTGAGATAGAGAAGTTAAAAGAAACTCAGTTTGGAATATATTAGACTTTAAATACCTATCAGCCGGCAAGTACAGATGTCAAGTGGAGAGTTAGACATAAAAGTCTGGAGGACTGAGGAGAGGTTCAGGCTGGAGATAGACTTTTGGCAACCACCAGCGAATACAGAGATTTCATTTACAATCCTGAGTCTGGATTAGATCTTCAAAGGAGTGACGATAGAGAGACAAGGGGACCATGGAATGAGGAAACCTTAAAGACTGGGGGGAAGGGGAGTGAACAAAGACAGGAAAAGCTATGAAGGAAGATGGAGGAAAACCAGAAGACAAGTGAAGAAAGCATTTAAAAGGAACAGTCATCAACTATTTCAAGTAAGATGGTGACTGAGAAAAGTCTTCACATTGAATCTAAGATGAAACTTGATTTAACAACAGGTCGATTATTGGTGTTCCTAATTGGAGCAAACGTGCCAGAGTGGTGGGGCAAAAACTCTGGTTGGAATGGGTTCTGGAAAGAATGAAAATATATAATCTGGAAACAATTGTATACCACTTTTCAAGGAGTTTGGCTGAAAATGACTGGGGCTAGAGAGAGATGGAAACAAAACAAGGTTTTCTTGTTTGTTTAAGATATGGAGAAAATAGTATGCTTGGAAGCATGTTTTTATATTAAGAAAATGTTTTATAGAAGAAAATTGTGATGTTACAGGCAACAGAGTGGGGAGAATTGTCAGAGTATTCCCAGAGAGGAAATGGGATCTGGTGGGAAAGTCAGCTTTAGTGAGGAACTAGGAAAACTCCATCCTTGGTAACAGGAGAGGCATTATTTGTATAAGTGTATCCATTCCTTCAGTACTCATCTATTTAACATGTGTTTGTACATGTGCTAACTGGGATTTTTAAAAAAAGAA
>CM053573.1:30856214-30933843 GCA_028646485.1 Cryptoprocta ferox
CCGTCCAGTTGTCCCAGCACCACCTATTAAAGAGGCTATCTTTTTGCCATTGGATAGTCTTTCCTCCTTTGTCAAAGATTAATTGGCCGTACATTTGTGGGTCCAGTTCTGGGCTCTCTAATCTATTCCACTGGTCTATGTGAAACACATATATGTTTTAAAATTTTCTAGGGGTGCCTGGGTAGCTCAGTTGGTTGAGCATCAGACATCAGGTCAGGTAATAATCTCATGGTTTGTGAGTTCGAGTCCCACATTGGGCTTGCTGCAGTCAGTGCATAGCCCATTTCAGATCTTCTGTTCCCCTCTCTTCTGTCCCTTCCCCGCTTGTGCTCATGCTTTCACTCTCAAATATAAATAAAACATTAAAATAAGTGAAAATAAATAAATGACTAAGTAAAAATTTTCTAGCAGCCACATTTTAAAGAGTAAAAAGAGCTAAATTTAATTTTAATATACAAATACAGGAAATCATTTTAATCTAAAATTTATATAAAATTATTAATAAAATATTTTATGTCTTTGAAAACCAATGTGCATTTTACATGCACAGCACTTGTGAAATTGCTCAGTAGACTCATGAAGCTTGGTGGCTACCATTTTGGATACCACAGGTTGGAACTAAAACGTGGTTTCACTCCACTCTGCTGAACAATATTGATCAATGTACCTTCTTAATGGAAAACAAGGAAAGAGCTGAGCTGAAAATAGTTTTGGAACACATCTGCAAATCCTAATTATTCAAAAGCAAAAACAGACTTAGCAGAATATCTGGGCTTAACAGTAGGGTCCACATTTATTAAGTCAGTTCATCTCATAAGCTTCTTGTAATACTGCTGAGAAATACTTGGATATAATTAATAAATTAAAAGGTAAAGGACTTAACCAAAGGAAAAAGTAATATTCTCTTAATGTTTATTTAGAATAATATTCTCTTAATGTTTATTTAGAAATGAAGTGAAAACTGTGCCTAAGAATGGGTATGGAAATAGTTGTAGAAATGGAATTGCTTCATTATGTGAAAAGATTTAAAATGACTTAACGCATTAAAATGCTAAATTTCTAATATTAAGCTCTGAGTTTTTGTTTTAAGTTTATTTATTTCGAGAGAGAGAGAAAAAGAGAGAGAGAGCAAGTGTGAGCAGGGAGGTGCAGAGAGAGAGGGAGACAGAATCCTAAGCAGGCTCCATGCTGTCAGCACAGAGTCCTACATGGGGCTCAAATTCACGAACTGTGAGATCATGACCTGAGCCAAAATCAAGTCAGACACTCCACTGACTGAGCCACCCAAGTGCCTCTGAGATTTCTTTTTCTGTTACTGTAATTATGGCTGACATGAAATTCAGAATATAGTAAGGAAGAAAAACAAATGCCTACCATAAAATTTTGTCTATAAGTACTTGAATAGATTAATAAGAATTATCACTTATCGAATGATACAGTTTGCTAAGTGTTCTCCATATAGTGTTCTTAATCCTTCCAGCAACTCCATAAGGTTGCTATTAATATTCTCCTTTTTATATATGACAAACTGATTCTCAGAGATATTAAATAACTTGATTAAAGTCAAGAGCTTATAAGATATGTAACTAAGATAGCCCTTTAATATATTTTCTAACTTTGGAATAATCAATTTCATGGAGAGACACTTGTAATATTTTGTAACATGTTTATATGTTAATATATACTGAATATAATTTATATTTATTTTAAAATTTTTATTACTTTCTTTCTTGTTACCATCTGTCACCACACAGTGACAGTCTTTTTTCTTGTCATGAGACCTTTTAAGATCTCCTCTCTTAGCAACTTTTCAAATACACAATACAGAATTATTAACTATAGTCACCCCGCTGCACATTACATCCCCACGACTATTTATTTCATAACTGTAAATTTGTACCTTTGGACTCATTTCATGCAATATTAAAAGTGCTTTTCTTATCTCAGATTCATTTCAAATTTCTTTACATTCTCTTCACGGTAAGACAAAAGCAATGGCTTAATCCTCCAATACAGGATTAAACAAAGTAGAATCTTCTGTTTTAATATATTACTTTAATATTATATTACAGTAGATTATATATTATAAATAAAACTACATTTAATATTGATGATTTCATGTTGATTCTATTTAATCTTTAAAATAACAGAGCAAGATTTTTATTATCATTCCTGCTTTACAGATGTGGAAACAGGCTTAGAAAGATTCCTACTTATAGAGACAAGCTGAGATTTTACACACATCTAGGTTCTTTTCATGACACCATTACTGTAAATTGAGGCAAGTTCAAATTTAATACCTATAAGGAAATGTACGGAATGAGGGGAAAGGAGACGTAATGTCCTATTTCATTCTCTGAAAAAAACAGTTATTTTCAGTCTTGTTCTAGATCATAATAGCATGCTTTCTAATTGGTAAATGTACCAATTAGTTACATGGTACAGTCTTCTGCTTTAGTGTTTTAAATATTACAATATCCTGGACTACAAAGGATAAATAACACATCCTTAAAAATAAAAATAAAAAACACCTTTAAATATTTATTCTGTCCAAATGGGGGGGGCAGGTCACACAAATTATTTCATCTATTCCATTAATTATTTATCAAATAATTTTGGGTCTATCATGTGTCAGACACTTCTCTAGGTCCTGGGGATATGATGTGTATCACAAAACAAAGTACTGTCTCTGAAAGAACGTGTGTTCTATAGATAATATACAAAGGGATTTTTAAGACTATCAACTTTACGCAAAATTGCTCACCTGATTATCCTTATAAAATTTAATGTTTTTTAATGTTTATTCATTTTTGAGAAAAAGTGAGACAGAGCGCAGGCAGGGGAGGGGCAAAGAGAGAGAGAGACACAGCATCTGAAGCAGGCTCCAGGCTCTGAGCTAGCTGTCAGCAGAAAGCCCGATGCGGGGCTCGAATCCACGAACTGTGAGATCTTGACCTGAGCCAAAGTTGGACACTTAACTGACTGAGCCACCCAGGCGCCCCTGTCCTTAGAAAATTTAAGTGACATTATTGAAGTTGCTTATATTTGCTACCACATAGATATTTGGGATTTTGAACTATTATAGGAATTAAGGTAGATAAAAGGTGTTGCTTAAGTTAAACTTAAGTATTACTCTCCAATAAACTATGTGACTTGTTAAATTCTAGCCTCCAGAACAGGAATATTTAGAAGCTTTCACTCTGTCATTTGCAGATAGAAAATAAGTAATGGCCATTTTCATCCTTCTGTTCAAGGTCAATTTATAATGTTAACTGAAGTGAGAACGGAATAAATGCAGCCTTTCTATTATCTTTCCTTTTTTCTTCTTTTGAGTTCAAAAGAGACTAAAATCATTAAATATTGCTAACATATTTTGCTAGAGGGGTATTTATTTTGGAAAGGGTTTATCCATAGTTTTTCCTATGAGTTTAGGTTCCCTTTTAAATAATCTAAATGATCTGTAATAGTCATAATAATAACCATAGTAATAATAATAACTAACCTATATTGAACACTTATTCTGTACCAGACATTATTCCAGGTATTTTACACATAATATCTTTTGTGCGCCAACTGAATTTCTATTTTTGTATGAGAATATTACTCTTTCACTTAGACAATTATTTTGTTTATATGTGCAATAGGATACTATAATTTGTATACACTTATGCAGTGGGCAGTCAATACACAGTGGTTCCTTTCCTCTTCACTCTTTTTTTCTAAAATTTGTTTAATGTTTATTCATTTTTGAGACAGAGTATTAGCAGGGGAAGGGAAGAGACAGGGGGAGACACAGAATCTGAAGCAGGCTCCAAGCTCCGAGCTATCAGCACAGAGCCTGATGCGGGGCTCAAACTCATAAACTGTGAGATCATGACCTGAGCCAAAGTCAGATGCTTAACTGACTGAGCCACCCAGATGCCTCCTTCACTCCTTTCTCCAAAGTTTCAGACTGAAAATTCAGCAAGAACTGCAAGAGGATGAGTGCTCCTTTGAAAGCAAAGCACTATTATCACAGCATAGAATGGTATGAACCCCCTAAGGTGAGCAAGTTTGGAGACAAGGAAAATTCTCTTTCAGCTTAAGCTGTAATTTTGTTTCCTTAATTAGTACTGCTTCCTGTTTCTTATGTGGATCAAGGCAAAGAAAAGACAAGGGCTGGATATTTGGGGGTGCTCTTCTTGAAAGGCATGGATCACATTCGTGAACAAATGCAAACCAAACCCACAGGTGGGCATAGTATGCCTTGACTATGTATGTCATTAGTCATTCTTATCATCTTAGGGCAGTGGTTTCAAACTTCAGTAGACATCAGAATCATCTGATTTTGAGTCCAACCTCCAGCTTCAGATTCAGTATGATGGGTTTACGGTCCAAGTATTTGCATTATTAAAAAGTTCCAAGATGCTGCTAATGCCACTGATTCAGGAAACATAATCTGAGAACCACTGATGTACCTAATGTGCATAAAGTTCGGATTAATAGCTGCTGGGATTGTGGTTTACTTGAACAAAATATGCTATCAATCTAACTTCACCCTGCACTCAGATAGTTCTGCATAGGTTACATGAATACGAAGTATTTTATAAGGGACTGTGGAAAAACAAATGGCATGGACACAGTCCTCTTTCTGAAAAATGCCTCAGATTAAAGAAGGCCAGAAATCTCTTGTTGAGAATTAGATGGGGAATAAACGTAAGCCCAAATTGAAAACTAACACATGTGACATGGTATGTTAAGGCCCATGAATATGCTGAGCTATACGAAAGCATAACTCTGGGAGGTCCAGGAAGATTCAAGAATGACAAGATGACTGAAATGAATCTTGGGGAATTGGAGGATATGAAAGTATTGCATAGACTAGAAAAAAGACCATATACCTAAACACTGTTCCTCACAAACGTCCACACTTGCTAGCAAAGAAAATTAGCAAAGAGATTATAAATGGGATCATCAAAACAAAATTCCCATCACTAGAAAATACAGCTCAAAGTGTATTCCCTATTTATTGACAGCAGGATAGTAATAGTGACCATTTAGTCCCATATTGGTCCATTTGCCTGTCAGATTTTCCCCAGCACTGTGTATCTTTTGAATCACATCCCTGCAGACGGGCATGTATAGGTACTTAAGCAATCTCTCATGAATAAAGAATTGGAAGAAAGGCTATGAAAAATATGCCATTTAAGACAATCCTTGTTTTATAACAATTCCTAAAGCAAAAACAAAACAAAACAAAACAGACACAAGTAGTTACATATCCCTTTGAAATGTGCATCAATTTTTTTTATTTTAAATTGATTCTGTGATAAATGAGATGAACAGAAAAAAATTGGTCACTCTGTTTTAGAATGTCCTTTAATTATTATTTCAGAAGTCAGTGTCAGATTTCCGATGTCCTACCTATATGTCTATGTGATTTTTAAAGTTAGTATAGCTTGTCATTTTTTAGGTGGATTTCTGTACTAATTTCCAATTAAAATGATGAACTAAGCATATCATTAGTTTATTAAGCATTCGTGCCCACAGAAAACTATCTATGCATGCATCTGTCCATGCATATATTTACTAATTATATTGTCAAATCTAAAGTCAAAGCACAAATGAGACTGTTAAATACTGTTTGTAAGGAGTGGCACAGTATGATACAGAAGGTGAAGATTATGCTACTGTCAAACAGTATGGAACTGACCATCATCTGTCTGAGTTTATAAACTGCCATATATTTTGATATAGCATAGAATAGGAATCCCTTCTTTATAACTGTTTTTTGGGGGTCAACTTGTAGGAAATTCAAGTTTTCCTTCTATTAAGAGAGCCCCGATGTAACTACAACAGCCAGCCAGTGTTGCAGGGCAGAGGTAGTTCAAGTTCCAAATAATACATTTTCTTTAACTGAAGAGTACACATGTGGCCCACGGTAGTGTTAATCTGTTTATTGCTTTGGTAAATCCTCAAGCATTTGCCCAACTACCATAATTCTTCCAAGAAGACACATTCCTACAAAACTGCACAAGTGTGAAGAGTACAGCGCTAAAAAGGAAATTATTATTTTTTAACTGTGAAATTCTAACAGATGCTACCTACATAATCAAACCAATTAAAAAACCACAAAAGTATGTGAATGGGAAAAAAATGACTATAATCAGCCTTGCCCTCTTCTTAGCATGGCCTCACACTGCCCATGAAACTGTAGATAAAAGAACAGTTTTGACATTTCCCCACTCTGATCATGCCTGTCCTGTAACTTCACAGAGATTAATGTGGAGACATTTGAGATGGAAACGATTCAACAGCTCAGTTCAATGAATAGTTATTTAGCACCTACTATCTGCTGAGCACTGAAAAGTTAACAACAAATCAGAGAAGATTCTTAGTCTATTAAAGACAGATAGAAAACTCTTAGGATTGGATAGGCCACCCCCCACCCTCAAATTCTCAAAATATATAAAGAAAATGACTGTGGAAAGTGATTAACACCCTAAGATCTAAACAGCCTAGGATGTGTGAGTGGGCAGGGGTAAGAAAAAATAGCTACTTTATTTTCATTTTATTAGAGAGAGAGAGAGAGAGAGCACATATGAGTGGGGGGAGAGGGGCAGTGGGAGAGACAAAGAGAATCTTAAGCAGGCTCCACGCTGTGTGGAGCCCGACACAGGGCTTGATCCCACAACCCTGCGATGATGACCTGAGACAAAAATCAAGAGTCAGATGCTCAATCGACTGAGACACCTAGGTGACTGAAGAATAGCTATTTTAGTTGCTATAAAGGCAAAAGAGCCTTCCTCAGTGGTGACACGAATTTGAAACCTGAATGATGAGTTCCAGGAAAGATTTCCATCAGGGGGAACAAATGCAGAAGCCTCAGAGTATGTTCTGAGTGTTGGAAAGAGAGAGATGGCCACAGAGCCAGGGTGCAGTGAACACAAGAGAGAACAGCACTAGGTAAAGCCAGAGTGGAAGATGGGATCGTGTTGTATGCAGTGCCCTGTAGCCCAAGTTAAAACCTGCATATTTCCACTTTTGTTCCATGGGATGTTCCAGAGGGTTTAAAACAATGAATTAGATATTCTGATTTATGCTTTTGAAAAGATTACACTAAGGGCGCCTGGGTGGCTCAGCCTGTTAAGCATCCAACTTTTGATTTCAGCTCAGGTCATGATTTCACAGTTCATGAGGTCGAGCCTGCGTCAGCACGGAGTCTGTTTGGCATTCTCTTTCTCCCTCTCTCTCTGCTCCTCCCTCTCCTTTCTCTCTCCAGATAAATAAGTAAACTTAAAGAAAGAAAGAAAGAAAGAAAGAAAGAAAGAAAGAAAGAAAGAAAGAAAGAAAAGAAAGAAATAAAAAAGAAAAGAAAGAAAGGAAGAAAAGATTATGCTTGGCTTCCATGAAGAAAATGGCTCTCATAGAGAAAGGAGTACAAATAGGGAGGTCAGACAGGAAAATATCAGAGACTTTGACTTGAGAGTTGATGGTGGTGTGGGTAAGTGAGGTAGCAGTGGAGAGAGTAAAAAGTGGACAAAGAACCTCCTTAAATACAGAACCATTGTTCCTGATTACTTCTCAGATCACTTATGTGAATCAATTGAGAATGTCTGTGTAGATTCCAGAAATTCTACATACTCAATAATTATTATTACTTTAATTTGTTCAAAGGTAATTTGTACTTGAATGCACAGAGTTGGACATTACCATATTTTAAACTTTCTCTAGGCCCACAGGCCCCTATATTCAAATTCTTCAATTGCTGGTTGAATACCCAGGTTTGATAAATCCAAAAGGATGCCTCAAATAATCTCATGAAGTATCCCCACACATTATTTTACTTCATCTTCCACCCCTCAAAGTAAAAGACACATGTCACATAGTACACTTTGGAGAAGACACAATGAACCACATAATTGAATCATGATAAAACCTTTTCTAATAAGGTAAAACAGTACCTTCTCTCTGTCAGACAGCATCTTCTTGTTTAAAAAATTATATAAATATTGTTGTAATAAAATGCAATTTGAAGGAGTTTCACATGGTTGAAAGTTTAAGCAAAATAAATAAATAAATAAAATAGAAACTACTGTGAGAGAAACCTAAAGAGAAAAATCATTCTGAAGTGTCAGCTACATCGAGGGCTCATTATAGAGAACTGCACGTAATTTTTCTCTTTCATGGAGAACAAAGATTATTTATTTAAAGTTCTTAAATTTTATTTATCTTTTTTAGATTATTGTATGACTTTTGTGATGCATGGAAATTATGTAAGATTATACCTCAAGGACAAATTCAACAAAATGATTCCAATATGTGAGTAGTATGATTTAGGGGTGAATAGTATTGAGTCTTGGGTTGAATTTCTTTGGTTCAATTCCCAGTTCTGCCATTTACTTACTATCTGTGTGACTATTAGCAAGGCACTTAACTTCTCTGAGCCTCCTATTTTTCCTCAGTAAAGAGGCTCATTGTGTTGCTCAAATAAGTTCATTGATGTATAATACTTAATAAATAATTAGCATTAAGAAGCTAGAAACATTTAAATTAATATAAATGATAGACAAATAAATGCAACAAGTAGGAGTTTTTAGAGAAAGTAATCTAGTCATCAGAAAAGATGTTTGAGGGTGACTCTGCAGCCCTTCCTTCAGAAATACTTATATTTCAAGGTTTGTTTTCTCTAAAAAATTGTCACTTATTTCTATAAGAAATACTCTAAATAGGCTCAAATAAAATATAAGTGACCAACATGGTCACCATTAAATATGACATATATATCAATATAAAATATATAAATCTGAAATTAATTTTGGCAATCAAATATTTACTCAGAAAAATATACACTTCGATATACATTTTTTTTTCTGCTAAAAAAGACTTTACATATGGCATACTGTTAGAGAAAAAATACTAAGCATTCATTAAAAAGTAGCTAATGTCCTTGGACTATTTGATTTCATTTTAAAAAGATCCTCAACTTTGTCATCATACTCAAATCACACAAATATGCACCATTGTCATTAATCAATATTTTATGACTAAAGATGAATTTCTCAAAATAAATTTTAAAAATATGGCCAGAGAACAGGAAAATATGTAATGTCCTCTACCCTGTGGAAATAAATCACCATTTGCTACTTTTTTGTGCATCAAGCAATAAATTTCACAGTCAAAAGGGAAAGAAGAAAGCAGAGTCCCCACAATCCATTCTCTAGTCCTCACCAATCCTTAGCTAAGGGCTCATTCTTTGGGAATGATTCATATGACAGCCAAAAACCAACAGACAAAATCTGCTTCTTTTCAATTCCTGCCAACAACGCCACAGTGAAAAAACACAACTCTGCATGAAACTGTGGATCATGGATCTGCTCACATTTTCATTCGCTTTGGTGGGCTAGAACAAATGTAAATTCCCCACATAATAAATGTAGACCTAATGAGAGAGCCAAGGTTTATTGTTCCGTTATGTCATTTGCACAATTAAGAGCCTTTACAAAATGCATTTAATCCAAATTGTGCAAAACAATTAAAATATGATTTATTAGTTGAATGTGTTGCCTTATTTTGCATCAAAAACTGCTGGATTGAGTACCACATTCTCCCTTTTGTAAAGTGAATGCTACATTATGAGTTATTTTAGATCAAAGGAGTTAGACCTGGCACAAGCTTGACTTTAAGTGCAAATGTCTCATGAAAGTAGCATCACCTGTATGAATATGCATAGGCTCCTTCTGTGATATGCCCCAATTTATATTGCCATCTTTTGAAAAATGATATTTTAAAAGGACACTTGGCAGCTCTAGTAAGAAAACTCATAAGAAAACAACCATATTTTGCCTTCCTGTCAGCCTTAAATACAGGAATAATTTAAATGTTTAAAGTGAAAGACATTTTAAATCTGTTTACCATGATTTGTTCAAAGATACTCGCAGAATTTTTGAGTCAGAGTAAAACTGAGGAGTTATATTGAGGCACAATTTTAAAGTAAAATACTTGAAAATCAAAATAGCATTATATACACATAAAAGCAATGTCGAAATATGACATTTTTATAACCCATGATCTTAAAAATATGCAGGATTACTATTATTTTTTAGGGATAGACAGGGCTGTAAAAGAAAGCCAGGTAAACTTTACTTCTTTTATGAGAATCTCCTCTTTAACAGGTGGTTTACAGGTTCTGGAACCCATTCTACAAGGATAGACAATTCTATAGTTATACTATTCTGACATTTACAAATTCTTCTTTGCATTTTGTCTAAAGCTGTTTGGTTTTGGTTCCAGCTCTCTCTTTTGGGTAATAAAATAATCTGTCTATGCTTTCTTCCATGTGGCAAGTCTTGAAATTTTTTTAGAATTATCCTCTCTACACTAAAGCTTTTCTTCTCTAGGTCAAACATCCTCAGGTCCCTTAATAGTTTCACGAGTTACTAAGTAACAGAAAACTCACTCTCCTGTTTGCATTCAGGTTGTCAATATTCCTCTCATTATGTGTGGCAGAACAAGCCAAATGTTGAATTGTGGCTTAACTTTTAATTTCCTTTACCAAGTGCAAGTTAGAAGACCTGGATTCTAGAATGACAATCATTTTCAGTTAGGAATTATATACAGGAATTAGTTTCTTCTTGTAAAATGGAACTAATAACGCCTTATCCTTCAAAATATTTTGGCCCTACTTAGTACACACAATTGGTATCAAATATATAATAAATAGGGGCGCCTGGGTGGCTCAGTCGGTTGAGCGTCCGACTTCAGCTCAGGTCATGATCTCACGGTTCATGGATTCGAGCCCCGCGTCAGGCTCTGTGCTGACTGCTAGCTCAGAGCCTGGATGGAACCTGCTTCAGATTCTGTGTCTCTTTCTCTCTCTGCCCCTCCCCTGTTCACACTCTGTCTCTGTCTCTCAAAAAAAAAATTAATAAATGTAAAAAAATTTAAAAAATTATAATAAATACAATTAATGGTGCTTTGAAAATTGCAATGTATTATAAATGTGTGGAGCAAATATGTTATTACTTTGCAGTATTTTCTTAATGATTAATTCAGTCTTTTATTATGTCTGGCTAAGTATCTACTTTCTACTCCTGAACTGGTGTCACGTGAGATATAATAATACTAATTATTATTTAGTATCTAGCAAGTCCCAAACACCGAATCGGTACTGACCTGTAATACTTTATTTCATCAACACATTTGTCAAAGTAGTACCATTAACTCTATTTTATGTATTGGAGAATTTCCATCCTGTACTTATGCAAGATTATATATTCATACTCTTATTAAATTCCCCTTGTTGATTTCACATTACTGTTATCTGGACCAGTGGATTTTACTTATTTATTTTTTAAAGTTTTTTTTTTTTAATTTAAATTCCAGTTAGTTAACACACAGTTTAATATTAGTTTCAGGTGTACAGTATAGTGATTCAACACTTCCATACAACTCCTGGTGCTCATCACCAGTGCACACCTTAATCCCCTTCACCTCTTTCAGCCATCCTCCCAAACTCCCCACCTCCCCTCTGGTAACCATCAGTTACCACCAGTTTGTTCTCAAGAGTCTGTTTCTTGGTTTGCCTCTCTCTCTCTTTCTCTTTCTTTGCCCCCTCCCCCTTGATCATTTGTTCTGTTTGTTCTGTTTTGGATCAGTGGAGTTTAAATGTTTTTATTATAACTCATTATTTGTTAAAAATAATTGAGCAAACATTCAACAAATGTGTATATTTTTGTGTATAAATTAAATTTATAGGTACTTATATATTAATATGTGCATTAGTAAAATTAGTAATTTAAGAACAATGATCTAAATTTAAATGGAGATTTAAAATTTTCTCAGTAGATATCCTGTTTGTCTACAAATTATAGGCAGCATGCTTTAAAATATCCTTACCTTTGTTCTAGACTAAGCGTTGGTAAACTAAGGGCCAAGGGCTAGATTTGTTCCACAGCTTATTTTTGTGCAGTCCACAAATTCAGAATGGTTTTTACTGTCAAGTGATTGAGATAACTCAAAAGAAGATTATTTTTTGTAATACATGAAAATCAGATGAAATTCAAATTTTATTTTTTATAGAGATTTATCGGAACACAGCCCCACTCATTTTTTTTGTGCATGCACCTTGTCTACAGCTATTTTCATATTAGAACTACAGAAATGAATGTTTGCGACAAAGAATGCATGGCCCACAAGCTTAAAGCATTTACTGCCTTGCATTTAAAAAAGAAAAAGCTTGTGACCCCTACTGTAGACCAGTGAAATGTTACTTATATCAGAAGTACGGGAACCATCACTGGAAATACAACCTTGTGTAGTCAGGGCACTGGCCTCAGAGTTAAGACTTAGGTCATACTCCTACTTCTGTCTTGCCTCTTGGAAATGATCTTCAGTTTCTGGTCCTGTGATTCTGCATTTGTAAAATAATTATCTGTAAAACATTGCATTGAATGAGCTCTTTTTGCTCCAAAGTTTTTCAGTTTTATAACTCCTGCAATGTGCCGTGCATATACAAATACATCCGATGTGCGTGCCTCACAATAAGAACCAGACTCCTATGGTTCAAAGAATCTTTCTAGACTTGATGGAATAACTAACTATAGTAATAATAAAAATAAATCTTAGCACTGATAAAACAGTTGGCATCATTTAGTGTGCTAAGAAGTGCATTTTCAAACTGTTATGCTTGAAAGAACAGAACTGCAATTTAGGAAAAAGAACATTTCAGTATAAATAAATTATGACCTCCAAGACCATAAAAATGTAAATCCAAATTTAATGAGGAATTAAATAGCCTAGAATTTACCATTAAGTCAACAATTTTATCTTGATATGATAAAGTTTATTTCACCTTTTAGAGAGTCTTACAAGTTTTTTCCCCCCTGAAAGCTCTCTAGTTTACTATCTAGATTTACTTTACCTATTCAGTTTTGTTTTTACTCTGAAAATAATTAAGACTAAAACAGTCATATAAGCAAGTGTTGTATGAAACAATATAAAATATTAAAATTTAAAAAACAAGCCATTTAAAAAGAGACTTTGTATTTTTCCGTTAATAAGTAGGAATAAGCCTCTTGTCTTTTTAGTAAGTACATGTGCTAATTTCAACTTTTTGAATTTTTTCTCTGGATTAGTTTATTAACAGTGGCCACAAATATTGTAGACCTTCTAGTAGAAAGCAAGTAATGGTGATTAAGAATTTTTTTCACCCAGAGCAGTTACAGCTTGTAAAAGTATTACAGGAAAAGTATGCCAAATAACAGAGGTAGATTTTCCAGATGCCTAGGAAATCCCCCCTCTGTGTGAAAGCATTTGGAATCTAAATAAATTCTTTGAGGACAATAGGTTACCAGTTTCTCTCCTGCCTTAGACTCATTGTCTGACTAAAGTTTGTTGGTGATAGTGAAAGAGCACAACATTCTCAGACATTGAGATTGCGACTCTATTTGTGTAGTGACCTAATTTCAGAAGAAAAAAAAAATTAGCATACAGGTTCTAACAAGTACTGACATATTTAAACAAGGAGGCAGATACTGAATGCCAGTCTTGTCCCAGAAAATCTAAGATGCGCATTTGCAACAAGTAAATCTTAAAAATGAGTGTACCATGGGACAAATGGGTTTATATCATAAACAAATACTCTAGGGCTCACTGTTGAAACAATTCACTGCGTGCCATCAAACAACAAAACAGGGGGAGAGAGAGTTGACACAATTTCCAACTTCTAGAGTGAGAGCTAGTCTACTAGAATACTACCACACAACTCAAAGGTGCATCTATACATTTTGCCACTTCTGTGTCCCCCTAGATAGGTCTCTAGAAGCATGACAGGTTGAAGCAGGCACTCACTTAGTAAACAGTAATTGTATAAACAAGGGGTGTCATAAAAACTGCTCCACCATTGGACTCCAATAGCTTCAAAAATCTACACTTTATCAGGGTTGTGAAAATGGACACTGGCCAGATTGCCTTAAGTGATCTTTCCTGGTAACAAAGGTCCTGTTTGAATTAATTAATTAATTTCTAAATAATTCTTGAGTATCAATTATTCACAAGGTGTTTTTCTAGGCACTGCAGATAAAGTAATGAACCAGACTTACTCTCTGACCTCATGGATCTTACAGTCTAGTGAGGAAGTCAGGAGATAAATAAAGAATAAAATATCACCTTGATGTAAACTGTTGACATAGGGTAACAAGAATGTGTCAATTAGGTTAATTGGTTGTAACCAATGTACCTTCTGGTGTGGAGATATTAACGGTGGGACAGGCTGTGCAGATGGCCAGAGGGGGCTGGGGGGTGGGGTGGGGCGGGGGCCCCTCAAGGGATACATGGAAACTCTTTGTACTTTCCATTCAATTTTGCTGTGAACATAAGACTGCTTTAAAAAATAAAATCTATTTAAAAAATAAAATAAAATCTATTAAAATATATTGTTAGGTTAGGTGGTGATAAGTACACTGGAGAAAAAGAAAGAACAAGAGGGAGAATAGGAAATATTGAGGTGATATTTAACAGGTACATTATATGGAGCGCCTGAGTGGCTCGCTTGGTTAAGCATCTGACTCTTGATTTTTGCTCAGGTCATGATCTCACCGACAGCACAGAGCCTGCTTGGGATTCTCTCTCTCCCCCCTCTCTGCTCCTCCCTCACATGTTCTCTCTCTCTCTCTCTCTCTCTCAAAATGAATAAACTTAAAAATAAAAGGTACATTATGATTGCAAATGTCAGCCTGAGAGGTTTTATATATTTTCCTTTCTTTTTGATTATAATTGTTTTCTTGCCATTTCTCCTTACCCTATCAAATGTCTTTGATTGCACACATTGCCCAAGTTGACAGCATAAGTCCTTATTAATATCAAGCCTTAAATGACTGTCACACAGTCTTCATTATCAACAAAGTCCCAAATGATCTGCATACCACCTGCCCCTCACTCCAGCCTCAGCAGAACTCAAGAGTTGGACACTTAACTGTGTGGGCAACCCCAGTGCCTTATGAAACAAATCTTTAATTCACGATTTTCTGCTACACTAAAAATAAAAAGCAAATCCTTTCTCTTCAATATTACCAAAGTTTATGGGTCTGCTATTATAAATTAAGTTTAAAAGAGTTAAAGAAACAATTTTAGAAGTATCAGAATTCAAAAAGTATTTATTTATTAAATCTTTTTAAAACTTTTATTTATTTTTGACAGAGAGATGCAGAGCATGAATGGGGGGGGCGGAGGCAGAGAGAGAGGGAGACACAGAATCCGAAGCAGGCCCCAGGCTCTCAGCTGTCAGCACAGAGCCTGACGTGGGGCTCGAGCGAATAGACCGTGAGATCATGACCTCAGCCGAAGTCCGACGCTTAACCGACTGAGCCACCCAGGCGCCCCTCAAAAAGTATTTAAGATCTTTAGTACCAATTCACTAAGCATAGTACTTTTATAAACTTCTTCTATATATGTATGTCAGACCATAGAAAAAAAATGTTTACTCAAGAAACTTATACCAGGGAATGCTGGAATCATATTGATATAGAAATGATCTAGAAATGGCTTTCTTATAATGATACTCTGTCAAAATATATATGTAAATATTTTTGTAACCAAATTAAATAGAAGCTGAGTAGCATGATTATATAGCCACATGATATGCTAAAATATTACTGTAACTTACTCTGAAATTGTAAAACAATAAATAGACATTATCACAGAGAAAAGAATATAAATCATTATATTTATTTCAATAAATTATTATATTAAAAAGATTTTAATACAATCAAGAAACCCGGAAAATTTATTTCTACACTATTAACAATTATCTTTTATTAGTTAATAGTTTGAATAGTCTATAATATATAAGGAAATAGCCTGTGATGTTAAGTAGGTAAAAATTATAATAAAAAATGCATTCAGCCCTACATGTAAAAAGGTTAAAATCAATTATAATTATTAATTTGAATTGTTTTCAGTACTTTACAATTTAAAATTCATTTAATTTCAAAAATCAAGAAAACAAAAACAACCCACCGAAAGGGAACACATATTTGCAACTGACATATCTAATAAGGGGTTAGTATCCAAAATATATAAAGAACTTATACAACTCAATCTCAGAAAAACAATCCAATTAAAATATGGGCAGATGGCATAAACAGTCATTTCTTCAATAAAGACATACACATGGCCAGTAAGACACATGAAAAAAATCTCAATATCATTAATCATCAGGGAAATGCAAATTAAAAAAAATAATGAAATACCACTTCATGCCTGTCAGAATGGCTAAAATCAACAACACAGAAAGACAAGTGTTGGCAAGGATCTGGAGAAAAAGGATCCCTCATGCAATGTTGGTGGGAATACCAACTGCTGGAACCACTGTGGAAGACACTATGGAGGTTCCTCAAAAAATTAAAAATAGAATTACCCTATGATCTACTAATTCCACTATTGGGTATTTACCCAAAGAATGGGAAAACACTAATTGGAAAGGATACATGCACTCCTATGTTTACTGCAGCATCATATACAATAGCCAAAATATGGAAGCAGCCCAACTGTCCACCAATAGATGAATAGATAAAGATGATGTGGTGTACACAGAGAATGGAATATTACTCAACCATGAAAAAGAATGAAATCTTGCCATTTTCAACAGCATATGTGGATCTGCAGGGTATAATGGTAAATGAAACAAGTCAGTCACAGAAAGACAAATACTATATGATTTAACTCACATGTGGAATTTAAGACACAAAACAAACAGAGAAGAAACTAGAAAAAAGAAATGGACTCAAATATAAAGAACAAACTGGTGGTTGCCAGAGGCCAGGAGGGTAGATGAGATGGTTGAAATAGGCAAAGGGGTTTACGAGTACACTTATCCTGATGAGCACTGGGTAATGCATGGAATTACTGAATCACTATATTGTATACCTGAAACTAATATAACACTATACATTAATTATAACATATTTTAAAAAAAGATTATAAAAATAAAATAAAATTTACTGAATTTCTAATTTTATCTAATTGAAAATTCCAGTAATTGCTTGATGTTATTATTATTTGTTGATTTTGAACTTGAATTAATAATCTTACACCAACAAAGAGATAAAATTACTGATAAACTCCAGGCATAAATTATATAGATGACTACCTTTAATATTTAATTTAATATTCTTTTGCCTCTGTCAAAAAGCACCAGTCATTTTCAAAATTGATTTATTTTACCCTCACAAACAATTCTCAGAAAATTACCAACTTCATTCCTGAAATTGCCTATTTGCTTACTGTTGTATCACTTTATCACACATAGTATGATAATTTTGCACAAAATATTTGCTTATTTCTAATTTTTCTTGCCAGTATCTGTGTCAACTACTTCCCAAATTTTGAGTTAACTATATAGTTTCAAGGTATCCTTTAGCTTTAGTTTAATGTAATTCAATAAACATGCTGAAGACCATTGGTGAGTGAACTATGAATACAAAATTATTAAAGTCTGCCTTTGTTCCAAGAGAACCTACTCTCATACTCTGTTGTTAGTTAAATATGAGCTTCATACAGAAAGCTATTTCCCAGAAGTGTCTAGATCAGTATTCCCTTTGAAAATAATGATGATAACACCTATGTTGAGCTACAAATTACAAAATTCATGTGAAGTTCTTGGCTCCTGGTGGCATTCAATAAATACAATCATTTTTAATGACCTCCAGGAACTAAAATTAACCTAGTTCAAGATTAAACATCGCAGAAGATTCTACAATAAGATAAAAATTCAATATTTTATTTCATGTTGATTAGGAGGCAGTAAAGAATTTTAATAATGTCATTTTTTTTCTTTTTTTTAAAGTTTAATTACCTTGAGAGAGACAGAGAGGGAGAAAGAGAGGCGGGGGAGGGGCAGAGAGAAAGAGACAATCCCAACCAGGCTCTGTACTGTCAGTACAGAGCCCCACATGGGGCTCAAACTCATGAACCATGAGATCATGATCTGAACCAAGATGCATTTGGGACGCTTAACAGACTGAGCCACCCAGGTGTCCGGATGACGTTGCCATTTTTTAACATAATTTGAACAGCTACTATTTTAGGATTATTTCCTTAGTAGGATAAGCATGACAAAAAAAATCAGTATAATCTCAATAGGCACACCTTACGTTTGAAGACAAATGGTGTTATACTGTTTGCTCACGTTATTTACAACCTATATCACTAATATCATTGAATATTCCCTGAATTTTGGCAAAAATTATGTTCAGTAAAAACCAAAACAGAACAACAGCAACAAAAGATACCAAGGTCACATACTAAGTAATCTCCATGTTGCTAAATTCACTGTAATTTTGTTCATGGATCCTTCCCATCCCTTGATACGTCTCCACATGGATGCTAGGATGTGTGCCTCTCCTGGCTTTGTTTCTACACCTCTGTCTGCTCTTTTTCAGTCTCATTTTATTTGCCGGTATCTTCTCAACTTTTACAGATACACTGAACGTCTTCCCTTTTCCATTTCTATATTCATTGGCTTGACAATTTTCTTTGGCCTCATGAATTTAAATACCAAGTAATGATCTCAAATTTATATTTTCATTCAGATTTCCCACCTGAACTCCACACTGTGGTGTGCAACTGCCAACTTGACATGTCTATTTGCATTGCTAATAGTATCTCCATGTCACCCTATTCAAAAACAACTCTAATTTTACATCCCTGCAGCCTTTTTTTTTTTTTGGTAACAGGCAACTCCATTCTTCGTGCCATTCAGACCCAAGACTTTGAAACCTTGACTCATCCTCTGGCCCCACATACAACCCTCCAGTTCAACAACACATTCTATTGATTATATCTCCAAAAGGTGCCTAGATTCCTCACACTGCTGGCTCTTTCTACTACTCCCGCCAAGATCTGAGCCACTCTGGCACAGTTGTTTTATTGCAATAGCCTCCAGACGGTTCTCTCTGCTTCCCCCCTTGATGCTCTTCCATCTCGTCTCAACAAAGCAGACACAGTGATAATTTTAAATGCAAGTCAGCTTATAATACTCTTCTCCAAGTGTGTTTCACTATAAGTAAAAACCAAAGTGCTGGTAGTAGACTACAAGCTCCTACTTGATCTTCCCTAGTCCTCTTACGTCTCTGATGGCATGTGCCCTTTCTTCCCCTTAGTCATTCTTCTCCACACACTCTGGCCTCCTTGCTTTTCCACAGAAACGTCAGAAACACACATGTGTGCCAGTCTTCACACTTGCTGGTGAACGCGGGGCTCACTCTCTCTTCACTTGCGTGCATGTACAGTTGTCTTATTCCCTAGTCAACAAATGTGGAATTACAAGCTAATCCTGCCCTCCCTGACGATACTCCCATTTCTCTTTTCTGCTTTATTTTTCTCCTTGGTGTTTATCAACTTCTAAAATACTATAAATGTTACTTTTTTACTTTTGTATTGTCCACATTCTCCCAGTAAAATGTTAAGCTTTCCGAGGGGCCAAGATTTTTGTCTATTTATTGCCTTACGCTTGAACCATGCCCATGTGCAACCTCTATAAGGCACTCAAAAATATTTGTTATAGAAGTGAATAAATAAAGCTTACAACTTGTATAGTTATTTAAGGAGCATATCTTTTATTCCTGTTTTGTGTCTTCAACACTAGTTTCTGTAGGTCTAGAATATTTCTTGTTCTTGGCTGACTTTAAATTCTCTCCAGTGACTCTGATCTTATAATTTAATGACAGGCGCATCGAATTCCAAATCTATACATTCTGGTTCCTAGATTCCCTGCACCTTGGACCCACCTACATGGCAGGTGGGACAGCCTGTTTGCTCTGCTGACCTTGTATGAAGTGACTTGCTGTCGCGACCACCCAGTGTCTATCACTGAGTTTCTCAATACCAGTTTACATGAGTCTGGCTGGAATTTTTTCCATCACTTTAATGGACGTGTCTATCTTGCATCTCGATGCACCCACAGAGAGAGATGGCAACTGCCTCACCCCCAAAGGCATGTCTGATTCCATTTCTCTATTCTGTCCAACTTGTTTCATACTGTTCCAGCTTTCCCCAGCTATGTTGCAAGATCTAAGTTTGGAGAGTGCCTGACTCCTGCTTTTGTGATCTTTCTTTCACTTTCTCAGGTACAAGCCAGTTCAGGTGAACTTGGCTCTTGGCCTGAGTGAGGGAAGAGAGAACTTCTGGAGCTCAAAACTTCATGTTACCATGAAAAGGGAAATGTGAGATCTCTGGGTTCAGGGCAGATACAACTGTGGGTTGTAGTTCTGAGTCTGACAGACTCCTTTGAATGTGCACCTAATGGTGGATTGTTTGGCTCTCTTCACCTTAAGACAGACAGAGAAAATCGCTCCTCTTCGGATGTTAAGAAGAAAACTTCAGCCAGAAATGCATCTTTGCATTATCTTTTACTATGTACTTCCTATTTCCCAGAAGCTAGGAATGCAAAGTTGTTTTTCTTTTTTCCTTTCTTTTGTTTACTTTTCTTTTCTTTTCTTGTTTCTTTTCTTCTTTTCTTTTCTTTTTCCTTTAAGATAAGGTCTTATGGGGAAAATATAGATATAAATGCTTTTCATGAAATCCATAAAGGGTTATAATTGAAGTGTGAAAAGTAAGTATATTGGAGTTTGGCAGGAAAAGGGGGGGAAAAACCCATGCAAACCTAAGGAGGCTAGCAAGATCCTAGTATTTCTGGGGGACTTCTGGAGTTCAACATGGCTGATATAGAGTGAATACAGGGAAGTAATTAGACAAAGAGTTAGGCTAGCAAAGACAAAATAAATGGCTCTGAAGTATTTTAGAAGATAACTGATTCCTTAGCAATTTTATAAATGCAAGTAAAATCACAATGTGATATCATCGTGCACCCATTCAATTAACAAAATTTGAAGATAGGTAAATCCAAGTATTGGTGAGGGCATGGAAAATCAGTAACTCTCATGAATTCCTAACTCATAGAACCATCTGGAAATAAATCTGGTGTACTGTATGAATTAGGTATGCATGCAGCATGTCATTGGAATGGAATCTCTGGTAGAAGTGTTTTTGCTCAATAAGCTCAGGAAATGACTGCTTTGAAGAGGCCAATAGTTTGTTGGGTGTAGGAATTATGGCTGTAAAATAATAAACTAATATCCACGCACCACCTAAACTGCTTCTGGGGAGGATTTAGATTAATTTGGATAGGCAACCGAGGCTTTGATTTCTTATCTCATTTCCATCTGACATTGTACTTTGTCACCACATTCATTTCACATCTTAGCAGTTATTACTGTATTTTTCTTTTTTTTAATGTTTATTTTTGAGAGAGAGAGAGAGAGAGAGCGAGACTGGGCATGAGTGGGGGAGGAGTACAGAGAGAGGGAAACACAGAATCTGAAGCAGGCTCCAGGCTCCTGTCGGCACAGACCCCCATGTGAGGCTCTAAACCATGAACTGTGAGATCATGACCTAAGCCGAAGTCTGACGCTTAACCAACTGAACCATCCAGGCACCCAAACTACCATATTTTTTTCCATTCATTTCATTTCCTACTGGCTCTCTCTGTTTCGTTCTCTCACTGTCGTGTTTATTCCGCATACTGTACTTAGATTAAACTTCTAATCCATTTATTTTTAATATTTTATTTCACATACTTTTCCATTAAAATTCTGATTGATTTTTTTATTGCAGTACTTCTTTGTTTTTATAACTGGAAAAATAACACATCATTCCTACTTTATTATATGAGAAACTTCTGCTGTTATTTCTACCCAACAAAAATTATAGTCCAACTCATCAAAATTATAGTCCAAAATGGTAATTTTTATTCGATCAGCATAACAATTAGGTGGAAAATGTAATCGGGGAAATTTTCCTGAAGTAGTTGAGTTGGGAATAAATGAAAAAGGAGGGCCTTCTAACTGATGGGAAACTGAAAGGCACACAAATAGGTAGCATAGAATGGAAAGTTGGCTAGATTTAGCTAGAGGGGAGAGTCAGTCTGTAGTGGGAAAAGATAAAATTAGAGAGGTACAAAAGTGCCAGTTGACAGAAGACCTTGAATTAAAAGCCAAGAGTTTAGAATTGATATAGTAGGAGTAGCTGATTCTTGAGCAGGAAGGTGATGTGATAAAAATGGCATTTGCAGAAGATTATTTTAGCAGCTTACAAAGGAATAATTGTAGCAAAAGGAGACAGGAATTAGGATCACCAGCAAAGAAGTTATTGTAACCCTTGTTCGAATAGAATAGGCTTGAAGTCATAGAAAAAAGGCCAAAACGATGAATATGTCAGATGCTATAAAGCAAGAGGTTCAAATCTTGGTTCTTGGATCACCTTTTTCAGAATCACCTGGAATGTTTGTTAAAAATTCATATTTCTATACTACGTGCCCAAACTCTTTAACGTTATTCTTGTCAGGAGAGGACTGGGAATGAGCATTTTAATAGGTTACCTGTGTGATTTTTTTTTTCACATGGAATTTCAAGAAGTTCTGCTCTAGAGGAAGAATTAAGAGAACATTGGTAGCTATACTTGGGAATGAAGGAGGGGGGAAAAAAGAGTACAATGATTATGTGGCAGCCAGGCTAGGACTCAGGAAAACAAGATAGAGCAATTAATAGAAAAAAATTAATAATTCTTATTTTTAGAGGAGTTTTAGATTTACAACAAAATTGGGCAACATGTTCAAAGAGTTGACATATACCCCCTGCTGCTACATACCCACAGTCTCCCCCATTATTAACATCTCCCATAGAGCAGACGGAGTTCACTTGTTACAACTGGTGAACCTATGTTGATACATCTCTAGCACCCAACATCCATAGCTTACACTGGTTTCACTCTTGGTGCTGTCCACCCCTATAGTGTCATACAGAGTAGTTTAGCCCTAAAAATCCACTGTGCTTTGCATATTCATCTCTTCCTCCTCCTGAACTCCTAGCAACCACCGACACTTTTCCATAATGTCACATAGTTGGAAATGTACAGTAGGCAGGCTTCTTAGATTGGCTTCTTTCACTTAGTAAGATGCATTTAAGGATTGATAGCTCATTTCTTGTAAATGCTGAGTAATGGCCTATTGTCTGGATGTACTACAGTTTATTTATTACTCACAGAAGGACATCTTGGTTGCTTCCAAATTTTGGCAGTTTGAACAAAACTGCTATAAACATTCATGCATAGTTTTTGTTTGGATATACATTTTAAACTCTTTAGAGTAAATGACTGCTGGATTGCATGTGTAGTTTTTTAAGAAACCACCAAGCTGTCCTCCAAAGTGAATGTACCATTTTTATACCCACCAGCCATGAATGACAATAGAAATTTAAATAAACTTTTATTATAGTAGAAATCATGGTAGAACAGCATTCATGGTAGGAAAGATGCTAAGGTGTGTTACTCACATGGTAGAATCAAAATGAACAAAAGTCCTCATAGAAGTAGACTTGAGACAATGGGGGAACTAGTGGGAGTGTTCAATCTTAAACACAAATACTTTGAAATTATCGCACTACTGATGACATCTGACACCATTAAATACTGCATGTTGTTTTACATCAAAACATAGGGTCTAAAACATAGGTGTCTTCACATAAAGTAGGGGATGGAAGAAGTGTCAGAAGACATAGTTATTTCCTTTCCCGAACTTGACTTGGGACAGTGAAACCTTGGAGTGCTTACAAAGACACAGATTCCCAGGTCCCAATCGGAATGGACTCAGAATACTCTAGTAGAAAAGTGCAGGAATTGTTACTTTGCAAATTTCTCAGGTGCTTTTTATGATTGCTCAGAGGCAATAGTTTCCTATTGAGATTCATAACTTTATAACAGTCCACCGAGGGATGGATGTGGTCTATGTTGAGATAATACAGGCATAAAATATAGACGTGTTTTTGGCAGGGCTAAGTGACATCACATAAGGTGTAGACAGAAGTACTCTTCTAGATGAAAACAGAACAGTGGTTCTCAGTTTGAGGTGATTTTGCCCCTCAGACGACAGTAGGTAACATCTGGAGAGGATTCTGATTGTTACAAATTAGGGTGCGGACAAGTACTACTTGTATCTAGTGACTACAATGCAGTGATGCTGTTAAACATCCCATGATGCAAAGGACAGCCCTCACCTTCCCACAGCAAACAATTATTGGCCCAACATATTGATAGTAATAAGATAGAAACCATGAAATAAAGAGGAATAATGGTTAAATTCAATATGTCAATCTAGTTTGGGTTACTAAAATTAAAAATAACACTGAGGCTCAGTTGATAAAGCATCTGACTCTTGATTTCGGCTCAGGTCATGATCTCCTGGTTCGTGAGTTTGAACTCCACATCGGGCTGTCTGCTGACAGTGCAGGGCCTCCTTGTGATTCTTTCTCTCCCTCTCTCTCTGCCCCTCCTCTGCCCATGAGCTCTCTCTCTCTCTTTCTGTCTGTCTGTCTCTCTCTCTTTATATCTCAAAAATAAATAAAAAAACATTAAAAACATTAACATTGGCAGCAGCTGTAGAAGACCATCACAGGACACTTTTGGGGAATTTGTGCATCGGCTATCCAGTATATAATATAATCATTGTCATTCTAACTGTGATCTAATTATAGTTAGAAAAATGAACCTTTTCTTTAGGATACGCATGTTGAAGTCTGACACTAGTTTCGAATGACACAGCAAGGAAAGCAATGTATACATATATGCATATATACCTTTAAAGAAAGATGACATAACTGGTAAAGTATTTCCAAATTTTAATACAGGAAGAGGAACATAAATGTTCATTTATTTTTCTATCGTTTTTTGGTATGTTTGAAATTTGTTCATAAAAAGTTGTAGAAAGTGCCATTCTAAGTATTTTAACAATGTATATTTGGGGCTTGAGCCAATCGGCTTCTCATGATTTGTTTGATCCTGAAATCATTTTTGACTATCATCTTTCTACTGCATCCCCACCACTGTTTGTTCTTAGTCATTTAAAGTCTCTGAGATGCATTTGCTGATGGGAACAGAGATGTAAGCAGGGCACATGTGACTCAATGAAGAATCTGACAGCTCTGGGCAGCCTTCTTTTATTTCATGTCTCTGCCCTCTCTGTTTCATGTAAATGGCTTTTGCTCTCCGGGGGCAACGGATTCCAGACTGCCTCACTAGAGGGAAGTCTTTCACTTCTACTCTCGGGTCTAATTACCTGCATGGTACCTGTGAGTGGGAGGCTACTCTGTGGCTTTCAAAACCTGTCCCTTGGGGCACACAAAATAGGAAAAGAGATAAAGACACGCATGGTTTTGCTTTCACCGGAATTATCTAAACCCAACCACAGCCACTTCCTAATCGTGAGGTGATAACTCGAGTGACCGCATTCCGACCGTGGTGAAGCTGTCACCTCTCTGGCCGTCTCCTTGTCCTGTCCTGCATTCCAGGACCAGCAGCAATTTTGCTGAAACAGGTCTTTCAGCTTTGGACAGTTTATAAGCTGTTGCCACTTTTATTAAGGTTACTGTGGCTTTTTCACTGTTGCTACAAATCTAAAAATATTTCTCAGTGTTTCCTAGTGCCCTAGCATACTGGGGTGCTTTGTAGGTCCTTGATGATTTAGTTGAGCACAGGTATGAAATACAGTAGATTCTACAACTGGCCAAAATATTCAAATATTAATGAGAGGTTAATATCAGGGGGATTCATTTTGAATTAGGTAGAGAATAATTTTTGAGCAGTCTGATTAAAGTCAGTTTCATATACACCAAATCCTAGATAAACAGATGCACTGATATAAATTTATAAATTTACGACACACATTACATGTACGTATATGCATATAAGTGCATATATAGCAAATCCTAAATAGATGCATTGATATACATTTATTGAATTTACTTTCTTGCTTTTGATGTAAATGGTTATATGTTGGTTACTATTTATATTTCTAGAGAAACATAGGCAACTGATTTTCGAGTTAATGTTATAATATAATACATTTCTACAAAATAGGGCTGTTGGTGGCTTACAAAAGTCTTCTGATGATGATAAAACTATGGATATATCTTTCTGACCGGAACAAAGGTCTCTCTAAATGCTTTTTTCTTGGTTTCAATGTCTCAGAGGTTGGAAACCTCAGTGGGATGACTAGAAGTATGTTGGGATTGCCGGGGCACCTGTGTGGCTCAGTCGGTTAAGTGTCTGACTTCAGCTCGGGTCATGATCTTGAAGTCCGTGGGTTCCGGCCCTGCCTTGGGCTCTGTGCTGACAGCCTGGAGCCTGGAGCCTGCTTGGGATTCTGTGTCTCCCTCTCTCTCTCTGACCCTCCGCTGCTTTCTCTCTCTCTCTCTCAAAAAAAAAAAAAAAAACACACACACAAAAAAGAAGTATATTGGGATTGCTTTTGAATTCTGTTGTCATGATGATGTAGAAAATTATGTCTTAAACAGGCAGGCTGGCTCTTAGTTTCATTTCATATGACTTTTATCAGAACCTGAAGCACTTTTTTAACTCTTCAAAAAAGTACTTTTCTTTTTCTTATGTCTGAACATATGATGCTTCAAACAGTAGTCTAAGTAAATGTTAAGTATCTAAGTGAATATTCCTAAGCTTTTTTCTTTTTTTTTTCTGTGTAGAGATCAAGTCATTTCGTAGAAGATTTACAATGTTCCGTGAGCATCAAATTTCTAAATGAAGCCTGACTCTTTAAATAAGATTTCCTAAATTAAAAAGGTTCCAGTATGAAGCTCTATTTCCTAAAAAGAGCTTCACAAATATGTTCACCATCTTAGTTCACTGAAGCATATCATTTAAAAATTATCATTTTGCAAAATGACACATATTCTAGAATCATATGTATATGTATTTTACTAATGATTATTTTGAGTAGTCATTCAGAAAGAAGAGCTCACTTATACCTTACATTTAGAGTTGAAACAGTTTTCTAATAGTTACTTTATTTCAGGCTGATAATCATATATGAAATTTAACTTGTAGACAGTCAAAATATTCAATTTAATTTAATGTTTTCTTGGATTCATAATATGGTGATGAGTAAAAAAAAATAAAAAAATAGTATGTAGGTGTTTTTTGTTTGTTTTTGTTTCTTTACAGCAAAAGTATGTATAGATACATATCATTTTATATCATTTTATAGATACAGACAGATAAACATATAGATACAGACAGATAAACATATAGAAGTCCGGAAAGGAATATACCCCAATCTTAACAATATTTATATTCAGGGATTGATAATACAGAAGGGATGGGAGGTGTTATAATTCTTCCTTTGTGTTTAGTTTTATTTTCTAAGCATTTCAATAAACATACATTAAATAGTAATGTGTGTGTGCCTTAGGATTCTGTGAAAAATCTAAACCTCTCTAATATGTGAGGATGTTTGTTGGACTTAAAATATTTTTGACGACAGTCAAGGTCAAATATTAGCTTGTATGCAAAACGGCCTAAATTATCCTTTCAACAAACTGTGCCAAATAATAATTATGTGATATGTAAACAGGACCTCTTTGTAACTAAATTAATAAAGGATTTAACATATAAGTAACATCTGATCCATCAGACAATTTCAGTATATTCAAGTACAGACAATAAATGACAACACAGTTTGCATATTGGCAAAAACATCTTGGAATCCCTCTGGAGGGGGCGGGATCAGAGAATCCCTGGCAAACAGGTGAACTTACCAGGAACTACCCAAGAAGAAGCAGACAATGGGATAAAGTTCCGCTAAAGTGTAATGACAAAGGTAGCATATAACATTCCAATGTCAAGGAAGAAAAGTAATTGGTTCATTCACCTGAGCACACCAATAAATAAAGAGATTCATTTTCAACAAAGGTACTGAGTGAACCACGAACTTAAAACCAAATGAAGTATACTGTGAATAGAAGACTCAGGTAGGACAGAGTACACGCTATATTATTTTTGTTACTTTGAGATATGCATAGATAATAAAACAAATATCAGAAATATCTTTTATCATGGCTAAAATGACAGTATATGCATTTATTTGCACCTCTTACCTGTGAGGTAAAGTTTTCCTTCCAAAACATTCTTTTTTTGTGTGTGTGGTGGGGAGGGCAGATGGCAAAACACAACAGTGGAGAAAGTGTCATAATATAGGTGTGTACAAAGTGATTTGGAGACAGAATCAAGTAATTCTAACTGGGATTTGGAAAAGGAATCTCATCGGAGGTCATGCTTGTACTGGACTTTGAATTATAAACTGTTTTCAATCTCTAATGACAACTATCTCAGACAGGCATTTGGCTGATGCTGTCTGGTACATTTCTCAGCAAAAGTTACCAGTGAGTCATATATTTTATGATTTTAAGGGGGAAAGAGACAAATACTTTAGAAACTTCATATGCATATGGCAAAGCTAATGTTTGTATGCTTCCTCCCATTTCCAAAGGGACAGAACACAGGAGATTTATAATCAAAGTTCCAAGTTTCTTCTCCAAAACAGGATTAGTTATGACCAAAAAATAATTCAATTTAAAACCCCAAAGTCTCACTGGAAAAATAATATCAATTGAGTCTAAATATTAACATTCCTCGGCTTTAATGACATCCAAACAACATACTATAGCATAATCGTTGGCCCAAAACCTAGCCAAGTCTCTGTCTTGATTTCAGATTCTGATTCTACTTGAGAAGGTAATGCTAAAACACCTTTGTAGAAGAAAGTAGAATATCTGTGGTATTTTAGCATAAGCATTCATGAGTTACGCATTTGTTTCATTTATGACCTGTGTCTAATAAAAGTGATAGAAGTCACAGAGTGTTAAGAAGCCCATGAAGTACAGACTTGTTCATATTCATGAGGATATTGAAGCCAAGAGAGAATTTCAGTATCTTCTTCATCAAATGTCGCACTAGCCAAGTGTTGGTCTGGGTAGAGCACTTCAGTAATAGTTGGAAACTTTAATACCTTACTTTTAATAATGGAGAGTCAACTAGTAAGAAAATCAACAAAAAAACAGGAGACTGGAATAGCACTGTAAGCCAACTAGAACTGACAGACACATATAGGATACTCAACAACAGCAGAATTATATATATTCTTCTCAAGTGTGCATAGAACATTTTTTATGATAGACAATATGCCAGGCATAGAATAAACCTCATTAAATTTAAGATAACAATGATAATAATAATAGTAATAGTAATATAAGTTCTCCAGTCATAATGGAATGAAGTTAGAAAACACTAACAAAACCAAATCTGGGAAACTCATAATTATGTGTAAATTATACACATAATTACCAGTGGGTCAAAGAAGAAATCACAAGAGAAAACAGAAAATACTTTTGAGATGAATAAAAATAAAGACATGTGATGTACTGAAACTTATGGGATTCAGCTAAAGTAATGCTCAGAGGGAAATTTTATAGCTATAAATGCCTATATAGACAGAATATATATAAATATAAACATATATACATATATGCATATAAATGCATATTCAGAAAGAGAGAGAGAGAGTGAGAGAGAGAAAGCTCTCAAATTAACAACCTAACCTTCTACCTAAGACACAGGAAAAACAAGAGCAAAGTAAACCTACAGGAAGTAGAAAGAAGTAAATAATAAAGATTACAGTGGAAATGACTGAACTACAGACAAGAAAAAAAATAGAGAAAAATCAATGAAACCAGAAGCAGATTCTTTGTAAAATTCAACACAATTGACAGAAGACTGACCAAAAGAAAGTGGGGTGGGAGTAGGGAGGGGAGAAGTAAGAAAGAGGACTCCAATTATTAGAATCAGAAATATAAGAGAGAACAGTGCTACTCCTTTCAAAAAATTATAATAGTAGGAAAAATGCCAGTATAGTAAATAACTTAGATGAAATGGCACATTCCTAAAAAGAAACACTTTAAAACTGACTCAAGAACAAACAGATACTTGCACAGATCTTCTAACATGCAAAGAGACTGAATTAGAAATTTTAAAATACCCTCCCCCTAAAGTCCACTCCCAGATGGCTTCCTGATGAATTCTACTAAACATTTTAGAAAAAGTTAATGCCACCTTTTAAAAAAATCTTATAAAAGAAAACCAAAAGAGGAGGAAAACTCCCCAACACATTTTAGGAGGTTAGTATAACTCTGATACTCAAAAACAGACCAAGACATAATTAGAAAAGAAAAAGAAAATCACAAATGAATATCTCTTGTGACAATCTTCAACAAAATACTAGCAAACTGAATCCAGCAACACGCGCGTGCACACACACGCACAGCACTAAATGGGATTGTCCTGGGAATTCAGGGTTGGTTTAACATCCACTAAATGGGATTTATCCCAAGAATGCAAGGTTGGGATTATTTATTATTTAATTATTAATTATTATATATTATTATATTATATAATTATTATATTATTATAATTATTATTCATTAATTATTCAAAAATAATTAAGGTAATACAACATATTAGTGGGGCAAAAACAAAAACAAACAAACAAACAAAAAACATGATCACCTATATAGAGACAGAAAAAGCATTTGAAAATATTCAACACTCTTCCATAGTCAAAAAAAACCTAAAGCAATAGAAATATAAAAGATTTTCGTCAAACTTATGAAAGACATCTACAAAAAACCCAAAGCATGATAGTGCTTTCCTCCTAAGATCAGAAAAAATAAAAAAGATCTCTGCTCTCTTCACTCCTATTTAATACTGTACTGGAAGTTATAGCCAGGACATCTAAGCAAGAAAATAAATCAAAGCCATCCAGGTTGAAAAGGAAGATACAAAACTATCTTATTCATAGTTGATATGATCTCATATATAGAAAATCCTAAGCAATATATAGAAAATCCTACGATTAGTCTTTTCAACAAATGGTGCTAGTACTTTTTCTATATTTACATGCAAAAGAATTAAATTAGGCCCTTATCTCACAGTATACACAAAAATTAACCAAAAGTAAATCAAAGACCTAAATAGAAAAGTTAAATTATACAACTCTTAGAAGAAACACAGGGATGAATCTACATGACCTCAGATTTTACCATGAAGTCTTAGATATGACAAAAGTGTCAACAACAATAGGGAAAAACAGATAAATAGGACCTCATCAAAATTAAAACACTTTGTGCTTCAGGGGTGCCTGGGGTGGCTCACTTGGTTGAGTGTTCTACTATTGGTTTCAGCTCAGGTCATAATCACACAGTTTGTGAGATCAAGCCCCACGTCGGGCTCTATGCTGAGTATGGAGCCTGCTTGGGATTCTCTTTCTCCATCTCCCTCCATAGGCCCCTCCCTTGTTCACTCTCTCTCTCTCTCTCTCTCTCTCTCTCTGCCTCTCCCTCTGTCTCTCAAAACAAAAATAAATAAACATTTTAAAATAAACAAATACAAAAACATTTTGTGTTTCAAAGGACACCATAAAAAAGTGAAAATGGAACCCAAAGAATCTGAGAAAATATTTGTAAATCATATATCTGATAAGGGATTTGCATTTTAAAATATAAATAATACTTAGAACTCATAATAAAGAGACAAATAGCCCAATTACTAAATGGGCAAAGGATCTGAATAGACATTTCTTCAAGGGGAATATACAAATGGCCAATAAACACATGAAAAGATGTTCAACATCATAGTCATCAAGGAACTGAAAATTAAAACCAAATGTGATACAAATTCACACCCACAGGGACAGTTATAATGGAATATACAATCATAAGCATTGGTGAGGATATGGAAAAATTAGATCTTTCATACATTACTAGTGGGAACATAAAATGGTGTAGTAACTTGAAAAACACCCTGGAAGTTCCTCACGATGTTAAACATAGAGTTTTGCCCTAGCAATTCCACTCTCAAGAAAAAAGAAAACGTATGTCCACATAAATACTTGTACACAAATATTCTCTGCACCTTTATCACAATAGAAAAGGTGGAAACAATATCCACTGATGAATGGTTTTGAAAATATGGTATATCCATTCAATGGAATATTATTTGGCCATAAAAAGGAATGAAGTACAGATATACACTACAACACAGACAAACCTTCAACACATGATGTTAAGAGAAAGAAAGAGGCTAGCCACTAAAAATATCTATATATAATATGATTGAATTTATATGAAATACATAGAATAAGCAATTCTATGGAAACAGAAAGTAGACCCGTGACTGTTTAGGGGTGGTGGGACCGGAAAATAGATGTGCAATAGCTGAAGGAAATAGGATATTTTTTAGATGATGAAAATGTTCTAAATTGGCCATGGTAAATGTTGTATAGGAATATTCTAAAACCACTGAGAACTATACACTTTTTCAAATGGGTGAAGAGCAAGGTATGTGAATAACATCTTAAAAATCCTCTTAAAAATGCTATTTTCAGCCTCTACCAAATAAATATGCATTGCAATTAAATAATTGTGCTTTACACTTTTACATTGCCCCATGAATTTCAAACATATTACCTCTTTTGATCTCAGCAACAACCATGAGAAGTAAAACTAAACTTTTTTAGATGAAGTAATTTTGGGAGCCACCATTGATCACTCAACTTTGTGGAGAGGTTAATTTTAATTTTTTTTAGCATTTATTTATTTTTGAGAGAGAGAGAGAGAGACAGAAAGAGACAGAGTGCAAGTGGGGGAGGGGCAGAGAGAGACAGGAAGAGAGTATTGGAAGCAGGCTCCAGGCTCTGAGCTGTCAGCATAGAGCCTGAGGCAGGGGCTTGAACTCACCAACCAGGAGATCGTTCGTATCCTTAGCCAAATTCAGAGGCTTAACCCATTGAGCCAGCCAAGCACCCCAGGAGAAGTTTACTTTAAAAGACATTCTGTAGGGGCTCCTGGGTGGCTCATTTGGTTGAGCCCAGACTCTTGATTTCAGCACAGCTCATGATCACAGGTCCTGGGATTGAGCCCTTCATCAAGCTGACTCAGGGCTGCGTGTGGAGCCTGCTTAAGATTCTCTCTCTCTCTCTCTCTCTCTCTCTCTCTCTCTCTCTCTCTCTTTCTCTCTCTCTCTCTCTCCCTCCCTCCCTCTCTCTCCCTTTGCCCTTCTCCTCCACTTATGTGCTCTCTCTCTCTCTAAAAATAAATAAATAAATAAATAAATAAATAAAATTAAAAAAAAAAAAAAGATCAACTGTAAAGCGAGGGCACAGCCAACGTTAGGAGTGAGCTGGCTGAGAAAGCTGCACCCAGTAGGAAGACGGCCCAGCAGTGCCGGTATGACCAGCCAGACCACGTGGGCTGAGATCGGAAGCCAGGCTGAGGATTACATAAGAAGGTAATGGCGGCCATCCAGGAGGTCCAGAGAGGGGAGAAGCGAAGGGTGACTTTGAGTGACACTTCCCTTCCTATCTTCGGTGATGGACCTCTAGGAGGAAGAGCGATGGAGGGCAGGTAGCTCAGCAGAGAGATCTCGAGTCTAGGAGAGTTGGGGTAGGGGCTCCAGTCCCAGAAGGGGAGACCATCTGATCCTGCTGGGTCTCAATGAAAGATTAACCAGTTTCCAGATGAGAACAGTAACCAGATATTTCAGTTTCCAGATGAGAACAGTAACCAGAGTTTCTATTATGAAGGATCCCTGCAAAAGGGCACCGAGTCCAGTCCTGGGGGCACTGTCCAGCCCAGTCACCCTATGTCACCTGCGAGACCACTGGAAGAGGTCTCAGAGGATGCTCAGCCCCCATGGCTGGGCCAAGAGAGAGCCCAGGGGCATAACTGCAGGCAGCAGCAAGAGGATCCCAGGGGCATAACCCCAGCAGTCCTAGGGGTCCACCCCAGTACTGACCAAGGAGGAGCCTGTTCCAGAATTGCCGGAGCCTGGGGCTCCCGAAGCTTACCCTGTCTTTGAGCCAGTGCCCCTTGTCCTCAGGCAGCCTAGGGTGATAGAGAGGACTGGGAAGGCACCCTCTCACTGAAGCACATCTGCCTCAATGTCCCCAACTCTTGAGGAACTGGCCTGCCTATTCTGTGGCACCAGAGTCCCCTTTGGCTTTTTACAAATAAAGACTCTTTTGCTAAATAAATAAATAAATAAATAAATAAATAAATAAATAAATAAATAAATATCAGCTATATAAATTGATATTCTTTTAAATGTCAAAATCTCATTCAAATTTAAACTGCCAGGGTGCCTGGTTGGCTCAGTCGTTGAGTGTGGGATTCTTGATTTTGGCTCAGGTCATGATCCCAAGGTCATGGGATAGAGCCCCACAATGGGCTCCATACTCAATGTGGAGCCTGCTTAGGATTAGCCTCTGCCCCTCCCCCCTGGCTCCCCTCAAAAATAAATTAAATTGCCTATAGAGTTGGTCGTAATTAAGTAGCCCATAGATTTCTGGTTATGTTCCTTACATTAAGCAAAATCCCTTTTGTTGTTGCTGCTGTTGTTTTTAATTTGTTTGTTTGATTTTGAGTAAAGGTAAATAGAAGGGCAAAAAGAGATTTTACTTTTACAAGATCAATTTTTTGGTTCTTTTAAGTTCCTAACCATTTTAGGATAACATTTCCCATAGTTCTTTCCATATAAGATTTTTGGCTGGTATTCATTTCATCCCAGTTCAATTCAGTTGTTTGAATATGTTGTCTATTTTTATGACATCGTGACCTTTTTTTAAAAATGAAAGATAAAGCTACAAAAAAGGTAACTAACTATCCAGTGATTATTTCTAATTAAAGAGATCTGATGAAAAAAAAAACTTGTGAGAAACTAAAAGGAGAGTGCCACGTGTCCTCTGCATACATGTCTGTACTAGTTCCCGTAGTTGGGCAAATGATTTAAAGTACAGTACGTGAAACCTGCTTTTCTGGTAATTACAAATCAAGACATATGTCTTTGCAACAGGAAGAAGCCAGCTGCCATTTTAAGCATTCCTCTGCCCCTGTGACTTAATTCCGTGACACAAAAGGCCCAAGAAAAGTAATATTGAACAGAGCATTCTCCTGCGAGAGCTTCCTTTTGCTGAATTTCGTCAGTTTGAATTGCGGGACTATTAACTAGAAATGGAAGTATCTCATTAAACTGTTAGGTTTACTCTCTTTTAATACTCTAATCATCCCAGAAAGTCACAGAGGAAAAAATTTCTGCACAATGTCTAGACAAATTATATTTTGCCTTTCTGTTCTCTTGCCTTTATCATTTAATTCATGAACTGAAAAGATTTATGGACGCTTATTGCTTATAAATTTGACAGATCAAGTTCACATTTACACACGTTTTAAATTCAAACACACAGAATAAACCTATCACACATATTGAAGAGAATTGAAGGTATTTTTTATATTAGTCAATCTACTGATATTGTACTACCTAGAAGGAGTTAAGAATATTTTTAAACTTGTATAACTGAATAATAGGAACTCTTCAGTAATAAGTAGGCAGTTTGTTTTACGGACAAACTATTTTCCTAAGTGTCTGTGCATAACAAAAGTATGAGACCAGGGCAAAAGTACATTGAGACAATGTAGTTTATTGAATGGGCTATTTTCCTTATGTTCAGACTGTGGCATTCACAGACTGTGGCATTCACTATTTTCCAAGTTTAGCTAGTTGATATTAGATATAAAGTACTGTTCTGAGTCCTTGAGACAAATTATTAAGGATTTAGTGGGAGAGACCGACAAATTGCTAAGTTATATGAAAAATGCTATAGTAGATATATGATTAAATCAGAAGTAAAGAGAAAGAAAAATTCATTCTGACTAGTTGAATCTGAATGAATTAATTTCACAGAGAAGAAAATGCACACACACACACACACATACACAAGCACACAAAATAATTTCCAAGTACGAGAAACCATACTTGGATTAGGCATGTGATTGCTTACTATCATGTGAAGTGATGGGAAGTGCAATATGATTGTATCAGGTGATCTTTCACCTGCTTAATCCCTCAACTCAAGTGTGTGGACATGAAAGTGCTAGGGCTAAATGCAGAGGGGTCTTTGTTATACCTTGTGAAATAATTCTGATTTACTCAGTCAGTGGGAAGTACCTAGGGAGCTCATAGGAGTTTTAGGCAGAAGGCTATCCATGGTGGCAGTGTGGAGGACGTACCAGAAGTTAGGTTCCAAAGGAATAAAAAATGAGTTATTGCCACAGTCTAGGAAAGGCACTACGATACTACTGCTGCTGTCACTACGTCTATGTCTACTATCACCACCACCACCACCACCACCACCACCACCACTATTGGATGGAATTTATTGAGTACTTACCATGTGTCAGGGACTCCTCTAAACTGTTAACATGTACCACCAGACTTGATCCTCACCACAGTATATATGGCAAGGAGAAGGAAAAGGAACAGTCAGAACTTCTTATTTTCCGCATTCTTTTCTGCACTCTGGATCGCCACTTGGTCTCATCCAGATATCCAGGCTCTTGCCTTCTTCATCTGATCTCAGTCAACTTCCTCCTGACCTTTTCTGCTCCTCTGCTTTCCAAAGACCTGATTTACTATCTGTACTCACACAAGACTCCTTGATTATTTTGCATCCCTATCATGCCACTGGAGCTGCCTCGTAGAAATCCAACATTAGATCAGTGCTATCCCCCGCATCTCTGCAATTATACAGCTGAGTACCCTGGCTTATATCACTTAAATATGTTGATTGGGACAACAACAATTCAAGGTTTCCAATCGCAGCAGTGCTTTCAGCACCACTGACCAACCTTACAGATGTATCATCAGCTCCGTCTCTTACATCCTGACCTACTTTGACGCATTTGCACAACTCATGAGTCATCTACTCAAAATGGTAATGGACACCACTGAACAGTGAATTTGCTAAACCTAAACATATTTCTTCTCTACTTAAGGCTCTTTAGAAATAATAACAATAACAATAATAATAATAACTAATAATACTAGGTCAAATCTAGAGATACAGATTTTGGAGTCACTGGCACACAGATCTTAGTGGAAACCATGTGAGAAAGTGGAATCACCATTTTTATAAATGTATTTTATTGTCAGAAACACTACCCACAAATAGCATTTCCATCAATACTGCCCAGCAGAGTAGTATTATACAGGTTCAGGTCCTTAACCTTACATCTAAGAACTCAGAAAGTCAATTTCCCATTCATACAACATCCACAGTATTTATAATTTTATTTAATCAAGAGAAGACATTCTTTACCATTTCGAAGAAACACTAACAAAATTAATCTTTGACCAGAATTAATCAATGACCAATAGAGATTTTCAGAGCCTTCAGGGCAGATTCATCAGACCAACCAGAAAACTAGAATTTCCCTGAATTAATAGAATGTTTTTAAGGCTCCTCTAGTTGCACTCTGGCTTCAGGCCATTTCTTTTTTTCTGGATTAATACAAAAGTTCTTTGTTCCCTAGGCACTTTCAATTTTGGCCAAAAGGGATTGATTTCCTTTCTTATGTATTCACATAAAGTGGGCAATCAGGAAGCAATGATGTGGTGGGTCTGTTAAACTTCTAGATTCAATAATTTGTCCCTCTATACCTGCTTCTGGAGGGGTTTGTCTTCATGACAATTAACATAAAATCGGAATACTACATAGAAGAAATGAGGAATTTTACCTTAAATTTTAATAAAAAATTTTAACCGGGGTGCCTGAGTGGCTAAATCAGTTAAGCATATGACTCTTGGGGTGCCTGGGTGGCTCAGTTGGTTAAGCCTCTGACTTCGGCTCAGGTCATGATCTCACGGTCCGTGGGTTCAAGCCCCGCGTTGGGCGCTGTCCTGACAGCTCGGAGCCTGGAGCCTACTTTGGATTCTGTGTTTCCCTCTCTCTCTGTTCCTCCCCCATTCGTGCTCTGTCTCTCTCTGTCTCTCAAAAAAAAAAAAAAAAAAAAAGCATCTGACTTGCTTTCGGCTCAGGTCATGATCTCACAGTTTATGAGTTTGAGCCCTGTGTTGGACTCCATGCTGACAGGATGGAGCCTGCTTGAGATTCTCTCTCTTCTCTTCTTTCTCTGCTCCTCCCCCCTTGTGCACCACATACACACACACACACGCTCTCTCTCTCTCTCTCTCAAAATAAAAATAAACTTAAAAAAAGAGAAATTTCCTTAACTTAAAGAATATCCTTCAAAAACATGCTCTACTAATTGTTTTCTTTGCCTGTCTCTAACAGGTAGCAAAAGCACACACTTAAATGATGTTACTTTGGGTTTATAAAAGGGTGACGATGACCGTTCAGAACTTAGCAGTTTGTAAGTTGAAAGGCTTCTATATACACTTCAGGGGCAAGCAGGTCTGTTGGACATTTATCCTGTGAGCATTCGCAATATGCGTTTCATGGCAGAGAGTTAATGGAAATGCCTCAGGTATGAAGTTAAAAAGTGAATCATTATGTCAATTAAAAACATTAATTGAGGTAATTACAAGGAGATCATAGTTAATATAGAATTTAGTTATAATTTATACAATTATCCTCAGTCATACAGAAAAAATAATGAAGCTGTTTATCTAAAGCATTTACCTAACTGAAAGTTGCAACTACTGAGAGACTACGTTTACACAGTCAAAATTCTAATCTAGACTAGATCTGCCATAAGTCTCCTTGTAAGGTAATGAATTCCCTGAGGACAAGGTGGTTTGGAGAGACTACAAGACTTCTAAAACCAAGATATATCGCCAAATCAGATTCCTTAATTTTGACTTTGTTTGAAATGAGCCTCATTCAAGTGTAATTGCTAACATCTAACACTAACGTTCTCTGGTTGTGGAGCTGGAAGGTATTTCTGTATATATGAAATATGAGATCTAGTTCTTGATTTTCTTAGGCTGAATAAGTGGACTAAAATTTCATTGATAGATCAAGGAGTAAAAAATGAAATTAAAAGATAGCATTCTACATATAAGCTTTTTTGGTTTCTTTGTTACATTCGCAGAACAAATATAAATAAGATTAGAGTCTGTTTGCTAGTCTGTTTTTGGTGGTTTCAAATATGGGCTTTGAGTAGTCTCTGGAACAGACTTCTTTGTTTGAATTCTGGCTTGATTACTTACACAGCTGTGTGATCTTGGTCATATTGGCTATTCTCTTTGCCTCAGTTTATCTATCTGTAAAATGTGATTGTGAAAATAATACCCTCCATATGGACATTACAAAGTTAAATGTTCTAATAGCTGTAAAATACTAAGAATAGTGTTTGGCACAAACCAAGCACTAACTATGTAAGTCCCAGCTCTTATTATTGGTACAGGGAAATGAAGTATAATTCAGGAGGAAGCGTTAGTCGTCAGGGGTCCAAAGGAACAAGCAAAGGTCAGAGAAAAGATACTACTTGACTACATTCTCTGTCTCCACTTCGGATCTGATTTTAGAAGGCGGACAGATGTCCCTAGGGCATCATAATTGGTTATCCTAGAAGGATTTGAAGCCAATAGTGTTTGTGATTAGGGAAGCTCCCTTTAATTTGCTGATTCTCCAGATAATACTTTTTGTTTCTGTAAGTCTGTCTTAGGATTTCAACACATGCATTGGAATCCAAGGTGTGTCTGGGTGTGCTTTACTTATATTTTCCCATGATGAAGTCTTACTGTATTTTTAATAGTACTTGCATATTTGAGACCTAGTTTCCACTTCAGCAAAGGAGACAGACTTCAGAAACGTAGGAATTTAAAATAAATATCTTTTTTCTCAAACCTAATCTATAATTTTTGAATGGAATAGTAGTCATCCTGCATATGGGAGGGCACAAATGAATATATAATATTATACCCATTCACACATTTTGCCATTATAAGTCAGTAATATACTGGACTACTTAACATGTATTTTATTGTCTTCAACCTGTTTTTTTGGCCATGATATTGAAAAAATAATGCAAGTTTGGACATGTCACGGTTAAACATCAAGCTAGAGCCTCCTTTTCCCTGTAAAAATATCCACTTATATATCAATGAATTACTATTTAAAATGTATTTCTTTAGACCACCAGTCATATCAAGTCCTCCATGTTATTATAAGATTACTTCTTTATTTATCTCTGCTGCTAAGTTAATTATAAAAACGCTTGCAGTGAGCAAACATTTTGCTTGCCTAGTCAGCATCTTAAACTAGATTAATCTTGTAGCAATACTTAATGGAAACTAAATCACACATCAACATGCTATAACAATATAATGATGGAACAGCAAATGAATCACTCAATTAACTCCTTGATAAATATCAAAAACATACTTTGCTCCTATAATTTATAAAGTCAAAATAAGCCTTTCTACTGTCTCTCTGCTTTTAAAAAATGTCCAAATTCTGAAAAATAAACATCAAGAAATGCATTTTGTATATATACGAGTTAAAACAGAAAAAAAAATCCACTTACTTCAATAATTGGTTAAACTTCCCAACAACTGGGAACCATATTTGATATACGGCATCCTATCACACGTAATGTCAACACTCACAGAAAATATATGGTCAATCATTAAAATGATATAGACACATACATAAATGGAAGCTGTATCATTTTCTGTCTGTATATGAATTGTTTCCGCAATAGTTTTTGTTATTACTGGATCGGTGGTTAACGTTGACCTTATTTTAAGGGTTTTAACTTTCAAATTTCCATGATCCTGATGGTTCAAGTTTGTTTCATTCTAAATGCCATATTTGTTCACTTTTTGCCCGCCTTATCAAGTAAACTATGAAAATGATTATCCAAGCCTCATTTTAATAATCTAAATTGTGCCAATTTTATTAATATAAACCAAGATATATCTAGGGTTATGAGAAGATCCTAAAAAATTCTGTGTGTGTGTGTGTCAATTTTTTATTTGCAGTGTACTTAGTTAACATATATTGTAATATTGGTTTCAGGAGTCGAATTTAGTGATTAATCACTGGCATACAACACCCAGTGCTCACATAACAAGTGAGCACTCCTTAATGCCCATCCCCCACTTAGCCTAAAAAATTCTAATCAACATGGTAAATTTTTTATTAAAAGCACCAGGCACTGCCTGGGTGGATCAGTCGGTTGAGCGTCTGTCTCTTGATTTGGGCTCAGGTCACGATCTCACTGTTCCCCATTATGCTGATAGCATGGAGCCTGCTTGGGATTCTCTCTCTCTCCCTCTCTCTTTCTCTCTCTCTGCCCTTCCCCTGCTTGTGTGTGCCTGCTAGTGACCTCAAAAGAAATAGAGAAAGAAAAAAAGAGAGAGAAAGAGAGGAAGAGAGAAAGAAAGAGAAAGAAAGAAAGAAAGAAAGAAAGAAAGAAAGAAAAAAAGAAAGAAAGAAAAAAAGAAGAAAGAAAGTAAGAAAGAAACACATGATACTGGGTCTAGAAATACTAAATTATATCAGGCATGGCTTTTTGTTCTCAATAAGTGTACAATCCAACTGGGATGTGACAGCTATATATATAAACACAAGACACCTAAAAACATTGGGAGGGATGGACCATGGAATAAGTGGATTGGGGACCCACTGAGGATTTCTGGAGTTGCTGATACTTGAGCTGAGACTGAAGGAAGAAGGAAACTTTAATCACTGGATAAAGAAAAAAGAAAGATAATTTTCTTAGCAAATGGTGGAATATTCTTTGGATTCCTTATATGGTAGTGGCACCCAAGACAATAGTGTGAGAGATTATAATGTATGTGCTCTGACAAAGTTTTGGATGGAATTCAAACATTCTCAATTTCAGGTTTCAGTAAGTTTTAATTACTAACTACTTATTGTAAAAAGAGTTTAGTTATCTCTTAATTATGTGATATTGGCCCCAGGTCTTGATGATTATATGAAAATGTAAATCCTTTACACATGAAATACATTTACTTAATAAAAACTTTTATAAATGGAGTTCTTGAATCTTAAATGACAATGGGAAAAAAAAGAAAGAAAATGACATGAAATTGATTCTTGACCATCCATAAACGAATTTTCTGTGACCAATTTTCTATTGACTCCAGAAGCTTGTAAAATGTTTGTGATGATTTTGTGTTTTTATTTATTTTTTATTTTATTTTATTTTTAATTTTTTTAATGTTTATTTCTGAGAGAGAGAGAGAGAGAGAGAGAATCAGAGCACGAACGGGGAGGGGCAGAGGAGAGGGGGACACAGAATCTAAAGCAGGCTCCAGGCTCTGAACTGTCAGCACACAGCCCTATGCGGGGCTTGAACACACAAACAGTGAGATCATGACTGGCCCATGAACCATGAGATCATGACCTGAGCCAAAGTTGGATGCTTAACCAACTAAGTCACGCAGGCGCGATTTGTGTGCTTTTAAAATTGTTACCTCACCTTCCCCAACCTTGTCTTTATAAACTTTAATATGTGTGACTCTCACCCAATGTAGTACAAAACTAGAAATAAATACAGCAAAAATAAATAAAATAAAAATAAATGTAGCAAAAGTCAATTTATACAAACGTAAAGCTTATCAACATATAGAACAGCTATATATCTGCAACAGTACAAATGATGATACGGATGACAACAACAACAACAACAATAACAACATCTCTCCCCTATAGGACTACGTTTCAGTCATTTTACATGGATTAAAGCTATTATTTTCTAGGACAACCTCCTATAAGATGGATACTCTTATTGTTACCATTATATAGTTAAGAATCCTGAAGGGCAGCACCATAACTAACTTGCTTTAGTTCACAGAGCTGACGAGTGGAAATGCTGGGAGCAAGCTAGCTCCAGATTCCCGAGTGTTGAGCCATCATGCAGGATGTTTAAGTAAGATGATGCTCTTGAATCAAACCTCCTCTTAGAAGACCAATCATTCTTATCTCTGGTTGCATCCCAGAGCAGTCTTTAAAGCCTTTACTGACAAATGGCTGTGCTCCCAACCGACAGATTCTGACTCAATAAATTGATCTGTGATGGGGATTGTGTTTCTATCCTTTTAAGAAGCTCCACAGGTAATTCTGATGCGCACTTCCAGGGTTAAGAACCTTCATGTAGATTCCTTCTTTAGTCGGAAGCCCTGTGGTAGCTAATGCAAATGTCATATCCTAAGCTAATTTGCTATATCATATTTGCCAGCCTTCATCCACATGAGGGCAAATGAAGGTTTAACCAAGACAAATATTTCCAGTATTTTTTGGATATATTTTACAATGAATCTTAATTTGAAGGGAATAAAATGGCTGTCTTTAAAAAATAATAGCATTTTCTTACTATGTATCTTTGTGTTAGATAAAAATCAACTTCCTATCTAAAAAGTGATCCCCGATTGAACCAGACATTCAGGTAAACAGGACACAAGCAAATAATTGTATGTGATTTATTACAGGTAGCTAAAAGAGAAAAGGCAAACTAATATCTTATCTAAAAAGAAGTTGATAGTCACACAAATAACTAGAGTCTATCAAATAACTTAAAAAATTTAACTCTTGGATCAATAATCACTTTAAACCAGTAAAAAGGAATGGTTAACCTTTTAGAAGACAATAATGAAAGCTGGCAAGGCTGAAAGTGTTTAAATTCAATGTTGAACTCTACTTTTTTGGCATAAACTATAAAGTTGGAGGGATAAAAATCTTAGTATAGAAAAGAGCAGCACTCATTTGTTGTTTGTTGTTGATCTCTTAATTTTTTATGGTTGTTCTAAGCAATATTAGATATTTGTGAATACCGAAACTCATCTCAAACTTAAAAGCTTATTGGTTAAGAAAGGTGATACATTTCTTGCTTAAAAAAGTAATTGTTTTCAATTAAGCAAATGTGCTTAGCAGCTTCCAAAGGCAGATCAGTGCCATCTAGTGGCAAAACCAGTTAACAGCTTATCCTTTCTAATCAATTGGTTAGAGGGTGCCTATGATACCATATAAATATATATACTTTTTAATGTAAACTTAGTTCCTAAAGAGATTTAGTTCAGTGTACAACAATGAGACAAACATACAATAACTGCACTAAAATAAAAGTTTCTTTAATGATTTAGTAAGAAATGAGGAATTATGTTTATCTAAGACACAGACAGTATGTGAAATATAAAAGGTACCTTTAATGTATAAGCAAGACCTTATATAGGCAAAGGGTCATTAAACGGTTTTTATAATACAGTAGAATAAAGTATATTTTCAGTGTCAAGAGTGTGATTAAGGTTATCATAAGTAGGAGGGCTAATAATTCACAATAAAAGGCGACAATTTGTTTTTTCTGTTTCCTTATAGGAGAGACAAGACAAAAATTTGATAGAATTTCACACATGGTACTTAAGCTGGAGAAAAGAAGTTACCAAGCAAATTACTTGATAACCATAAGACTTCATGAAAAGCTATATAATTTTTCTCACTGTAGATCCTGGGTAATAGATAAAAATGCATGCCTCTGGAAGTGCTCATGAACTCTCTTACCATGTGGAAAAAAGAATGGACTAGATGAAATTAAGTTTCCTTTCAGGCTTTAATTGTGTTAAAAGCCAAGTGTCCTCCCTTATAATTCATCTTCTTGGTTTTGAGATAATATGCCTGTTTGACCCCACTGAAGTTCTGCCTTTTGTTAGTTCTCTTCCTGAGACTCCAATTAACTTTACAAAATTTCTCTTCAGTGAAGAAAATCTAGGCAAAAGGATTAATTTAGCTAACAATGCTCTAATATAAAAATCTCTGTAGGAGCTTTTTCTGACCTATTCCAGGGACTCCGCCAACTCAAATGCCATGATGATAAAGAGCTCTTCATAGCCCAGGAGGTAAGGGAAAAACCCATCGCATCAGATCCAATTGCTCTTAGAGGAATTCAAAAGAATCCAAAATAGTCTTAATGTCTAAAAATGCCACATTTTCTATCTAGAGACTAGGATCCAAAAGGGTACAGGAGGTTGACTTATCAGTGATGTAATTTTCTCAACCTGATGAGGAAGGCTTTTTATATGTTCCAAATGAGCTACTGGAAAAGGGGAGAGAGCCATTCTTTTTCTCAGCCACTCGGAGGAAACACAGAGCTCTGAATAAGACCACTCATGCAGTCTCTCTTGCCCCAATCTTAGGCATGATGACTTTTCTTGGTCTGCCCTCTGAAACACAGAAGCAGCTGCAATTTCTTTCCTTCTCCAAAAACACTCACTCTTCAGTGAGGCCCTTTGTTCCTTTCTTGCCTTGTATTCAACATGACCATGACATATAAATTAAGAAAGAAACATAAGGAACTGTGGTAATGTTGTCATTTTAAATTATTTTAAATTTCCTCATTGATGATACCAGTGATTTTATAACTTTTTTGAAACCACTTTTACAAGGCCTATCTTCAGATTACATATCATGATTTAGGTACAAATGAGAACTTTATGGTTATGGTTACTCAACAAACTTTACCTGGAAGCCCACATAAATAAAATGTGCATAATTAAATCATGACTGCTAATTCTTTGCAAAGAATGATACCAGAAGACCTACAATAGACACATACACACGTGTACACAAGGCATATGCATGTGCTCCTGCACATGCCCACATGTGAACACCTATGTATATTTAGACATGCACATATGTGCACATGCAGACATATCTACCCTAAGAGTCCCTTCTTCCTCTGATTTACAAGTTGAAAGCCCCAATATCAAATTTACAATAAAAATAATAATAATCATTTTAGTGATCATTCACAAAGAGGCAATTTTCATCATATGGACCATCGTCCAAATTCTGAAGGATTTGAATATAATGGAAATTTAAAAATGGACTTATTTTCACTTTAAATATGGTGAATTATTTCATTCTAGAAAATACAAATTTTAAGTCATTGATAATTATGTATTGTCATAATTTAAATTATATGGTCACAATTTCCAGGGATTAATCAATCTAGTTTTTGTATAATTTTTGTTCTTAACCATACTTTGCTTTTCTTTTTACATAAAATATGTTCATTATCAAAAAAATTACTGACATTGAAAACTCATACAAAACATTTTTATAGCTATTCTAATCACATAAAACTTTAGTTTTAACATGTTTAAGCATGTATATCTCCTGAATGTATATGCCTTTTCTAAGGAATTGGCTGAGGATATACTGTGGTACCTGATGTAACACTGAAGCCACGAGAGTAAATGTTATCCTTTAGGGGCTATCTTTTCTCCTAATATCTGGGGGCAATTTCCATTCTGACTGAGATCTGAAATAAGTTAGTCATTCTTCACTCTAACTACAGCCGCATTCAGTTACCAAACATACCTAAATATGGAATGTATCTGAATTTCCAGCCCTTAGAATCTTCTACTTCCATCTTATCTATTGATTCTCTCCTGGCTTTGCTTCCTTTCCTCTCATGATTAAAGTCTAAGGTTCATCTATGACCACAACCACATTGTACCAGTATTCTTATTCTCTTTGTGCCATTAATCTCCTTGCTCACTTGCTTGGTAAAACTACAACCATGTATCAGTCCAGCTCTTGGCCTGCACATCTGCACATATGCACTAAATTCATTGTCAATAACCTTTAGTTGGTCCTGAAGGAGAACAAATAAATGCAATTCTGTACTAGTTCCCTCTCCCATTCCCAACGGTTGAGACTATGAGCCATTTTCCACTCAGTCTGAAATATTGGCTCCTTCATATCTCTGCTCTATCATCAGAGGACCTTTAACTTACAAAGAAATAGAAGCCATTGCATGAAAGTACCACTGATTCCCTCCACTGAATCTATCAACTTGTATCTGTACTTCTACTTTTAATTCCCCCTTCTATTAAAATAGTTTCGCTTTGCTTTGGATAACTGAGTATTCTTTCTCCACTTCTCCAATAGATTACATCGATTCCAGACTTCTAGGGACCTGGAACTTTTGATTACAAGCCCTCATCCTTTTATGTTTAATTCTATCTATAGAAAAGCTTCTTATGCCGACTCTGGAGTCAGACAGACCTGGTGCTCTTCACAGTCTTGTTGCTTACTAGCTAGCAATCCAGGGCAAGACATTTAAGTTCTTAAACCTCAGTTTCTTTACCTGTACAATGGGGATAATAGTAGCAAATACCTCACAGGATTGGAGTGATGATTGAATGAGAATAATGGATCATGTAAAAATCTGGCATGAATTTTTTTTTTTTATAAAATCTTGCTATCATTGCTTTTCCCAACTGGGTTCAAATAAACATGTCCTACAGGGGGTGTGGGAGGACAGCAGTCTCCTTTAAGCTTAACACCTCTTGTCAATTACTATCTGATTTCACTCTTCTACTTCACTGTGAAATTTCTTAAAAGAACTGGTCTGTTTCACCTCTTGTTTCCCAACCTACTCCTTCTGGCTTTGACCTTCATCACTGCACTGCAAAGCCTCATAAAAGTCACCAACATCAGCTCCCTGTTGAAAGACTCTTATCTTAGTTGCTCTCTTGATAAGACAATGTTGGACATGCCTTACTTACTCATCCCCTCTCTTTTCTTGGTTACCCTGGATGCTGTTCTCTATAGAATATCCAGCACTCAGCTGGCACAATACATGACACACAATAGCCACTGGTAAGTAGAAAAATATGTGTTGCATGACTTAACCATTAACATAGGAATGATAGCTCCAGGGTCAAAGTCACTGTTTATTTCTATAGAGTTTTCAGACTTTGGAATGGTCATTTCACTTAAGAAACAGCTGGAGTCCTGAATTCCTTATGAGGCAGTTAATTTCATATTAGATTTCTGGGAAGAGGCTAAAACCACACTAGTCTCTTAAGAATGCTCTATATTAAGGATGTCCTAGAAAGAGAGAAGCCTGTAAGTTTACATTATGTAGCTTTCAAAGCTGTTGCACTTGGTCAGAAATAGGAAAGAGAAATGGTGAGATATTTCCATGAAGTCTCAAATTACACTATTTTGCAAAGTTTAAAATTTGCCCATCATTACTGATAAATTGCAGCTATACATTATAATTATTTAATCTACATTTCTTGTTAAACACTTAAATTATGTCACTTCACCAATTTACAGAAATTATGTGATTAGGTGTAATTATACTAAATAGCTGAACACAATTAAAAAATCCTACACTGGGGAAGTGTCATCTATAGTATAGTAATCTTTTTTTTTCCTCTTGACTCAGTGTCCTTGATCTCTATCACAAGGAGATAAAGGCTGGCTCACTTTGAATGGGATAAGAGAATTTCCAGCTTTCAGATGACCTCTGGCTCGGGGCCATCTACCCCAAGTCTCTCCTTACTGTAAGCATGTTTTCAGGCAATATGTGTGCAGTTCATCCCTGCGCTTCTAACCAATAATATCAACTGCAGTGATGCTGCCTCTGCTACTTTGTACAACTTGAGAGGCAAGCAGACCTATGTAGGACTGAGAGGTGGAAATTTATCTTCAAAGTTCTCGGCTTTGGAGACCTGTCAGAATGCTGTCTGTTTCCTCTTAGCTGAGAGGCAGCAGCGTGAAGTGGTTAAGCACATTAAAGCCGTGTACCTAGTTCAGATTCATTTACTAAAACCTGTGAATGGACATTCCACCTCTCAGCAACTTTGTTTCTTCCACTCTAAAATATGCATGATGATCAGGGACAATGACTGTGGATAATAACAGCACTATTGTAGATTTGAGTCTGTGTTACTATTTAAGTCTTAGATTAAATATCGCTACTTCAGAGGCGTTCCCTGATCAACACTTTCCACTCCTCTTGCAATTTGTAATTGAGTGTTATGGGTTTATTAGGTTAATATTGCTCTGTTATGAGGCTACGCATTTCACGAAAGTAGACAGGGATGACGTTTTCTTTTTACCAGGACACTGCCTGGCATACAGAGAACGCTGAATGGGTGAACAAATGATGGATGAATGCTATACGTTTTCTTTTCTGCACTTTTCTCTTTGCTTCTCCTTTGTCTTTTCCCACAACCGGATAGTCAGTGTGGTTTTTGGATAGTGACCTGATAAAACTCATTCATACTAAAGTCCTAGAGATTCTTTGTCAGGATCACAAGCATGCCTTTGTGGAGAAAGACTTTCTAAACATCTATGCACATGGTTATGTAAGTGATAGATGCTATTACTACCATCTGCACATTAAAAGAGAGTAGACTGTATTTGCAATACATGGAAACGAAAACTCAGTGGGCTCAAGTGTTGGTGATGGAGTTTTCCCGGGGCTCAGAGCTCCCACAAACCAACCTCCTAAAATCCTGCCAGGTGTGAGGCTGTTACGTCTGGGAACCAGGCTTGCCCCAACTAACCACAGGAACATGTTCTGTCGCTGCAAACATCCACCCCCTTTCTCCCTCAGGCTTCCTCTGCTGCTTGTCTCACCCTGCTGTCCTCACTCCTCCCCCACATCTGACTCTGATTTCAGTGTGTGGTTTAAACTACCTGTTCTGATTTTGACCTTTTAAATCCACTTCCACTGTTTTTGCTCCTGTCTCACCCAGGAAGAAATTACTAAATACAGGCGAGTTGTACTTTTAGTCACTTGGACACTCCCGAACAGATTAAAATATTAGTTAACATTTTATACCATAAAAGCTTTATTTTTTTTCAGAGGACTCAGCAATGATGCCTTAAGGAATACCTGTTCTTTTGTGTGTTTCTTTAATCTGATTTGATTAATGCATGTTTAATTGACATAAAACTTTGCAGGAAAACACCTATTTTGCATAACTAATACCTTGAAATACCCTGTGAATTCACACAGAAGTGAGTTTACACAATCTATAAGGCAATCCGAATAGTGAGAAGCGAATTAGAAAATCTTTTCTGTTATATACATCATAGAAATTGATGGATCTAAAACTATTGCAATAGTTAATGTAAAGACATAAGAGATCCACAAAACTCAATTCAGGAAGACACTGTCCTTTTCTTCTCTCTGCTTTAAAATATAGCAAGCTGTAAAAAAAAAATCTGCAAATCCTTAGTCAAATAGAAATCTAAATTCTCCATGTAGAAAGAATACAATATGAGAAAACCCAAATAAGTTCCATGTGTGAAATCCCTTTGGCCCCCTTATCCAAGCAACTTCCCTTACACATTTTAGGAAAAGTCAGCTCATAGCACTTACTGAATACCAAGCTTCCAGTCTAAGTATAATTCTCAATATATTTCAACACAAAGAAGATCCTTGGATTTTGCCTACCAAAATCCACAGAAAAAAAGAAAAGTGATTGGTAGTGGGTTTTTCCTTTTCTGGACTCTCCCTTCTCTGACCCCATACAATTCCCACAAAGGTAGTTTAGATAATCCTCTCCTTTGATTTTTGCAACTACAATGAGAACACACCTATTTTCCATTTGCTACATTGTTCTGCCATCTGTAGGTCAGTGAGCAAACTTCTCAGAACAATCTTTCATTGCACAGTTCAATTTGGTTGAACTAATATGTAACCATTTTCATATTTCTTACTTCCTGCAAATTTTAAAAAAAGTTTTTTTTTGGGGGGTAGAGATGGTCTTAAATGAATGTGCAGATTTCTGGTATATGTCTAACATTATGCCACTGTGGAAAAGACATTGTAATATGAAAAGGTCTGTCACTTATATTCCTAATGTGTTCAAGTAAAACTGAAACCTTTACTAAAAATAATTCATCAAATTTTCATTTCTAAACATTTTGCATATAGTTGCTAAATTTAAAAGTAAAGTAAAAATATAGATAAAATATAAGTTAAAATATGAGGAAATTTTCAAGATTTGATAGAAGTGGGAGGGAATCCTGCTATACTTAATTTTTTGAATGTATACAGTTCATATTCCATAGTCATTTATATTTCTTTTAAAACAAGGAAAATATATGAAACCTTCCCTATGATAAACTGCTTCCTTAAATAATAACTAACTTTTGTATGGCATTTTTCATATATCTTGTTTCCTTTTATCCCTGCAACAACCCTATGCATGGGTAGGGCAACTATTATAAAACTTCCATATTTTTGTGAAATGGAAACACAAACTCAGTGGGATCAATGCTCAGTGACCAGCCCAAGATCATACATACACAAAGGATCAAGCCTGGGACTGAGATCCAAGTCTTACCAATGTACTATATTAATTTCTTCTCACCTCCTCTATTTCTTCCAACAGAATGTTATGATTTACATTCAGTGATAATAACTCTTTAGCCTGCCTGCAAGATATGTTTTCTGGAAACATGTTTGAATACCTATTTCCATGAAGATAGAATTTCAAGTTTCACATGAATACAAACCATTATATCCTGGTTTAAATTCATATAAAGGTACCGAACACCAAAATACAAATGCACAAATATAAACAAAATATGTTGGTTTTTGAGGGAATCTGAGGCATAAGGGGTAATACATAAACGCTGAGGATTGAGAGAGTACATGAGAACAAAATAATTTATTTGGCATCTTTTATGAAATGAAGATTTGTGTCCTCTCAAAATCCATAGGTTGAACCATAATTCCCAGTGGCTGCATTTGGAGATGGCACCTCTAAGGAATTAAGGAGGGTTAAGATCATACAGGTCAGGCCCTGAACCAATAGGACTAATGGCCTTTAGAAAAAGACAGCAGAGAGCTCTCTTTCTCCCTCCTGATTTTGCACAAAGAAGAGATCACATGAACACACAGCAAAGAAGGCAGACATCTGCAAACCAGGAAGGGAGCTATCACCAGAATCCAAATTTGCAAGCGCCTTAATCATGGACTCCCCAGTCTCCAGACAGTGAGGAAATAAATATCTGTTGTTTAAGCCACCCAGTCTGTGGTATTGTGTTATAGCAGCATGAAAAGACTAAAACAGAGGCTGAAGTTATGTTTAATACTAAGGGTTAGGGTTTTTCTTAACAGACAAGGATATCCTAACTCACCTTCATTAAAAACTCTTTAATATTTGTAGCTAGCAAGAACCAAAGCTAATGATGTCTACTTACATTTGCTTCATACTTCAAGTATCGTATTTCATTGCTCCTATATGTAAGCTATGTGTCTTTTGACTGAGTCCCCTGTCTACTCTTTATTCTTTTATTTTGCCTTACTTCTGACCCAGAATACAGATAGCAAATGATCTCTGGGCTATGATCTCTCTTACAACACTTGAGAGACTGCGTTATTAATTTTGAATAGCTTACAGAGAAGGGGAATAACACATGGCAAATGTGTTTCTATTGTCAAACCTTGGAAGCACAGGTAGTCAAGGGAACAGTATCATCCTGCAGGCCCCAGAAACACACAGAATGACTAAATTCTACAGAGAACAATAAATAAATGGGCAAATATTGAGCCACTGAAATTCTGCCATTTCCCTAAAATTATGACCTTGTAACTGATCTTTAGAATTTTATAATGGGGCAGATTCCAGCTTATTTGACAAGATCATCTAAAGTGAATTTATTATGTGCAATTTATTCCAGACCCTGACTGAATTAACTCACTTTTGAATCTTCCTTGGATGTGAACCCAAGAGGGAACATAGCCTTCTAAGCATCTTTTAGTTCAATAAAAGCTCCCAAATGCAAAATTCAGCATCCTAGGCCACTATCTGGATTTAAAACAACCCCGGAGGAATTTTGGATCTATAAACCAATCAACTGATTACTGTTATACATTTATACTATTTTCTCTCATGCATCACTTCCATCTGGGGTTTTAATTGGCTTTTTATCTCATATTGACTATTTAATAGGACCATCATTCTTATTTTTTATTTAGTAATTATGCCATACATTTATATTAAAAGCAAAAGCAAGTCTCAGTTAATTAACCTAGAAAAGTGATGGGAATAGAAAAGGCTTTTTAAAAAGTGGAATTTTTCTCAAAAAGTATCAGTCATGGAGGCTCTTACAGGTGAAATTGGGATTGGAAAGAACTTTTTAAGAAGTGGGACAAAAGAAAAAGTATCAATCATGGAGCCACTTAGGGGTGAAGTTTGGAACTTGTTCCTTCGGGGTACACAGGCTAATGTTTCGGCTGAATTTAATTTATCACCCTATTGCAATGACAGTTCCAAATATGTTAGTCCCTTGTGGAATATGTAAATGAATGTCATATTAAGAGTCTGAAAATAATTTCACAGACACCTGGATAAAAATTTACTAAAACAGATCATCTTACAGCCCAGACATTCTTTCACATAGATATGTTTAAACATAACATGATAAATACATGTTTTAAAATTCAAGATTCTTTCTCTTCTTTAGAAAGAAGATACCTATCCCCAAGCTACTTCATGACAGTGACCGATGAAAATACGCAATTAGTTTTTAAAAATAAGACAAACATAGAGGGGCATATGGGTAGCTCAGTCATTTGAGCATCTGACTCTTGATTTTGGCTCAGGTCATAATACCAGGGTCATGGGACCCAGCCCTGCATCCAGCTCTGTGCTCACAGTGTGGAGCCTGCTTGGGATTCTCTCTCTTTCTCCCCCTCTCCCCTTCTCATGCTTTCTCTCTCTCTCTCTCTCTCTGTCTCTCAAAATAAATAAATAAACATTTTTTTAAAAAAGAAGAAAAACATAATATCTATATTTTGCTGTTTTGGGAGGGTCAGTCATTAAAATATAAACAATTTTGGTCTAATTTGATAGAATTTTGAACCTTAAGATACATGCATATTTTAAAGAGCCATCCATAAAATAATTAGTTGTCATATAAGCTGGCATTTGATACATAGTTATTGACCATTTGTAAAATACTTTAATGGTATCACTGTTTAATTGTCTTATGTAAGAATCCAGCATCTCAAGCTCAATTTTTTTTTTATTTTTCCATTTTGAAAACTTGACATTTTAAAAGTTATTTTAACTCAGCTCTTAGTTGGAATAATGGCTGGGCATGTATTTCATTTTTCCTATTCATATTAATAGAAGGAATGCCTAACATATCTTTTTTCAGACTTTACTTGATAGTCAAAAGTAGTTTAAATTCAATCCCTGGAGAAAATCAGTCATCCTCTTCAATAGCTTTCATTGGATGAACATTTTAAGGTCATATGCAAGCAGGAGAATTAAAATATACCAATAAATGAGCTTTAGGTGGTAAACTTTTGCCTTGTGATTCTTTGTTCTTATTGAAGAGATATGCATTTAAGGAGTATTTTCAATGTAATTTATGTATTTGCCCATTCTCTGATCCATTTACTCAACATTAATTTATTCAGTGTCAACTGAACATAGTCTTAAACATCACAGGAAGAAAAAACTTCTGTCTTCAAATCTATTAGGGAAACTCAGTCAACAAATGCATGATAAAGTGGTATAAACTGGATATGAATCTCAAGGTTAGGTATGTGAAAGATGCCTGTTAGTTGGGTCTGGGGAAACTTCAATGGGTTGTTAAGGCTCATACAAGTTGGCAACTCAACAGTCTGATGAGAGAACAAGATAGACAAGTTTGAGGAGGTGAGGCAAGGCAACAGGGTGGGGCTAGGATTGAGCCTACTGTGGATGGACTCCAAACAGCACAGTGATCTGCGGCCCTAATGGGGTGAAATGAAATGGCTACTTCTTAACAATGAGCCTATGACTGCTCATTAGCCAGAAGAGTGCACCTGTCTGCCAGTTCCAGGACAAGGGCAAAAGGCCTAATAACAGAAACGTAGACACTTCAGTTCCAAGGCTCAGAGTTGAAATAGTCGCCAGTCAGTGGCCCTGAAGATAATGGCATGGTCTAGGTTCTTCTGAGAAATTCTATGATTCTTAGGTGACCCCAGGGCTGCAGCTCAGGTTGGGACCAGGACAGAAGTTCACAAGAGGAAACTGGGAATACCACTGGAAGAGGAGAAGCTGATGTCTGTAGATGGTTAAATAGAATAGCATCAGTCTTTAGTCCTCCCAGCACTGACAGTGTTAACATTTTGCAGATTAGGAAGCTAGAGCTAGAACAAACTCAGCGATTAATGTCACATAAGCAGGAAATGATACAATAGAACTTCAACCCAAGCCTTCTATTTCCCAAATCCTGTTTCATTACAAATACAGTACCATGTTGGAGACCAACTAATGTGAGATAAATCTGTTAGAATATTAGAAGTTTAGATCAAATGATCTATTTATATAGAGCTGCCATTGGAATAGCTTGAAAGAGCTACCAGGGCTTTGAGCAGAGGACCACTAACAGGCATGTGTCTATTAAATCAGCATTTTTTACCTGCATTGAGAGCGTCTGGGACAGGAAGCAACAGCTGTCCACTGAAAAACTCACAGATTTAACTAAGAGCCAAAAGATGAACACTGCTGAACATCTGAGATGCTTCTCTTCAGTTCTACTAGATGATAATAGTATTATGAATTTTACTTAGACAGGAATTTCTACATTTACCAGAATGACTACTGATAAGTGTGAAACTATGAAATTGTAGCTGGTTTGTATTTGAAGCTTAAAATGCAGATGAAAGAATTGAGACCTTCCCCTGAAGGGCACAGCAACTATACATTACATTATAGACCAGATTTGGGCCTGAGTGCCATGAATTTTCACAGAAGTTAGAGGTCAGCTGACATCAAAAAGTCTGGAGGGTTTGTCTTCTCTGAAAAATGTCTGTTCAGGTCATCTGCTCATTTTTAAAGTGGATTACTGATTTTGGTGTTGAGTTGTATAAGTTCTTTATATATTTTGGATATTAACCCTTTATCAGATATATCATTTGCAAATACCTTCTCCCATTCAGTAGGTTGCCTTTTTGATTTATTGCTGGTTTCTTTTGTTGTGAAACGCTTCTTATTTTGATTTAGTCCTGATAGATATTTTTGCTTTTGTTTCCCTTGCCTTAGGAGATTATCTAGAAAAATGTTGCTAGGGCCAATCTCAGAGGTATTACTGCCTATGCTCTCTTCTAGGGTTTTTATGATTTCAGGTCTCACATTTAGGTCTCTAACCCATTTTGAGTTTATTTTTGTGTGTAGTGTTGGATGGCCAACAGACACATAAAAAGATGTTTAACATCATTAATGAGATTATCAGGGAAATGCAAATTAACACCACAATGAAGTATCACCATATACTTGCCACAATAGCTAAAATTAAAAGAGACAAGGAATAACAATTATTGGCAAAGATGATGAGAAAAAGGAGTTCTCATACACTATTTCTGAGAAGGTAAATTGGTACAATACTGTGGAAAACAATATATGGTTCCTCAAATAATAATAGAAATACTATATAATTAAATAATTTCACTACTGGGTATTTACCCAAACAAAATGAAAACACTAATTTGAAAAGGTACATGCATTCCTATGTTTATTGCAGCATTATTTATAATAGCCAAGATATGGACGCACCCCAAGTGTCCATCAATAGATGAATGGATAAGGGAGATGTCACACACACACACACACACACACACACACACACTGAAACATTATGCAGCCATAAGATAGGATGAGATCCTGCCATTTGCAACAACGTGGACGGACCTAGAGGGTACTATGCTAAATGAAATAAGCCGAATTGAGAAAGACAAATACATATGATTTCACTCATATGTGGCATCTAAAAAACCAAATGAGTAAACAAAAAGCAGAATCAGATTTACAAATACAGAGAACAAATTGATGGTTGCCAGAGGAGAGAGAGTGGGGGATGGGCCAAATGAGTGAAAGGAAGTAGGAGATACTGGCCTCCAGTTACAGAATGAATAATTCACAGGACAGCATAAAGAAGATAGTCAATGACATTCCAATAGCCTTGTATGCTGACAGACCATAGCTACACTCCTAGAGAGTGTAGCATAATGTATAAACTTGTGGAATCACCAGGTTGTCCACCGGAAACTAATGTAACATTGTGTCAACTATACTCAAATTAAAATAAAATAGTCTCGAGAGTTTTGCTTTGGTAATCAGTATCTATATTGTATGTCATTTCCAATCCATGTAACTGTATTATTTTAAGTAGCTAAAGATTATTATTTTAATATATTTTTAAATATATTTAAATATATTTTAATATCTTCAAAGCATTTTAAACACCTCTTAACCCCCAAACTGAACCTAATTCATTTTTTGAGATTCTCAATCTATTGGAAATCATGTAGAAACTACATAGTCCTTCTTACTTCCCAAACCTCTGTATTGTACATAACACTGCTTACATCTAGTTACTAATGAAGGGTCTACCAGAAGCCAATGTTATGACTCAGGTGTCTATAATGATTGTCTTCAGAAGCTTTTGTCAGAGGCTCTTTTTCAAAAATGTTTATTGATGCCTCACATTCTAGACTTGAATTCCATTCATTTACTCTGTTAAAATGACAGTATGTAATGAGTACTATTTTAAACTTAAAACTCAGGAAAAAATGAGTTTAATAGTTAATCTTCAAACTTATGTTTAATTGAGGAGAGAGGCCTGGTTAGAAAAGAATGAAGAGAGCATTTCAAGGGAAATCAAAAACCGGAGGCCAAGATTTAGGGTAACCACTTCCACTTTTATCAAATGACAGAAACACATACAATCAACAACTGCACTGCTTGGGGAAAATAAAAATATATGACTAGATCATTAAGCAAAGTATGTAGCCGAGCTCTCAGATGGTAAGATCATTAAGAAGCCAACCTGCTGAGAAAAGCAAGTATTTCAATAGACTGAACAAACCTGATGGCTGCTTATTGTATCTGCGGTCTTTTAAAAAATATATTCTTTTCATCTTTATGTGGTGACAGCTATAATTTAATAAAAAGAGGAAAAAAATACACAAGTCTTTCAAATAAATGTCAAGCCATATTTAAATATGTTATTTAATCGGTTGCCAGGGTATTAAAAAGTTCATTTTCCTACCACCTAAAGTGTTTTGGCAGAAATTAAAAATTTAACAGCTTTTCTCCAATAATTTCTTGACAGAATATAACATTGTACAAATAACCCAGTCCTGCCAAATATCTTTAAGGAAACAGCAAGGGTATTTAGATAATGTTTCCGCTTATACAATTATTCTAATACAAAATGATTTTTAATAGTAGTTGGGGACCCAACTGAGCAATGAGCAGAAAAACCACTACAGAACCACTTTCCATTAGGAGAACTGTGCTTCTTTTATTTTGAAATATTCCTCTCTGCTTTTGTCTAATTAATTTATTAGATGTAGTTCCTGCCCCACATGCATGTTTATACTCTTCATTATCTCAGCGCCATATATTATTTGGTCCATAGTGTCACTTAGTAATTCATCATAGTTTGCACTAATGAAGAAAGGTGATCAAAAAGAACAGCGAAGTGCTGTTCCCTTGATATACACAACGATCTCGCTCATCAGAACCCAACTTCTCTGGTTCTGTGTGTCCCAGCCACCGTCGACTGTTATATTAATTTCATATTGACCGATGTGTTCCTGCTAGCACATCAAAGATAAACCTCAACATGTCAAATGTTTAAGATTTGATAATCCAAACAATATAGACACAGGCTGGACTATTTATACAAAGCAGATTAGCAGGGTTTCTATAACAAGGTAAAATCCTGACGAATTGGCGGGATGGTTCTGATGCTCTCTCTCATGCATACTTCCTCAGTGCCCCTCCAACCCCACCACCACCACCGCCCTGCATTACCTCCTCCATGCACGTACACTTTTGATTGCAGAGAAAGTAAATATTTAATGTGCTTTTATATATTTGTTTAAGACAGATATGGAATCAACTTCCTCCCCACCCGTTCCTCCCCCTCACTCTTCCTCACAAACACATACACATGTATGTAAGTGTGCATGCGCATGCGCGAGCGCGCACACACACACACACACACACACACACACACACACCACTCTAGGTCTTCCATCTAGGCGTAAGTAACTAGTCTGGGAAATCTCTTTTCCCATGCTTTCCATCTTGTCCAAAGTCTTGTCCTGTGTATCACGTTGCAGCACCCCCAACAGGCATGCCTTCCTAGCTGCACTTTTGAATCAGCACTGTAAACCCCAAGCCATCAAAACTTCCTGGTTCTGTCTCTTAATTTCTCAAGATTTTGCTCTGTTTTCATCTTACATGTAAGTTTATGCAGTGGGATGGAGAATCTATGATTGATCCTGAGAATATATAAAAATTCTTATATTCTCTTTTTCACAAAATGCTCCAAAATTTATTCTAAAACACTGATTAATAAGGCATTTCACCCAGCTATTTGAATCACTTTCTCTGTGGAATTCTGTTACTTATTGCAATTAATCAGATGATGTCTTGGGAGATCTCTTTTATTATGTTCCTATTTTTTTAATTGCATGCATTAGGTTTTATAATACAATGCCTTTACACTTTATATGCTCAGAAGAAAAGTAAACTTCTTGCAGATACAACTACTTGCAATGCTGTTGCATCCTCCATTCAACGTAGCATGATACTTTGGTGCCCAGCATCATGCAAAGAGCACTGGAGCAGAGAAAGGCCTGAACTCTAGCTCCAGTTATGTCTCTTCCTGTGCAAACTTGAATAAGCAACTTGAACAACTTAAATCTGGACTGGCCTTTTGACTCTTACTTTAACTAAAACAATGTGACAGTGTGTCCTTGCCCTGTCAAGGCTCTGAGATGCCTTGAGCACTTCTTCTCATTATGCTCTTATTATAAGACTAAGATCGTCTGCCTGTGAATGGGAGGCCATGTGAAACTAAGACAAATTATTCAGTGGAGGCCTTCCTGGACTAGCTAGTTTTCAGCCAACTCTCCAGTTGATTGAAGATACATGAACAAACTCAGCTGAGTTCTGGTGAGTGTGGCTGCTGAGTATGGTCTCCATCAGCAGAGACACCCAGATGACCTCTAGACTTTTGTGAAATAATAAAAATGGGTTGTTATAAACCATACATTTTAGTATGATTTGTGAGGCAACGATAGTTAACTGATACAAAAGTAATTTGCTTGTTTTTTTTTTTTCAGTAGGATAATTCTTGGCTGTGGGTGACACTGTCCCTGTTTTTCCCTCCTTGCTAACGGTGCCAATTTATCCTGCATGTATTCAACTGCCACTTCTATGTTATTATCACTTTATAGTATCATCTTCAGCCCTAATGTCTTACCTAATCTCTAGCCTCATATAATGGAAGTGCATTCAGATCATGACCAGGGTCCAATAACAGGGCTTAAGACAAAACTGTATAGTATGAAAACCATACTTGAAGCTTTATTATTTTGCCTATTAATGAAAGAATTCATGGTCTTATATATGAAACTCTATATGTTAACATGCATGTATAAATATATATTTATAGTGATATGTACATTATCAAGAAAACATGTACCAAATGTAGTTTTGTGTATCTCTTCAAGTTTCATATGTTCAAAAGGAACTCATTATTTCTCCATATAATCCAGCTTCATCCCCACAGCCTTATTTTCTCATGTCTTACAATCATTTTCTAATCTTTCATTCACCTCTTATATCTACTTAGCTATCTTTAATCTCCATTTCTACTATCACCAGTTTAATCTAAGTCTTATCACTTCACACCTGAATTATTGCATCTTTCATCAGGCATGAAGATAAAAAGAACAGGATCATCAAATCAGATCTCACATAAAGTTGGAGAAATAGGTAGCACTTTGAATGACACAATCAGGAAGCTACACCCCATTCCTTTCTCCTAGACATCAAAGAGTTGGAATAGTGACTGAAACTATTATCAAGAAACTTTGGAAAGCACTGCACTTAGTAACAATGTACCTACTGTACAATAAAGAATTAATGACTTTTGGCAAGAAAAAAATCAATAGAGGTAGGAATAATGATAGAGGTATACTTAAAGAAAAGTTGACAGACTCATTTGGCTAAGACAGATTTGTGTAGGCAGGCATTTGGAACATAAATTTCGAAAGATAGGATAAGACCAGATTTTCAAAATGTTGACTTTCAAAGGCTTAAGATGTTGAACACAGTTACAATAGATGCTGTTAATTAAACCATTGTCTTATAAAATAATTTGACAATATTGAATATAGCCCCAGGATATAAGAAAGACTTAATGTTTCCTAGGCCAGATGTTATTAAAATTTAAGTTGAAGTTATTCTTAGTAAGGCTGATACTTTCTCAACATTTTCTCTTACACATGTGGTCACTAAAACAAGTTTCATTGCAGTCTCAATTTATACCCTTAAGTTTCTTGATTAATAACTGGTCTCTCGATATATGATGTCTGTTTCTCTAAAACAATGATGTCTAATTTCTGTGTGTTTTTTTTTTACCTTATTATATTCCTTCCATTCTAATTCATTGTAATCAATTCTTAGTTGTCAAGGTGCATAAGCGATGAGATATGTATTTAGATGCTGGCATTTTCCAGCAGGCCTTTGTATTTCAGCTATTTTCCCCTTATACGGACTCCACCTCCTAAGAAATAGAAAGAGGAAACAGCTTTAGGGAGGACTCATGTAATAGTAGACACCAAGGACAGCTGAAAGAGTTGATGCTAATATATGATGGAAGACAGAGTTCACATTAAAAAATAGGAGTCCTCAATGGGCTGTTAGGGAAAAAAGGAATTACCTATTAGCAATTCAAAAAGAGCTTCCTATTATACAAATCTTTATATGTAGGTTAATTGCCTGCCAAGATTTCCTTTTAAATCAAAGTTAAAGTATGCAAGATCAATGCCATACAATGAAATGTCATTATTTTTGACTACCTCGAAGGCTGCATACAGCTTTTGTACTGATTTTATTCCACTCGGGAGCTGTAAGTATTCTTTCTTTCCTATTTATTTATTTATTTATTTATTTACCTAGGTACACACACACACACACACACACACACACACAAACTTTTAACCGTAAAAAGTTGATAATAGGATGAGAAAAAAAAATCTATAACATTGTTCATGATTAAAAATGTGAAATAAGTAATTTTATCCACTTTTTTTCTAATTAAAATGTAATAAGTGGCATTGAACAGTTAGAAACTAAGTAAAAAATGGACCTGGTGACTCAGGCTACTGTGATTCTTAAAGATGGCGTATTATAAACGTGTCCATGACAGCTAGTCTCATCTCTTGGTTCCTTTCAGTTCTGCTTTTCTTTGAGAAATAGAATAAGCCACATTTTCCACCTTTCTTTTTGTTGGCCCAACTGCTCCTAGAAAGAAATGTTTTTTAGTCTGTTAGCCTATAGCAAACCTAGATAAGAAAAGTAGGCATGGCAGTTTCCACGTCGCTTTCAAAATTCATGTACTCAGATAGCTCATGTCTCATTTGGCTTTTACACCAGTAATTTCCCCTTCTTTCATGTGTTAAGTTTCATTAAATGAACTGCCGGTAGATGGCTGGGCAGGTCAGTTAACTGCTCCTTTAACTGTGAGTAGCTTTGTTTTTTTTTTGGTGATTTACAATGTAAATGTGAGGTTGTTTTTTTTTTAAAGATTAGACAATACACCAAAGTAATAGTTTGTGCCATATGCCTTATATATTTATTTAGTTGTTTATTTTGGGGATTGTTGGTTTAATTTAGAGATAATTTCAGTTTTTTTTCATGGCAGATGGACTGGATATATCACATATGCAGTGCATCAAAACATCTTATCCACTTAAAAACAAGCTATTGAGAGCAATCAACTGACGCCAAAAAGAAAATACTGGTGGGTTAACTGACACTTTAATAATCCAGAGCTGTAGAAAATATCTAATAATTTCATTATTTTGTTTTTTAAAGTTAAGACTATTTCTACTATTTCTATAACTGAAGATGAGTTTGAATGTGTTATTCTTCAAATAGTTTTATCACACTGTATCCTCTAAGTTTAAAATTCTATTTTCGAATTCTACATATGCATAGAAAACACAATGATCAAAATTATTTTCTGAGATTGTATGACTTAAAATATATACAAAAAACAAATATAAGACATATACCCAACTGAATATGTGCAGAGATGAAAACAATATATAAATAGCCATTCATCTGCTAGATGTTTATGTCAGGGAGTAAAGGCCAGTTACATAAGAATTGGGAAAACTAAGAAGTTATGAGGAAAAGAGCATATAAATCAGAGAAAATTCAATTAGGCACATAACAGAGAAGATTTTTAAATTATTATATTATGAGCTATAGGAGAGTTTATCACTAAATGACAAAGCTGAGCTTAATTTTGAATACTTCCTTCTCAGGCTTACTTGCCTAATCCCTTTTAGCAAGTCAAATATGACATCACGTTCTAAATGTTGCTTTAATATCTATTTATGTTTAGGTTATGAAAATTATATATACACACACATTGTTTCAAGTATTTATGGACATATTCATGATTACATAGAAGTATACACTATGAATCTATTAAATTAAGAATAAGATGGTCTCAGGGATGCCTGGGTGGCTCAGATGGTTACGCATTTGGTTCTTGATTTCCACTTAGGTCATGATCTCACAGTTCGTGAGATCGAGCCCTGTGGAGGGCTCTGCGCTGACAGCACGGAGCCTGCTTAGGATTCTCTCTCTCCCCATCTCTTTGCCCCTCCCCTGCTCACACTGGCTCTCTCTCTTTCAAAATAAATAAATTAATTAAAAAATAATTTAAAAAATAAGATGGTCTCATAATACCTATTTTAAGAAGAGAAGGTATGAGGTACAGTCTTTCCTTGGGAAGCTTTGTCTGGTAGAGGAAAGTTCAGTATTTTCCCTTGCTTTCTTCTTGTATCAAATTTCATTGACAGACTAGTTTCAATTTGAGGATACTGAGACAATTATAATAATGTTGCTCTAAAATCAAGGTTAGCTACTCTGAAATGAAGAGTGCCCAAGAAAGCTTGTTTGTCTGCAGTCATATGCTCAGAAAGATCTATCCCAAATATGGGTGAGAATAATTTTGTACACATTAGGACTTTGCTCATGCTTCTTAAAATTTGACACTTGAAGTCAAGTTTGAATTAAAACAAAAAAAAGCAAAGAAGAAACCCAGTATATATCTATCAAATATTAGATGGTTTCAGTTCCCTTTAAGTTTTCTGTATGTATCTAAATCCTAAATCCTATAGCTTCTTTTGTTCGAGTGTTGTCACAAATGTTTGGAAATTGCTTTTTTTAGGACTGCAAATTCAAGACGTTTATGACCATGGCGCCTGGAGCTGAAGAGCATAGGGACTGGTATGTTGGTCAAGATAAAGTCCTGCTCAACAGGATTTTTTTGTTATAAGTCAGTATCATCATTGTAATGTTACACGGCTGCACAGAATATCTCCATGCCTTCTTGGGTTATCTTTCCACAAGACCAGCTAATCCTAAAGGCGACATAAAGTTTGCTGGATAAAAATGTGAAACCTGAAACTCTCATGCAATAATTAGTCGTGAACTTGAAACTACTTGTGAAACCTCCCTGGGCTAGATGCTGGACTTCTGTGAAAAGAAGGAATCTCACGTGGTCCTATGAATGAGTTGCTAGCTGGTAAAATATAGAAAAAGGAAAAAATGACTTAAATGACTTAAAAAGAACAAACGACCAAATAAGCAAACAAAAACAGATATACAAATTTTCTAGCAAAGAAATAGAAAACTTCAGGGAGATAGCGTCCAGAAAAACAGATCTTCAAGTGATACAATCTATAATAAGGAGTCAGCTCCCATGTTGCAGATTTAGAAATAATGAAAATGCCCTTTATAAATTACGCATTTTAATTATCCTCTTTTGTAAAATGATTGAACAGGGCAGGATATTGATTCCAATGTGCCAATGTGAATTTCTTGTTTCTGACCATTTTAGGAAAATAGTTGAAGATTCCCAGTTTCAAAGTGTCTGGAGGCTATGAGATCACAGTAGTTTTTACCCACAATTATTACCTAAGATTGCTTTTCACATGAGTTACTTGAGGATGTTTTAATTAGAAATAAATACAGCACATCAGAATGTGTGATTTACTTAAATATATATGGGAAGAAAAGAAAAAGGAAAAATACATTTTGCTGATATACTGGTAGTATTGAGGTTGGTCCATTCATGAATGGAAGAAGAAATAACAGATATGAGAGCAAAAATCTCACTCATTTGAAATAATGGAACACTTACTAATGACCAATATGGTAAGGTCAAGAGTTGAGATCTCAATTAGATCTGCATTCCTTGTCAGTTACTGTTCTAGAGGTAAGGCAGCAAAACATGGGGTGTTTGCTGTGGTCCCCTTACAGCTGACGGGGCATGCACGTGGAGGCCTAATATGGATCAAAGCACTGATGCAAGAGAGGCTGCCTGGGTCAGAAGATGGGGAGTTCTACTTCCAAATAACTGCCCTGTGCTAAAATGAATAGATTAGAGTCATGTCACAGAGAATTTTGAAACTGGATAAAGGACTTTGGGCTTAATTCTTCAGTGTGATAAGAGTACACGCATCTTCCAGGGTATGAACGGTGATGTCTTGGGGTGTAAAAAGATAATAATAGACCGATTTATTTTCTGGTATAAGTAAACCAGAAAATAACAATAGAAACAGTAGTAGCAGTAACTTATCAATATTAGACTGAGTTCTTCATCAATGACATTTGTGATTTCTTTTATGTGTATTTATTTATTTTGAAAGAGGGAGAAAGCACAAGTGGGGGAGGGGCAGAGAGAGGAAAGAGGATCCCAAGCAGGCTCTGCAGGGTCATTGCAGAGCCCGATGTGGGGCTCAAACTCACGAACTGCACGATCATGGTCTGAGCCAAAATCTTGATGGACTGTGTCACCCAGGTGATCCTATCAGTATTATTGAGTAAAAACAACTGTTATAGACCAATAAAAAAAAGATTGTCTCCAAGTCCTATTTAAAATACAACTTTACCTACATGTACATATGTATAGATATATATATTGCCTTCTAATATATATATATATATATATCCTTCAAGTACATATATATCCTTCAAATATTTATTATAGTAAAATGCCATGTGGTTAGCAAGATATTTTTAAATGATTTATTTCATGTTGATCTCATTTTAAAAATATTTTTAAATGTTTATTTATTTTTGAAAGAGAGAGATAGAATGAGCAGGGGAGGGGTAGAGAGAGTAGGAGACACAGAATGCAAAGCAGGCTCCCCTCTGAGCTGATAGCAGAGAGTCAGATGCAAGGCTCTAACTCACGAATCGAACTGTGTGACCATGACCTGAGCTGAAGTTGGATACTTAACCAACTGAGCCACTTAGGCGCCCCGATCTCATTTTTTTTATCTCATTATTTTTTTATTCTCTATTGTCTATGTATATTTTACTATGCCCATCAGCACAATGACGCATATAGGTATTTTATCAATGAAAAACAAGTGCAATGCAAAGTTATCAAATTAAAAAATACTTATAAGGATGAGAAGAAAACACTCATTTAGACATACCTAGAAAATGGAAAGCCATTAAAACTTTTAGAGTCAAAGAACCAAATATTCACACCTTTGCTTTGGCCACATTATTCTGGTTGCAGTGTACAGGATGAATGAGGAGTAGGATAATGGCTTTGGAAGATGATGTCACAGCAGAGTCGACATGACCCATTACGTGGATAACCTTCAGTTCTTTGCAAGTAGATGCTGTTTTTGCCTAATATTTGTCTGCACAGTGAGTGCCATAGCGCCATATACCCATGCTATGTGGTATGTATAGGCATGGCTAATACATCCTTGTTAAATTGAACGAAATATTCACAACTAATTTCTTGGTTAACCTTTAAAAAAACCACTGTTAACATCATCTTTTGACTGATCCTTCACACTGAAATTAAGACCTTCTATATCTTTTCCAGAACATTTGACATTTCTGCTACAGCCCATGCACTGTTCTGTCTTATGCTGTAACTATCCATGCAACACATGAATAAGCTTTAGATACACTTAGAATATAAAGCCTTTAAGAGGGGAATACACATTATTTATTTTACTACCTAAATGAGACTTTATGCATTTGTATGATAAAACAGGGATAGAGACATCTGTAGAAATAGATCCAGGGACTCTCTTCAGTTCATTGGTGTCTCTCTTTCCCTCCCAATCCCCTAATCAGCTTCTCCAGGGGGATGTGTGAGAGGGGCAAGTGGAGAGGAAAACGTGTCTGATGGAAAATCTTCATTCACAAGACAACTCTGTGAAAGAAAATAGAGTCTCTCCTAAGACTGTGTGTTTGAAAGAATCTAAAAAAGGGACTATTACTAAATTAGAATATAGGCTACTTGTGGAAAAATCACTCTGGTCAGAATTATGTGCTCTGCAGTAAACTCCAAAAGGGAGGTACTATTTAAGCCCATTTTAGACTGAGCCAAATGAGATCCACATGCACAGATAAAATGGTGATGGGGTAGGGGAGGAGCCTGAATCCCAGCTTGGAATTTGTTATCTGCTTCACGTTATGCGTATATGTGGAGAGAAACTATCATCTGGAGAGCTGATAGTCCCCTAAATTTGTACTAATGCTAATATACTAATTACAATTGCAGATATCTCATATAGAGGAATAATAAATAGCAAAAACTATATTCATAATAGCAAATATTCTGTACCACAGTTAGAATAAAAGATCAGAAAAGTATCAATACATTAAAAAACACATGTGGGGGTGCTTGGGTGACTCAGTTGGGTAAGTGTCCCACTTCGGCTCAGGATATGATCTCATAGTTCATGGGTTCGGGACCCGTGTTGGGCTCCGTGCCTGCTTTGAAATCTGTGTCTCCGGTTCCCTCTGCCCCTCCTCTGCTCATGCTCTGTCTCCTCTCTCTCTCAAAAATAAATAAACATTAAAAAATTAAATAAAAATTTAAAAAGACACATTTGTTGATGCCAGCATAATTGAAAGGAAAAAGAACAAGAAACCTCTAAAAGTACAACAATGGGAGAATTGACAGGCTTTCATTAAATAATTAAATAAAAGGTTAAAAATTATAGGTTTGCCATGATTTCTAATGCATTAAAATTTGGATGGGAGCAAGTTTTCTTTGAGCATAACTTTCAACATGTGTATTATGTAAGTATTTTCCATATTCGAAAACAGTATTCAATAAAAAAGAATGAAGAGCTAACCTTGAACTTGAATTGAAATATCAACAAATGAATGTAATTCTGTATCAAGCAAGTAATATAACCACAGAGGAAAAGAATTTATGCAACTCTGATTATAGGGTCCTTACTGGACTTCAGCAGCATGGATTCTATGGACAAAAATAACTGCAAAGACATTTGAAATGCACTTGGTTGGTTTGTTGTTAGTAGTAGATATTTTGTGTGTATGTTGTAGGGTAGAACTAATAAATGCACAGATTGATATGGTTGGGGACCAGGATTCCCACTATGGAAAATGGAGCTGCAAATATGGAACTGAGGTTAGGGAATATAGGAAATAAGAAAGACAAGAGAGAAATACATAATTTGATTTCCCGTAGTGATAAGATCTAATGTAAAACCAAAACAGAGTCACGTGATAAAAAGTGAGGCAATATTACCACCAGGAATGGTCATCTTGAAAAACAATAGGGCATGATAGTAATGGAAGCTGGGTTTAGAGCAACAGGTGTGGTCCAGGTTAGAAAGAATCCTGAGGCCAAAAGAGGCATTTGGATTTCCATCTGAGTGAAACAGATGTTCCATTGGACAGCTTTAAGTAGTGCAATGATGTGATTTTATTTAGGTTTTATAAAATTGATTTGTTTCTGTGTGAGAAAGGGATTGTAAGAGTAGAAGCACGGATTAGAATGATAATAGTTGAGATGGAGAGAGGACAATTAATTTAGGATATATTTTGGAAATCGAGTCAAATGATTGGATGAGAGAGAAGAAGAAGTATCAAGGATAAATTCTATACTTGTAACTTAAGCTTCTGGATAAATGGAAATGCTGAACACTGGCATGGTGCAGATAAAGGAAGGGCCAGGTTGCAATGGAGTGGTAGAAGAATGAAATATTTTATCGAGGCCACATAGTGTTTGGGATGCGTAGTTTACATTCAGTTGGGTATATCTGAAAATAGTTGGATATAAGATTATGGAGCTCAAATAGAAAAAAAAGGAAAGGAGGAAGGAAGGAAGGGGGGAAGAAAGAAAGAAAGTCAGTAAAAGATACAAAACTGGGAATCACACACACATACAATGATATGTATAAGCAGGCGACTATAAGAGATCTTTTAGAGAAAGGCTGTAAACAAGAGGAAATAAATCTGAGCCCATGGTTACTCCAACATTTAGATCCAGTAAGAGAGGGAACATGAAAAGAAGACTGAGCAAGAGTAGTCAAAAAGGTAAGACAACTAGGTGTGTATGGTGTAGTGGAAGCCATGTGTCTTGTTTTAAAAAAATTTTTAATGTTTATTTTTGAGAGAGAGACACAGTGTGAGTGGGGGAGGGGCACAGAGAGGGAGACACAGAATACAAAGCAGACTCCAGGCTCTGAGCTGTCAGCATTGAGCCCAACACAGGGCTTGAACCCACGAGACGGGAGATGGTGACCTGAGTGGAAGTCGGACCCTTAACCAACTGAGCCAACCAGGCACCCCCATCTTTCTTTTTTTTAAGTTTATTTTTATTTATTTTGAGAAAGATACAGAGAGCAAGTGAGCAAGAGGCAGAGAGAGAAGGAAACATAATCCCAAGCGGCTCCACGCTGTCAGCACAGAGCCAGACGCAGGGCTCAAACTCTTGAACCGTGAGATCATGACCTGAGCCGAAATGAAGAGTTGGATGCTTAACTGACTGAGCCACCCAGATGCCCTGAGATGCAAATGTTTTAAAAAGAAGTGGGTAATTGTCAAATGATGCTAAGAAGCCATGGTAAGATGAGAAGTAACTATCATATTTGACAATATGTAGACAGCTGATGTTCTGAGCAGAACTGGTTTCGATGCTGTGCTTAGTGTGGGCACCTATCAAATATGATGAGGAGAGACTGTAGTGAGATGGGCAGGGGAAGCATAAATAGCCCTTAAGAAGTTTTGTTGAAAAGGGGACTATGAAGAGAGACAGCATTCTAAGACTAAGAGAGACTTTTCCCCCCTCCCTTTTAAAGAAAGGATCCTAGAGCATGGCATGAATGATCCTTTTGAAAGAGAGACATTAATGATGTTGAAAAGAAAAATGACCAAAGAAAACATATTCCCATTCAGGTGAGAGATGATCAATCCAGAACAAAAGTAACTTTTAATATGAATAGTTGTACTGTACAAGTAGTTGTTCCCTGTTGCACCAGGAAAGAAGGAAGGTAGAAAGCATAGATAAAATATGGATACAGCTAAGATCTAGATGAATATACTTTGGCAGGTTTGGCAACGGCAAGATGAAAGTGATTACTACTGATTATTTTCCAGAGTAAAGTAGGAGAGTGTATATATCATCACACATGTGCCTCAGGCTGGGGCAATGGTGAAGGGAGGTTTTGGAGGCCTGAGGAGATGGGGAATGTGGGAAATGTACCCAGAACAAAATGCGGTAGGACTGGGAGTCAATTTCAGTATATATTTGCCCTACTCACAAAGCAATACTTTTAGTTGGGGTACGTGCAGGGAATGGATGATAGTATCATAGCTGGGCAGGTGTGTTCTGAAGACCTGAAATGGGACACATTCAAAGATGGAAAAGGAGGAAGAAATTTTTAAGGATACCCCAAAGACTGTTTTAATGAGATAGCATAGATCTCATTGAATTAGTAAAAATAACAGCAACAGACCATAGCAAAGGTCTTAAATTCGTCCTCAATCCAATTATAAAGTGAGGAGTAACATATTTTTTGATCATATACTAATGTTTTCACTTAGCAACTCACCAGAACATCCCATTCCCCATTCTTACCCCAGTATAGCAGTCCATTGTAATAGTTTCTCCTAGCAATGTACAGAACTGAAAATTTCACTATAATTTGCAGAGATACTTATCTATATAAACTCTATGTGGTGTTCTTCTAAATTAATCTGAGATACGAACTTTTGATGAGTGGGGTTCATTGCCGATGTTATCCCTAGGTGTGTAAGAGGGACAGTGAGATATGTCATTATGGCCTCAAGACATAACCAAGAATCACTTAGTAAGAGTTATTGTAATTGTTTTGTATACTTAACTATCATGTCTGCAAACTGATGTTTCAGTTTGGGTTTAAACACAGTTATGATAAGCTGAAAGAGAAATCATCAATAAAATGAAACTGGCTTCCAAAAGGCAAACTGACAAGTATCATTTTCCCTTTAATCTTTATGCAAATTGGCTCCTTTTTTTGGTGTGTCCCCACATGAAGGTGTGTCACCTCCTATTTTAAGGCTGAATCACCACAAAGCAGTCATGACCAACTGCACCAGAAGCCCAGATTTCTTTTGTTCAGCATTCCCCCTGAAAGGAGGAAAATGAAGTAAAGTCCCCATAATGCGGTCCATTTCATGCTTATCACCCAAAGAACTGATCCTCTGAGACAGGTGTCAAAGAAGCAATCCCAGAATGAGCATCCACATATCTGGCACAGGCCTGCCAACTATCGAAACAGGTAATCAGGTAATGTTTATCTTCCCCTCAAAGCTTTGCCGTATCAGCTGGACAAAGAGATCCTGGTCAAAGAAACCATTTTGTGTTTTACTAGAAGAGTAAAGCCTGCAGAACTAGTTACTTTCAGCAAGAAATAATTACAGTTTTGGAGAGAATGCTGTAAGCCACATAATTACAAGGTCAGATGAGTTGGTTACTGCCTTCAACTTCCCTTGACAGCACTTCAAGAGAAAGAAATTAAAGTAGAAAGAATAGGAATGATATGCAGGAAATTAGTTAAATGGATTTTAACTTCAGGGAGAAAATGATTCCAAAAGTAGGTGGCATTGTTTTACAACAGGCAATGGATTAGTGGCATGTCTGGTTATCGAATGGAGAAATATGCTTCTACGGCATGAGCAAAGAAAAGATCTCACAGGAAACTTCAAACACTATGACCCATTTCATTACCCCATCAATATTTTCATGTGGTTTTTCCCCAAGGCAATAATAGGACCTTGGGTTTTTTCACAGAGACAATATATCATCAAATAAAATAATGCAAAGCCTAAGCAAATATTTAAACCTATTTTTAAAAGTTGCAACTGGAAGAACATTACAGAGTTACAGATCAAACTTCTCATTTTACAAACAAAAAAACAAGGGCTGAAAAATTAAGTGACTTGCTCAAGGTCACAAATTACGAACAGCTGTCAACATCAGGCCTAACCTAGTCAAAGGTGAAAAAGTCTCTTCTTTTCTCTTTGAAATATAATCTACTCCAGTCTTCCTAGTAGACTGTTTCTCTTCCCTACCCTTTCAGTGTCTACCTCTGACAAATTACTCCAGACCTTTCTTCTCTGTCCAGAAGTTGCTGCCGCATTCGGTCTGTCTTCCACCCTTGCCCCATAAATCATTGGTTACAGGTAGAATTAATATGCCTTTCCAATATCATTGTACCTGTCTGTTACAGTATATTGGAAACTGAGAAATGCTGATGTAGAACCCCATAGTTTTCCACTTTGAAGTATACATGAATTTTGACAATCCCCTTCTGAGCAATCACTCCCTAACAACTCAAAGGAATTGTAGCAATTTTGAGCATAGTCTTAAGTGCTGTGTTGGTTATTCTTTTTTTTTTTTTTTTTTTTTTTTTTTTGGTGTTGGTTATTCTTAAGGGGTAAAAAAAAATAGCCAATCCTCAGTGTATTTAAAGAACAGGCTCTAAAATAGTCTGTGTGGTTTGAATTTACATTCCATGTTTTATTAGCAGTGATCTTGGGCAACTACTTCCTCATAAGGACAGTTTGAGGATTGCATTAAAATATTGAATATAAAGCACCTACAATAAAAATAAGCATGTAGCAAAAGCTACATTTTAGGTTGTTGATATTGTGTCTACTGGGCATTATTTAACTTCTCAATTTGTTGTCATCCTGTTAAAATCTGGCTTCTTCTGTGTCATTACACCGAACTGTTCTTAAAAGGTCACTAATGAACAACTAAATGACAAATTCAGTGGGCCATTTTTAGTACCTGTTCTATATCAACACAACACGACACTGTTTATTTCTGCGCATACCCTCAAATTCTGTCTTCTTTTGACTTCTGTGAACCTCCACTCTCCCTAGCACTTTACATATTAGACCATCGGTTTCTACCCTCTCTACCTTTTTTCCTGATGATGTCATTTATTTCAAAGCTCACAACCATCTCAGTATGCCGGGGACTCTGATGTATGTTTCTAGTATTTATCTAGTTCCAGAGACAGATACAGACCAATTTCAAACTGCCTACTGTATATTTTTATTTTAATGCATGAGATCAGAAAACAGAATTCATTAAATTTTCCTGGAACTAACTTCCCTGAATTTCCTATTTTCAGAAATTCTATCTCCGTCTATGCCACTGAAATTCTTAAAGGCTTCTCTGATTCTTCTTTCCAGCATGAATTGAATGACAATTCATCGCTGTTTGCTTGAGATAGTTCCAATTTATACCTGCCATATCATCTTCACTATTAATAGAAAATCTCTTTTACTCTGAAAAGTGTTATGATGTGGGTGACAAATTATATGATTATCCTAATCATGTTAGGCATCTAATCTACCTCACAGTTGTCATCAGTCTTGATACTTCTTTCCAACCTCTATAGTGTAAGCAATTTTTTTTTCTTTCAGGACAATATCAACAGTCTTTCTAAGGATCATTGCTACCAATATATTTCTGGTTACTATATTCTCCATATGGCCACTAAAATGATCTTCCTAAAAACAAGCCTAATATTGTTATTCACCTTCATAAAGGTTTTCATTCTTTCTCAGTTTCTTACAAGACAGAGTCCAACACTCTTCTATTTTCCATTTGTTCATCCCCCTTCCCTGCTACCTTTAAAGTGGGATAATGATTTTACATTAGAATATAAGTTAAATAAAGGTAGACATAAAGTATTGGTTTTCTACAATAATACGGATGGAATAAATGCTCGTGGACGACAGCATTTCTTGACAGTGTATATTACACACCTCATTAAGGCAACTGTAAAATTCAAATGTGATAATGTGAGGATGTTTAGATCACCATATAAGATACATGACTATTGTTTTGCTCACTGCTATTTTTCTCTCTCCTGCCCAATTACTTTACTATAGTTTACTATTAAGAAATGTTTTTCTCAAAGCTAGAAATATTGAAAAGAGTTTCTCTGCTGCTCAAAGGGGGAGAAAATATACTCTCTAAACCTTTTTTGTGAGAATTCCATTATTAAAATTTTCTTTCTTTGATATAAAACTATATAGTTAGGATTTGCAATTTCTCCATTTTTAATAGCAACTGAAATCATCTCTTTGTAAAACTTAATATGACAGTTTTTTTAAATTTTTTAAATGTTTTATTTATTTTTGATACAGAGAGAGACAGAGCATGAGAGGGGGAGGGGCAGAGAGCGAGGGAGACACAGAATCTTAAGCAGGCTCCAGGCTCTGAGCTTATCAGCACAGAGCCCGACGCGGGGCTCGAACCCATGAATGTGAGATCATGACCTGAGCCAAAGTCGGAGGCTTAACTGACTGAGCCACGCAGGCGCCCTGACGTTTTGGTTTTTTGACATTTTACAAATTTATAGACAGTGTACTTACTTTCTTGAGTTTTTAAAAGTTTTATTTAAATTCCAGTTAGTTAACATACAGTATAATATTAGTTTCAGGTGTACAATATAGTGATTCAAAACTTCCATACAACACTTCATTCTCACCACAGCGAGTGCCCTTCTTAATCCCCACCCAAGTCCCCTCTGGTCTCCATCAGTTTGTTCTCTATGGTTAAAAGGCTGTTTCTAAAACTATCTTTGGGTAGGCCAGTATCTCATTAAAGATATCTCTAAATTTAATCATCATTATCTCTAGAGAGCAATACATGTGCAGTATATTAAGTACAGTCCTTACCCTCTAATATTTACAATACAGGACTAGGAATGCACATAGGCAGAAGATACCAAGATCAATAAAAATATTAGAAAGGCAGAATCAGTAAAACATATGTGTATGTATACATTAATTCCATCCTCCAACATATAAATATGAATATTTTTATCCTTTATTCTTAGCCTTTTAAGTATTTATTTATAACTTATATATAACTTATATGCATAAGTTAAGGGATTTTACAGGTTACTGACCAGGTGCTTGTACATGACTTAGGTTGAACTATACAAAATTGCCTTTTTTAAAAGGTTGGTTGAATATCAACAGTTGACAATGGTTCAATCTAACAGCAAATGAGGACTGGCTACCAGCCTTTAAATAATGTTACTTGTGCATATACAGTCAATTAATTTATGGCAAAGGAGCCAAGAATATACAATGAGGAAAGGACAGTCTCTTCAATAAATGGTACTGGAAAAACTGAAGAGTCACATGGCAAAAATGGAACTGGAACGCGATGTTATACCATACATAAAACTAACTCGAAATGGGTCAAGGACTCAAACATAAGATCTACACCCATAAAATTCCCAGAAGAAAAAATAAGTGGTAAACTCGACACTGATCTTGGCAATAACCTTTTGAAGGAAAGGGAAACAAAAGCAAAAATAAACATGTGTGGCTAGACGAGACTAAGAAACTTCTTCATAGCAAAGGAAACATCAAATATATTTAAAAATAAAACCTACTGAATGGGAAAGATATTTGCAAATCATAAATATGATAAGGGATTAATATTCAAAATACATAAAAAACTCACACAACTCAATAGCAAACAAAAAACCCCGAAACAATCTAATTAAAAAATAGGCAGAGGATCCGAATAGACATTTTTCCAAAGAAAACATACGGATGGTTATCAGGTACATCTCAACATGACTAATTATCAGGGAAATGCAAATCAAAACCGCAATGAGATGATATCTCACACTGTTAGGGTGATTATTATCCAAAAACAAGAAATAACAAGTGTTGGCAAGGATGTGGAGAAAAGGAAACTCTCATGCACCGTTGCATCTGAACGTAAATTGGTGCAGCCACTGTGGAAAAGAGTTCGGAGGTTCTTCAAAAAATTAAAAATAGACCTATCATATGATCCCATAATTCCACCTGTGGGTATTTATCCATAGGAAACAAAATCACTAATACGAAAAGATACATGTGCCCCCATGTTCAGCGCAACTAGATTTATAATAGCTAAGACATGGAAGCAACCTAAGTATTCATCAGTGGATGAGTAGGCATGTATCTTCAGCAAAGCGTTTTAGAAAAAATAACATTAAATTTGAAAAGTTACAAGACATGAGTTTAAGGTCAAGTTCAATTATTTACTGTATGGAAATATGATGTATGATTATAGACAATTTATTTAAACTTTTACACTTTAGTTTCCTTATCTGAAAATGGGGATGATAATAGTCATAAATATCCATGAGGTTACTACACTGACAAAGAAATTACCCATGAGAATAGCCCCTTATGGACTGTAATATGCAAAGCCAACCCTACGGATGCTTTGAGAAAACAGAATTCTATCCAATGAATAGTCTGAAAATTCAAATTATTTTGAAACCTATTTTCATATAACCCACAGCTATATGTTGCTATATAAGACTATGAAAGGAAAATGAATAAGAATCTGGTCGTTTTAGCTGGTAGTTATTATAACTCAGCATATGGCAAATTTGAATAAAATTTAATCAATTAATAACAAATAAAAATAAGATTGTGCTGACAGCTCAGAGCCTGGAGCCTGCTTTGGATTCTGTGTCCCCCCTCCCTTTTTGGTTCTCCCCCACTCACGCTCTGTCTCGCTCTGTCTCTCAAAACTAAATAAATGTTAAAAAATTTTTTAAAAATAAAAATGAGTTATTTGTTTTTCAATTCTTTATACAATATACACAGTACCATTCCAAGGCAATGACTTGTTGCTCTAAAACTTTATCTAAAGAAAGAAAATTTCATTGTAGGTCTTATCATGGAATTCATTGACTTATTTACTCAGAGCAAAGAGTTACATTTAAATAAACTTCATTCAAAATTTATTAGAATGTCAAATCTTCAAAAGAACTGAGTCATTCTACTTTCAATAGTTAAAAATCATTTTGACAATTCAATGAATTGCTAATGCAGTTTGAAATTTTAGTCTATAAAGAATTTCTCAGAATTACTCAAAGATTTCATTATCTAAAATCATTTGGAATTTTATAGTAAACTGAAATGTAGCATGAAATTATCCCATAGAAGCAGGCAGTCTCCTAAGATAGGCTCAAAATATATCTTGTATATTTATTCTTTCACTTACAATAAAAGATAAAGGGTTAAATAAAATTATTTTTAAGTTTTTTAAAGTTTATTTATTTTTGAGAGGGGGGGAAGGGAAAGAGAGAGGATGAGGAGGGGAGGGGCAGTGAGAGAGGGAAAGAGAGAATCCCAAGCAGGCTCTGCATTGTCAGTGCAGAGTATGATGTAGGGCTTGAACTCACAAACCATGAGATCATGATCTGAACTGAACCCGAGTCAAATGCTTAATCGACTGAGCCACCCAGGAACACTGGTTAACAATTCTTAATACTATCTGGGAATACTATTTGAATTGAGTTAAGGTATTGTAGGGGACATTATGGTAAAAGGAACAAAGGAAAGTACCCAAAACTCATAGTAAATCGTTTTACCTGAGTGCAGTCAACCCAGCAGAGGATTGGCCATGTCACTGGTGAGAGATGAGAGGAACCAGAAAGTAAACTGTTGGGAAAACCTGGAAAACCTATTAAATCTCTGTGTATAATTAGAAAACAATTAAGACAAAAGAAAATATTGTGGCTAAGGAAATAATGGATATAGGGCACTGCTGGTAAGAAAAAAGGAACTAACGCCAGAAAGAATTGTGAAAGAGTTTTTAGGTAGGTAAAGAGAAGGATATTTTTAAATCTACAGGGGTGCCTGGGTGGCACACTTTGGCATAGGTCATGATCTCACTGTCTGTGAGTTCAAGCCCTGGGTCGGGCTC
>CM053573.1:30934343-31091674 GCA_028646485.1 Cryptoprocta ferox
GAGGAAAAAGAGTTAGGGAGAGGGAGGGAGACAAAACACGAGAGACTCTTGAATCCTGAAAACAAACTGAGGGGGGAAGGGGAAGGGGAAAAGGTAAAGGGGGGTGATGGTCTTGGTGGAGGTCACTTGTGGGGAAGAGCACTGGGTGTTATATGGAAACCAACCTGACAATAAACTATAAAGTTTAAAAAAAAAAAAACACCATTGTATCAATAAAAAAAAAAAGAAAAACAAAACAAAACAATGATGAGGTATCACCTCACAACTGTCAGAATGGCTAAAATTAACAACACAGGAATCAGCAGATGTTGGCAAGGATGTGGGGAAAGGGGAACCCTCTTACACTGCTGGTGGGAATGCAAACTGGTGTAGCCACTCTGGAAAACAGTATGGAGGTTCCTCAAAAAGTTATAAAATAGGACTACCCTATGACCCAGCAATTGCTCAACTAGGAATGTGTCCAAAGGATACAAAAGTGCTGATCTGAAGGGGGATATGCACCTGATGTTTATACTGGTATTATCAACAATAGCCAAATTATGGAAAAAGCTCAGACGTCCATTGTTTGTTGGATGGATAAAAAAGTTGTGGTGTATATATATGTGTATAAATGTAATATTACCCAGTCTTAAAAAGGAATGAAATCTTGCCATTTGCAACGATGTGGATAGGGCCAGAGAATATTATCCCAAGTGAAATAAGTCAAAGACAAATACCTATGATTTCACTATGTGGAATTTAAGAAACAAAACAAATGAGCATGGCGGGGGTGGGGGGAGAGAGAGTCAAACCATAAAACACACTCTTACCTATAGAGAACAAACTGTGAGTTGCTGGAGGGGAGGTGGGCAGGGGAATGGGCTAGATGGGTAATGATGGGTACTAAGGAGAGCCCATGTTGTGATGAGCACCAGGTGTTGTTAAGTAAGTTATGAATCACTAAATTCTACACCTGACACTAATATCACACTATATGTTAAGTAACTGGAATTTAAATACAATTCATTTAAAATGTCACTTCTTGGAAGAAAAATATAAGAAAAAATAAAAATAAAAACAAAACAAAACCTTGCCACTCGTGAAAAACTGAAGGCTTCAGGACTTTGCTGGGGAAAGAAATGACAGTGCAATGAATGAGGATGGTGACCTTAGATATCTCTCAGTCCTGCAGGAAGAGAGGACAGGGTTGGGGATATTTGAAGCAAACCAAAAGAAGTTAGTTAGATGCAAATAAGCTCTTGGTTTTGGTGGAAGACTTTGAATTTGTTGTTGTTTTTGTTTAATTAAAATTTCTGGAAGAAATTTTATTTATTTATTTAACCAACCCTCTGTCATTAGATATCAGTCCATCTGTCATTCATTCAACATATTCACTGATGACCAAAGGGAGGGGGGAAATTCTTTGTGAAAAACAGACTAAAAATTTCAGGTCAGAAAAGAGTAATGTAGCTTGTATGTAAGGAGGAACTAAGGATGTGTGTGTCCAGTTAAAATGCCCTCACCATTTGATCTTCCAATTCACATTAAAAAATGCAGTAAGATGAATTAATTTTGATAGTGCAAATAAACTACATAAACTTTAGCAAATTCCTAAATATCTAGTTGCTATTTACAGGGCTCTTTAAGAATCAAACACATTAAGGGGCACCTGGGTGGCTCAGTTGGTTAAGCGTCCGACTTCAGCTCAGGTCATGATCTCACCACTCCTGAGTGTAAGGCCTGTGCTGGGCTCGGTGCTGATAGCTCAGAGCCTAGAGCTTGCTTCTGATTCTGTGTCTGACCCTCTACTGCTCATGCTCTGTCTCTTACTCTCAAAAATAAATAGAAGTTAAAAAAATTTAAGAATCCAACACTTTAAATGAAATAATGCACTGTATATACTTTCTATTTTATATATATATATATATGCTTATATGCACATATACATGCATATTTATATATGTATGTCAAAAATATATTCACATATTCTTTGAAAAAATATTCTGGAAATAAGAAAACCATATATGAAGACATATAAAGTATTACATTTTATTCATTATGCATTTTAATATTGCTGATGAGATACAATTTAATAATCTTAATATCATTCTCTGTTAGTGAAATGGAGTAAATGAAATTATTGTTGGGTCTCCTATTCCTGATAGAAATGCTTCTATGAAAATTAAACTTATTATTATCTTTAAGGATATTAATAAGCAGGTGCTAGTAAGCATTAAAACAAAATAAAATATTTTAAAATTGGAATCATGATTGTAATCAGTTATCATAACAGATCTTCCTGTATGTATTTTCTGATATATAAATTCTATTTTGTTAGCACAATGCATGTCTTATGGTGACACAAAATGCAATTCCACCTATACTAATTATTCCTAGAACTTATGGGATCTGCATCAGTAGAATAGCATTTCTATTTTTAATAGTTAAAATAAGAGGCGTGCCTGAGTGACTCAGTCAGTTAAGCGTCTGACTCTTGGTTTTGGCTCAGGTCATGATCTCATGGTTTGTGAGTCCTAGCCCTACGTCTGGCTCTGTCCTGACAGTGTAGAGCCTGCCCGGGATTTGCTCTCTCCCTCTCTCTCTCTGTCTTCCCCGCATCTCTCTCTCTCTCTCTCAAAATAAATAAATCAACTTAAATAGTATAAAATGATAAGAAACAATACTATAGTGTCTTGTGTTAGTGTTTCAGAGCAGAACTGTTTTGATTTTTAGCATCATCGATCCCCATGTTTCAGGACCCCACTGGATAAAACTTTTCTGGTTTGGTGAGAGGGCAGATGAAAAGAAATACATATGAAAAAATATCTTAAAAGTATTATTTCTTTTCAGTATAACAGTTAATATGCATATTGTATAAAGTCCCAAAATATGAAGAAGGAAATAAAATTCTTATAATTCCAATCACTGTTAACATCTACATACATTTCCTTCTAATATTTCTTTTAGTCATAGGCATCCATTTTTATTTATATGCTGGAGAGTACACTAAATATAAAACATTTGCATTTTATTTCTTCCATAGCATAGTATGACTTTTATATTATTAATAAAGGAGAAACCTTCATAACATCACTTTACTTGCTGTAGGAATTTACTAGGACTATGTTCCAATTTATTTAACCAACCCTCTGTCATTAGATATCAGTCCATCTGTCATTCATTCAACATATTCACTGATGACCAAAGGGAGGGGGGAAATTCTTTGTGAAAAACAGACTAAAAATATATAGAATGAAACAGTAATTTCTTCAAATATATTATGCAAGAACACTTCTAGTTTATAAAACTTCAGAAGCATTTTGGTATCTTAAGGCAGATACACATTTGTTGTATTTGCTATGATTATTAATCATTAGACTCCAAAGACTGTAGCCAAATATGCTGTTTAGAAACTAGACACATTCATTAGCTGTGTTGCTGCAACGATCAATACTATTTTTCAGTTGGTAAACATTTTACCATCTGTGATATTGGACAAACCTCTCCCAGGGTATTCTAGTTTTGGAGAAACATCAGAAAACGATCAGCATATTGGTCAGAAAAGAGTCATCAAGACCAACTTTAAGTGATCAGACATATCAATTTGACAAAAAAATCCTCATCTGTTTATGAAAGAAAAAATGAGCAACTCTACCTTAAATTCAAAACGAGCAGCCAAATGAACAAGTAGGCAAGGAGTTGGACAAATTAAGCATGACCCATCCAACATCAGGAAGCCTGAGATACTGTCCACTGGAATAGTCCATAAAACCCAACAACCATTCAGAGACTGGGGAAGCCCAATACCAGCCAACGACAACGATGTACTTGAACCAAGGGCCCTCTAGTTAAATGCTGGCTATACCACATCCTAGCAATGTGTTTTGCACTATGCTACCCAATCTCTTTGCCTCATACTCTGCATCTGTAAAATGAGAAAAACATCCTGGGTTTGCTGAAATTTTTAAATAAATTAAAATGGATTAAGTATTTATAACGGGACTTGTCCAGAATGAGCATTTAATAAATTAAATAAAAAGAATCATAGTTAAGCAATTACCAGTTGGTTAGTATTTAGAAAGGAAACAATTTTTACCTTTCCATATTCGTTTTTAATTATTATTAATTATCCTCTGCCAAATTTCTATCTGATAGTGTAAGAATACGATTAAAACATTTTCTTCATTATTTCATCTCTACAATTTAAAGAATCAAGAGTTGCCACCCCTGTTTTGTTTTTTCCTTCCAGTTCATTGCACTCTATTGAGTATACTTTTTACTGTCCTGAAAATAAAATATGTACTAAGCTCTCATGTAATGAAAATTAAATGAATTCTAGTAAAATCCTGTGTATTTCAATATATATTAAAGTCACACATTGAAGACAAAATGAACAAATCAGATGTTTGCACCTATATATAGAAACCCTGTGAATACGACAATTATTGAATCCAACACAAAAAAATGAAACCTTTGTCTGTGATGTAATGATCTGTGCAAAATAAAGTAAATCTTCCCTTCTTCCGTAAGGTAGTTGTGTAGTAAGAATTACTATGGGAAAAAAAAGAATTTACTTCTATACTTGGATAATTAAAGCCAGAATTTTGCTTACATGGATTCTTCATGGGATGTTTGAAAGTTTTGCATTTGGAAGATCCAGCCAGAGCATTGCAGGACACGTAGCATTTTTGGTTTCTACTGATTAAATGCTGATGTCAATCCTCTTTCATAATTACAAAAGCCAAATGTCCATGCAGATTTCTGAACCATGCCTAACAGCAATGATTCTCATTTTTCCATTTGATTTTACCACCCCCCAAAGAGCCTTTTAAATAGTTTTATCCTAATGGTGCTTCCTCAGTGAAATTTTAACAGCATAGATATCTTCTATACATATAAAGGCTTACATCGTATGAGCAAATTTTCTCCCTCTTGGGGTCAATGTTTTCTCCATAGAGAATATCTGTCTTAAGAGAACTAGAACACCCCCGCCCCCCGAGAACCATCTCTCATGCAAAGAAGGAGAGTAGGCCATGGTACCAGAGTCCAGTCTGGCCTGCCCACTGGGGTCTTCTGATCAATCACACATTCCCAGGTCTGTGGTTGTACATGTTTGTGGCTCCTGTGACATATTATTAAATAGATAAATGTGAGATGTTGTATTTTTGTGCACATACATAACCAGAATTGTTCTATGATGGTATCAGATCATTTCATTCTTTTGCTCAAACCCTTGCAGGGGCTTCTCATTCCATTTAGATTAAAATCCCGAATCTTTACATTGGCCTATCCAGCCCTACGTGACAGTTTCCTCCCTTACTCTCCCGCTCATCTCCGGACACAGTGACTTCCAGGCACACTCCCACAAATAAGCCACGCACACTCTTAATAGATAGTGCTTTGCACTTATTGTGTCCTCATTTTGGAACATTTTTTCCTCTAATAGGAGCAGGGTGTACTTCCCTATTACTTCTTCTAGGTCTGTTAATTTGTTCAATGAGTGAATCCATCCCCAATTAAACATATATTTTGAAATCAAAGGTGATTGATTATGCACATTCTAGCATGTGCGTGTTCACTTTGAGAACTGCCAGAATACCTCAAAATACTTACAAGCTGAAAATGACCACATATCTAACACTCTATAAAACTTACCTTAAAACATCAAGATTGTTTTTAATAGGAAAAAACCCCTGATGATTTCAGGTTGACAGAAGAGCATGGGCTCAGTGCATTGAGCATAAATGAAAAGGTGTTTCATATTTTTCCACCTGTAGATATTTTTCATTTTCTATTTATATAACATTACATGAATGTGACTGTGAAACACACTGACATTGTCCTTTATTCTTGAAATTGTGATAGACTTTTTACAGGTGTTTTCCAAATATGATCCAAAAATGACATTAAAGACCTAAGTTGCTGATTCACTCACACTGGATCCTTGTGTTGCCAAGCAGAACTCATAATACTTAAGTTTATTGGGTGTACATTTACCCTGGTTATATATTTAATTCCTGATTCAGAAGAGCTTGGTGTGTGCTGATCAGTTCTCCAAATTATGTCACCAAATGTAAATTTACGTCAAAATACGGTAAATGTGAATTCTCAGCCAAACTATTAAGTTAGAAAAATACCTCAATCAGTTAACATATATTCCACAGTTTGCATTATTTCCTATACATAAAAACCAAAGTGTTAAAATATTTTCCAAATTTTTCTATTGATTTCCTGAGCCACTCTATGAGAAATATATCTACAACAACCCCCACAACACACATACACACACACACACACACACCCTGGACTGCATATTTAACAGCTGATAGTATCAGGGAAACATATGTTCTAATTGCATGTCTTTTGACAAACATCTGATAAAATTTTGTATACGAATCCCCCAAACCACCCTCACATTTTAGGTTTTGTAAAAATTATTATGTGAAACATTTTACTCAACTCCCTCTAACACACTAAAGCTTTCTGCACTTCTATTTTACTAATTTACTGCTACTTTGCTTTACAATCCTCAGGGCAAACTTTCATAATAAGAGTACTTTTCAGTTATTCTCAAATTTGATAAGTTAGTATTTAAGAATAAGAACTTGATTTAATTTTTTTAAATGTTTATTTATTTATTTTTGGGGAGAGAGAGAGAGAGAGAGAGAGAGAGAGAGAGAGAGCGAGCCAGGCTGGGAATGGGGGGGAGGGAGACAAAGAATCTCAAGCAGGCTCCCTGCTGTCAGAGCTAAGCCCCATGTGGCACTTGATCTCACAAACCATGAGATCATGACCTGAGCCAAGATCAAAAGTCTAATGCTTAGCTGATTGAGCCACCCAGGTGCCCCCAAAATGAGAACTTGACTTTGAAGCATTTATATTAGAATGCTATATGCCAATTTATACAGTATGGGTCTCATATGGGCCAAAAAAACGTAAATTCTCAAAATGTATATTCTAAGTAAATATATTATATTGGATAGAGACATTTTTTGACTCAATATTAGAATTTTGGCTAATTGGTGTCTAAGTCTATAAGTGACTGAGTTTTATTAGGTCAATGATTTGGTAAAGATAGTTCTAAGTCATCCTCTTAGTTTTCCTCAAGTTCTCTGAACCTACTCATAATAAATAATTTTAACTTAAAAAATACAATTTGACAAAAAGAGAATAGCACTGTTACCAATTATTACTTGCTGAATATTTATTGAATCCTTACCAGAACACAGATTAAAAGCTGAGGAAATATATGCACTCAATTTTAAATTTGAGATAATGAAGAAAATTCAACATGGGTTTCTAGTCAAAAGTTAATCACTTGTTTTTGTTTTGTTTCATTAAAAGTTAATCACTTGTAAATTATATTTTTTAATTTAGTGGCTAGTTTTTAAGAAGAATGATTATTTTTTAAAAAAGCAAGTGCCCTAATATCCATTAATTCATTAACTATTTACTTACTACAGATCAGCCTCTAAAATGTGTTGCCAAACTGGGTTTTAATATGAAGATGCCACAGTTGGCTATAATTTAAAGGCTAAAAGGTATAGGAATTGATATTTATTTTCCTTCTACATGTTCCTCATTGAAGCACTCAAAGTTTTCTGAGAGTGATGCTATGTGTCTGCTTTGTTCATCATAAGGAATATTTAACAACAGAGGAAGGAAAATCAAAGACTTTAGAAAATGTGTAATGTTGCATATATGAACATTTTATTTTTTTAATGTTTATTTATTTTGAGGGAGAGAGAGAGAGAGAGAGTGCTAGTGGGGAAGGGGCAGAGAGAGACGGAGACACAGAATCTGAAGCAGAATCTGAAGCAGTAGATGATCATTTTAGATGATGAAGAGAAAGATATAGGATCCCTTAAGTTTGAGGTATTTTAATTCATTAAGTTCCTGAAAGAATTTAAGTGACTTTGAATACTCACACCGATTCAACCTGTGTTTGTAAACATAAGTATAGCCCCCTCATGAATCAAGGATCACTGAGGCATAGTATACTTCTGAATCATGAATATCAGAAAAAGAAGGGAATGATAAATATCGGCACTTTTCATATTTAAGCCAAAACATCTTCAATAATTTCTAGCATATAACATTAAAATATATTATATAGCAATAAAAATAAAATGAGTTCCTGGCAAAAACAGAACATTCAAATTTCTCTAATTTTCTTCCAGATTTAATCGTGGCATCATTTATGCGAACCTTATGTGATCTTTCAAATAACTAACTCTTCAGGAGATAAACCATAGTTATACTCAGAGATTTTATATATGTATGTGTGTGTGCACGCATGTGGGTTCATGCATGCAATGTATGTAACTTAATGTTTAACTGATGACTAATTTGTATTTGTTAATCACATCTTGACTCTTTTTGCTTTTTACAATTATTTGATATGAAATATCACTAATTAGTGTTTTCTTTTAATTTTTACTGTTTAATATTGAGAGACAGAGACAGAGCACAAGTTGGGGGGTGGCAGAGAGAGAGAGAGAGAGAGAGAGAGAGAGAATCTGAAGCAGGCTCCAGGCTCCAAGCTGTCAACACAAAGCCTGACATGGAGCTTGAACCCACAAACTGGGAGATCATGATCTGAGCCGAAGTCCGACCCTTAAATGACTGAGCCATCCAGGCGCCCCTTGTCAGTGTGTTTTATATTAAGTTTTGAGAGTATAAATCTCAAAATACAAGATAATTGTTTTTCTCAGCACTTATGCCACAGTACCATATGGATTTATGTGGCAATTAGAGAAAGTAAACATAAATAAGATGAAATTTGTAGTTGGATCTGAATTTGATATTTTTTAGCCTGGAGAAAATTTCTTATTACATTAAAATGTATTCTAATTATTTTTGTCTTTTGTCCTTTGCCTACATATCTTTTGATGTTACAGACTGGAATAGATATATATCACCCTTTCTCTCACTGCCATCTTTATGTTACATTTTCCAACTGCACATAGTGATGTGGATTCTGTACCAATTAAGCAATATGCTCCCAGGAAACCACTATCTTCCTGTTGGTAAATATTACAGAGATGAATGTGCAACAGATAAAGAAGCATTCGGAGGAAATGAAAAATTTTAAATTAAAAATCACAATTCCAATAAACAATTATAATCACAACAATCAGAATCACCATTTTCAGAATATTTATGTTCTAAAACTTTCCAACCAGCATGGCAGATTTTCACAACTTGTTCGAGAAAACATATGGTTATCTTCATTTAACAGAAAGAGAGACTCAGAGAGATCATGTCAGTTTTCACAACATCTAGGTAGAAGGATGGGATTTGGACCTTGGTATGTCTATCTCTAGGGCACCTGCTCTTAGAGACTCAATATGACACAATGATTTTGAAACATAGTGGAGATTTATTTTTTTAATGTTTATTTATTTTTGAGAGTGAGAGCACAAGTAGAGGGGAAGGGCAGAGAAAGAGGGAGATAGAGCTTCCAAAGCAGGCTCCGCGCTGTCAGCACAGGGCCCAATGCGAGGTTCGAACTCACAAACCCTGAGGAGATCATGACGTGAGCTGAAGTCTGACACTTAACAGACTGAGCCACCCCGGTGCCCCCATCCTGGAGATTTAAGTGCTTTCCCCAGAATTAAATTTGGACTTGGACTGACCATTGTTTTACTTTAACTTGTATTTCTTCTCATGGTAAATGATGTTGATCATTATTTTCATAATGACTTCATTTATCTAAGAAGAAACTGCCGTGTCAGTGACCCATGAACTTTCAGGTAGAGCTCATAGCCTTTTTGCCTATAAACTGTTCAGGTTACAATGTTGCTCTATGATGATTTAATCATTAAATGATTCAGGTTAATGAGCTGCCTAATTGTCTTCAAATTATTGCTCACTCTATCCACTTTTCAGTTATATTGTCTTTTTTATAAAGAACCACCATTCTTTCCCTCTGTCTCTTTTTCTCTCTGATTGTAACAAGGCTAGAGATGTAAATGCTAATAATTTGGGGGATTATTTTCTTCATGGGAAAAATGAGACAGGAACCAAGACCATGTTACTTTTGAGTCTGCTCAGCATTTTCTTACATTAATTAAACAACACCAACATGACATACAGTGTGAAAATCTTAATGGTGAGAGTGTTAAACAGATTCATAGAAAAAAATGTGGCTACATTGGCAGGGATTTTGGACAAGTTGCAGCAATGATATATTCATCACCACATTTCCTTAGGCACACTGTTCTACTTCATTACCCTGTCCAAAACTAACTGAGCTCTAGTGCATAAAAAATTGTAACACTTCTGTAACCTAAGAACAATTTCAAATGGCAAATAATAGGTAGTTTCTAGGAGGCCTAGTGAATAGTAAAAAATTTAACTTGTCTCCTTTTCAAAATAAGTTTTCAAAGACATTATATTCTTAGGTGTGGCTTTATGATAACTTTGGGCTAAATTTTTACAACTTCAAATATCTAATTTTAAAATCAAAGTCCGTTGGAAATTAGTAGTCAACTGACAGAAATAAGGTATATAGCCAAATTTGTTGGCTCACATTTCTACCATAAGATGAGGGGGGGGGGTGGTGGTAATCTAACAGTCTCCCTTAGTCTCTTCAAATTTGTTCATAAATTTGTTAGGACCAAAACATTTTATTTGAAGTAATTACAGAGGAGTTGGTTAAAACCATCATGGTGGAATACTTTAGGGTCATTTCTCTAGAGCAGAAGCTGGGATGAATGCTGGATGTACCAAAACTGAGGTTACCCTCTTCCTGTTCATCCTGTTGGATTTCTCACAATGTTGTAATATCGGTACACACTTAATTTCTATTATTTTTACCAAAATGAAGTAAAAGTTGTTATTGTTTATTTTGAAATCCTGCTTCTTTCAATGTGTAACTGGTTGAGAATGGATTACCTGGAAAATCGCTTTTCTATTTGTGTGTATGACAGCTGAGTTCAGCTGTTTTCTTAAGCATCTATGGAACAGCTGAGCACTTTCTCCTGGTCCCCAGATTTGAGAGTAAAGGACCTTGAAGCGACAAAGTTCATCGGAATGCATATGATCAAGGAATTTACTTTCTCTTCATCTGCTACGGCTTTAAGTTATTGACCTCTGTGATACAACTATGGGCAAAATCATCTTCTGTAACTCTTGTCTTCTCTACTTTCTCTACGTATCTATTAACAACCATATCCACCATCATTGTGTGTTAGAAACTCAGTGTGTTAGAGACTCTGCAATACAAAGTACAAAGCTCCTGGTTGAAACATCAATTTTACAAACTTAACTAAGGGTAAAAGCCCTTATTCTGTTATATAGTATCCGTATTCATCCTCAGACAACCGGGCAACAACCTGGCGAAATGAGATGAAACAAAGTTGCTTTTATGTTGCTACAGTCCCAGAGTTCCTTGGGAGTAGACAGAATGATGTGGTGTCAGCCACTGAAGGCAGCTCCTATCCGACCACCAGTTAAACTTGAATTTCTGAACAATCAAGTATTGACCAAATGGGAAAGTACAAAGGTAGAGCAGGCCTGTGTTGCTACATTAGTAATTTTGTCATCTATAAGGCGTATGCTTACCTCAATCATTTAATAAAACTAGAGGTCAATGAAATTCTTGGTGTTTCTGTAAAATATTATTTTACTAAGTGATGAATGGCTTCAGCTCAAATGTATCTTATCTTAAAAAAGCAAAGTGACAAAACAGATAAGTGTAATCAAATCCACGTTATTCCAGTTGTTCTTGCTATAATTATTGAAGAAGCCTCCCTGTACCTTTCTTCTATTAAAAAATAATAGTTTGAATATCCATATGATTCTTTATCACCTTGAGTTGAACAGAAAGTGCCTGACTCGTCCCACTGAAGTTATGATCATTTATTTCAGATATAATTTACAACTAATTAATGGTAGGGAACACACTATTTCCCCCAAAAATGCCATACCACAAATGACTGTGGACAGGCAACAGTATATTGTTTTCCATAAAAATGAAATACAGTATACTTTCCAGAGTTTCAGTATGACACGCTGTATATGTTTCAAGTATCACAATGAAAGATAATTCTCTTGAGTACCACGAACTTTGTAACATAGTGCATGTTATTTCTACCCTAGGACTGCAACTGATAGCTCACATGGTTGCAGAAAGGAAGATCTGTCTGCAAAGTGAACAGCGTCAGGTATATGTTATGACATATATGCCTTTTTATCTTCAAAGAAGCACATTATGCTCATTCTCTGATAGGGCCCAGTCACCCCCATGGCTGCTCCCTGCCAAATTCTATCAGCTTCTCATGTTTCCCGGTTGCCTGCGTTGTACAGTCAGTTTCAGGCTGTTTGAGCTTATCTTGGATACTAATCTTTGACTGGAGGTAACTTACTACTTATACTTTAGTTCACCATAAATCTATGGATTTGGGGAATCAACCTTGTTACGTGATCCACATTGCAAGAATATTTTCTCTTTGAGTATAAAAGGGGAACAAGAGAGGCGCCTGGGTGTCTCAGTCGGTTGAACAGCCGACTTTGGCTAGGGTCATGATCTCGTAGTTCGTGAGTTCGAGCCCCTCATTGGGCTCTGTGCTGACAGCTCGGGGCCTGGAGCCTGCTTTGGATTCTGCGTCTCCATCTCTCTCTGCCCCTCCTTCCTCACGCTCTGTCTCTCTGTCTCTCAAAAACAAATAAACATTAAAAAAATTAAAAGGGGAACAAGAAATAATGAAGACTCTCTTCTGTAACTCTGTATTGTGGATTACAGCTACATGCCATCTAAATTTTTTTTTAATTTTTATTTTTGAGAGAAAGAGAGACAGCAGGAGCAGGGGAGGGTCAGAGAGAGAGGGAGACACAGAATCCGAAGACAGGCTCCAGGCTCTGAGCTAGCTGTCAGCACAGAGCCTGATGCGGGGTTCGAACCCACGAACCGTGAGATCATGACCTGAGCCAAAGTCGGACACTTAACTGACTGAGCCACACAGGCGCCCCAGCCACATGCCATTTTAAATTATTGAACATGACATTTATTTACAAGAGGTTTTTTCTCAGAAATTCATAAAATGTGAAGAGTTGGGGAAGAGAAGAGACAAAGAATAAATGGTGAAACAGTGTTTTTTGGTAAAAAAGAATGTAAGCCTATTTGAATGGCTCATAGTGTTACAAAACTGGTACTCTCAAAGAAGACTTAAGAAGTGTTTGTAGAACAAGCTGGTAGGGAGTTGTGTACTGTGTGATATTGACAATATAGTGGCAAAAATGAACATAAAATTGGAGAAAGAATAATGGTATCAAGTTTTGTGTTAAGCTTTTAAAAATGTATTTTAAATGATTTCAGAGAATCTCTGAAGGATGCTGCCCTGAATAATCCTAGCATTTCAAAAATTTTGAAATTCTGAAATACTATAAGAAACATTTGACCTGCGGCTACTGATAGAAGAAAAGAAGCAGATGGTTAAAAATAACTGTAGAGAGTTCATTTGAAAATATTGAGATGGTAGGCTAAAAATAAAATATCACTAAGAACCTTATTACATTGTTGGTGGGAAGGCAAACTGGTGCAGCCACTCTGGAAAACAGTGTGGGGGTTCCTCAAAAAATTAAAAATAGAACTACCCTATGACCCAGGAATTGCACTACTAAGAATTTATCCAAAGGATAAAAAAATGCAGATTCGAAGGGACATATGCACCCCCAATGTTTATAGCAATGCTATCAACAATGGCCAACTATAGAAAGAACACAAATGCCCATCAACTGATGAATGGATTGAGAAGATGTGCTATATATATACAATGGACTACTACCTGGCGATGAAAAAGAATGAAATGTTGCCATTTGCAACAACGTGGATGAAACTGGATCGTATTACACTAAGCGACATAAGTGAGTCAGAGAAAGACAGATATCACATGTGTTCACTCATATGTGGAATTTGAGAAACTTAACAGATGAACACAGGGGAAGGGAAGGAAAACTAAGATAAAAACAGGGTGGGAGGAAAACCATAGAGACTCTTAAAAACAGAGAACAAACTGAGGATTGATGGGGTTGGGGGTTGGAGGTGGGTTAAACGGGTGATGGGAATTAAGGAGGGCACTCTTCACGATGAGCACTAGGTGTCATATGCATGTGATGAATCACTGGGTTCTATTCCTAAAGCTAAGACTACACTGTATGTTAACTAACTTGAGAATTATATATATATATATATATATATTTCTGACAAGGGACTTATACCCAGAATATATAGAGAAATCTTAAAACTCAATAATGAAGAAACAAATAAACCACTTCCAAATTGGGCAAAAATAAATATTAAATAACTAAATATCAAAACAAGAAATGCATTGTGGTATATTTATCGAGGGATTTTTTTTCCCCCAGAGGATAAAAATTTTGGCAATCTTAAGAGATATTTGCAGTGTGCATTTGTGTATGTCTGTAGTGCTGGAGAGTTCCATAAATGAATGGGACAAATTAAGCTTATGGGTTTATATCCACAGAAAGTCATTACCAGAAATACATATGTTCTGTATACAGGTTTAAGGGCAAGAATAAAGTTCATGTTTGGAGCTCCATAAAGAATCCATAAAGATTCTGAAAATTGTCTAAGTTCGAGATTTAACCATGTGATCCAGCCCTTTTATTTTCTTTATACATAATCCTTTCTTACTTTCATTATAGTTTTGTATAATTCCATCTGCAAGTTGTATAGAAACATGAGATTACCAGCACATTTCTTGAAATATGAAATTACAGAATAGAAAAGACGATGTAGATCCTCATACTAGTCACATGGCCATTCTGAGGTGGTGATAAATAGATATTATACACAGATTTACAGTTCTGAAGCTTCACCTTGTTGAAAAGATACTATAGAAATTTTATTTTCCTATAATGAAATCCTGCCTTTGTAATTTGGGAGGAAGGAATAAATCATACAAACATGGCAGTTCTGTGTTGTTCCTCTTGTATAAATCTGAAGAATGGATATCGCATCCTTTTTTAAAAGTTTTTTTTTTTTAATTTTTTTATTTTGAAAGAGAGAGAATGAGAGAAAGGCAGGGGGAGAGGGGAAGAGAATCTTAAGCAAGTTCCATGCTCAGCATGGAGCATGACATGCGGCCTGATCTCATGACCCTAAGATCATAACATGAGCTCAATGAAATCAAAAGCTGGATACGCAACTGACTGACTCACCCAAGCACCCCCAGATATCATTTCCTTAATAAATTTCTTTCCAAGTCATTGCAGTATACTTCATTAGATTCTAACAGTGATTTTCTTTTTATGTTCTTCCCTACTTAGACTATTATTTAACACATGCTATTTTAAGAGGTGCAAACTCTTTCTCTAGTACAGTATACTAAAGTTTCTGTGGTTGTTGTTTAGTTTCGACGAATAACTCATTCAATATATTTTTTGCAAAATCACAAGTAGGTATTTATTATGTTTGATTTATTGTTATCTGATAAGGATAAGCACATTTTATAAACTAAAATGAAATAACCATTAAGGTATATATATCATTAACCACTGATGTATAGTGAAATTATTGCACATATATTACCAATGTTCTATTTCTTTTCCTTGTCATATTGTTGTTGAAGCTCTGTGTAGTAGAGATTTATTTTTTCTTCATATAAAATATTTGCTAAATTAATCTAAAGGATCTCATCTATGGGGCACCTCTTTCTGCCCACAGGTCCTGTCCCCATGCTTTAATAAAACCATATTTTAGCAGTGAAAAATAATTCAAATCTATCTAATCTATCTATCTATCTATCTATCTATTTATCTGTCTATATACTATGACTATGATCCAGTCTTTTCCTTGGGACGATATGGTTGCTTTAAAAAAAACACGAAAACAATATGTTTATTTTAAAATTAGTCTCAGGGAAAAGCTTCCAGAAGCATTTTAAAATTAGCTCAAGATTTTACATAATAATACTTAATGAAAACTCTTCTTAACTTTGAGGATTTCTTTTTTTTTTTTAAGTGTATTTATTTTGAAAGAGAGAGCCTGAGCCAGGGAGGGGTAGGTGGAGAGGGAGAATCCCACACAGGCTCCGGCTGTCAGCGTGGAGACCACCGCAGGGCTCAATCATGACTTGAGCCTAAATCCAGAGTCAGAAGCTTAACCAACTGAGCTAGTCGGTCGCCCAAAACTCACTTTTAATGGTTGAAAATGATTATGTTTTACAGGATCTACTATATTTATGTACCTTTCTTCCTATAGTTTACATTTATATATTTGTTGCAATAATAGTTTGATGGATACTTTGGAACACAAATACTATTTGTCAAAGAATAAGACCATATTCAGTAATTGTACATATTCTAAAAAATTGACTTAAAAAATATATATATACTGATTTATACTCACAAATTTGATAGGTATTTTGAAGAGTCCGTTTACTTAAGTAAATGCTCATTGAGTATAATCTCCCTCTAAATATATGTCACAAATTCCTTCAAAAGAGATTAAGGTAAGTATAAGCTTTCCATCACAATTCATTCATATTGGGAATCAATTGACTTGTAACTTCATATGTATTCCCTTAGCTGAGAAATTCTCAGTGAATTGCCTCCATTCTCTTCATTAAAACTATGCAAAGCGAGAGTGTGGTTAGATTACCCAATTTTGTGTTTCCCAGAGGTTTATCTAAAAAGTAAAAGGTTGAAATACAAGAGTTTTAAGATTTTGTATTGTTTTCTGGTTTTTGTTTTGTTTGGGGTTTTGGTTTGGTTTGGATTTTTTTTTCTTTTCTTTTCTTTTCTCTTCATTTCTATTTCTCTCTCTCCCCCTCTTTCTTTCTTTCTTTTTTAAAATTTTTTAATGTTTATTTATTTTTGAGACAGAGAGAGACAGAGCATAAGCGGGGAAGGGGGTAGAGAGAGAGGGAGACACAGAATCTGAAACAGGCTCTGAGCTGTCAGCACAGAGCCCGATGCAGGGCTCCAACCCACGAACTGTGAGATCACGACCTGAGTTGAAGTCGGACGCTTAACCGACTGAGCCACCCAGGCGCCCCTATTTCTTTCTTTTTTTTGCATTGGAAACCACCATCGTGATCATAATAAAGGAAATTATAGTTTAGTCACCTCTTGAGAAGTCATATAATCTAAAAATACAAAGGTGTACCTCTATATTACCAATAAGTAGTATATCATAATTCCATCTCCATTTTTCTGACCCCATCCTCATCCCCAATATTTTCCAACATATTTCCTTAATTTTTTTAAATTTTAGAAATTCTAAAAATTGCTAATTTGTAGCTTACTACTAGTCTTATAATATCTTTTTTCTTTGTCCAACTAGAAAGAAGACTTGAGAGTAACTACATGAAAGACTAACATCTTGCATATCCTCTGATTCATTTGAGGATATTGTTTTAAAAATGGACCCAAAGCTCTCTCAGGAATTGGTATATGGTCTTTCCACAGTCAAACGGTTCACCAAGGGAGCTTTGTAAATGGACAGCATGCTGAATTGGAGGTCTAAACACTTCAGTTATAAAGCTGTGTCTGTAAGTTAACAGAGTCAGTGTTATGGAGCATTTAACTTTTTGGCATACCAGTTTCCTCTTCTTTAAATGCAAGTATTCATATCTATCCTTGCTAATCATGAGACTACTGTAGACATACTATCATATAATGGATATGAAAATGTTATAAATTTATCAGGCTAGACAGGCAAAAATTATAACAAATATTATGAAATAGAGAGATTAGATTTAAGTTCAAGGTGTGAAGTAAAATGGATGAGTCTCAGACTTTGGGGAGAAATGAATTCCTCTTTTAGCACTCTCCAGGGGGGATGCAAAATTTAAACTTCATGGTCCCACCTTAGAACACTGAGGGAGCACATTAAAGAAACCTGCATGTCCAGAGAAGAAATGATCAATGAGACCAATAACTATTTGTAAGTATCAGACACTTTTATAAATCACAAGAGGCAGGAAAAAAAGACAGATTAAAGGAAAAAAGAGAAAGGAAGACAAAAGGCCAGTAATAACAGATTACTGTGAAATCTGACTGGAAGCTGAGTAGTTAAATCTACTACTTTTCCAGCTTGTGTGGTTTCCAGTTCTCATTGATTGTTCGATCAGAGCCTTCCAACTCCTACTCAGGTCAGTAAAACAGAAACATAAATTGGCCAAAGACATGATGAAAGCAAAAGACATAGCTTAGCAATTAGCTTTAAGGTTACTTCGAATCTTCTAGGGGAAGTTGCAGTGAAATAAGCTCGTTGGCATGCCTCCAATGGCTATTCAATGACATATAAAAGAAGTAATCCTCCAAACAGATTCCTGGGTCTGTTTCTATATCTCTTTTCTGACAAGAGACTTAGAGAAGAGGAATACTTCTTCTAAAATTAGAGAAGAGGAATATATCTATGTTCAAGCTTTCTACACACACACACACACACACACACACACACACACACACAAGTGGGGTCTGTGGTGGCTGATAGGATGATAAAAGGGGGAAAGGACAGTGGCTGGATTTGGCCAATTAGCTCAAAGGGAAACACATGTCAAATGCATTTCCCTCTCCTCCAATAATAGCAGAAACAGATTCAGTTATAAAACTATAACAGTAATTGAAACTCTATAAGCCTCAAGTACATAAAGAAACATAATGGTGAAATTGTGAAGGTCTTGCATTTCCATAGGAACAAAATAAATGACTTAATGACTCTACAGACTGAAACACGTAATGACCTGCAACTCCTGACTGTAAAGCTTCAACTCTTAAGTTATTCAAATCAGAGTTCCGATGACATTTGCTATTTTTTAATTCTCCTTTCTTATTATCCTCAAAACAGGATGCTTAGATGAAGGAATTGTATTACACAGCTAGTGCTTGAATATCAACGAATGTCAGCAACATATTTGAACTTCATGTAGAAGAGGTAATGTTAATTTACATTCATGGCCTTGGGATCTATCTGCTCTGTCTTTATAAGTCTTAGGCATTGTACGAGTTAAGGTAGAAAGCCAAGCAAAAGTCTTGCGATGAAATCCAGAACAATATTGCAGATGTGCAGAGCCTACAGAAGGTGGAGCCCATTTATTCTGCATGCATATTTAATGTGTAAAATTATTTTTAAGTCTCAGAACAACCTCTTGGAAATGCTGTGAACTGCAAAGGGAGGCAGATCCGATGCATTCTAAAATATAAAGAAGAAAGAAATGCACCCAGAGTAAAAATTCCTGGTTACTCACGATTCTTTTCACCTCTCCACCTTGACCCAGCTTTCATTCTGCCCGAGACACCCACAGGAGAAGTTATTTCTGCCAGCGACAGCAGCAGCATCAGTAAGAGCACAGCCATGCCAGGTAAAAATAACCTCTATGGAGAGTCCTGTCACAGACGAACCTGAGGCTTTTACTGGGAATAGAAACCTGGAGCCAATCCCGTCATTTCAGTTAGCAGAAATGCAAAAATGCTGCTTTCCCCATAAATTTTCAAAACGCAGGTATGTTCTCATCAGGCTCTCCATTTGAATTATGCAGGAATGTTAAAAAAAATTAGAAGGGATGTAAACCCTTCCTTTATACATAAGCAAAATGTCAGGAAAGATAAGATGACAATTTTCTCTGGTCTCTCTGTGGCTACCAGTTCCTAACCCGCTCCTGCTAACTCTCACTTCTTCCAAATGTTTGTCAACATTTTTCATAACCTGGTAACAAGAAAAAGCTGAGATTTCAGCATTTTCCCACCTATCCGTTTCTGTACCTCAGATTATAGTACTTGACAAACCCGAATATTTAATTTTGGCACTGCAAACACACCTCATTTCAAACAGAGGTGCTGTGAAGGAAAGGAGGGAAAAAAAAAACACTTGTTCTCAAAACTCTATGTAGCATCTTGGAGAAGGGATTAGATATATAAATATCTGCTGGTAAGACATGATAAAAATACCTCTGAAAAAAAAGGGGGTGGTAAACAATCATCTTTCCTACTTAGCTTGTACTATGTGATTTTTATATTCAGAGGATACGTAAAAAACAATCTGCCAAAAATATCCCAAATCCATGAAGAAGGGCAAAGTGCAATGTACGCTGCGTATTCAAGGATCATCCAGATTGTATCATAAACACTTGTTTGCTGTATAAATACATGTTGGTCTATTCTGTCTCTCCTGTTCCCTGCAAAATGATGTTTATCACCTCTAAGCTGAGCAGATTTTTTAGCAAAATCATACTTCTCACTTTTACAATTAAGTCTATTTCCTATGGACAACTTGCAATATTTTCACTGCAACGACATGAGAAGCTGGCCTTCACTTTGGGGCCAAATTAATTTTTTTAATAATGAAACCAATTTTATTCTCCCAGGACATTATAGAATATTAATATACACACATGTATTTTAACAAGCATATAAAGCTATTTTAGGATCCTGCTAAACACCTACACTAGAATATGCTACAACTTGACCTACTTCTACAGTTAAATAGTTCCAACACCTGCCAAAACATATTTCTACAACACATACCTGAGAATGTGCCATTTACTGTGAGTCCCCTGCACTGCAGCAAAGGAGAGGGAAGAATGTAAAGGTTGACAACAGCCGAGCGGATGAAATACAGTGATGACATGGGCTGAGTGAAGGACAAGAAGGGGAGGTGGGGACTGTGGCATGTACAGAGAAAGTTCTGTGAAAGGTGGCAGCCACCACCAAAGGTGGGGGGCAGGTGTTTACGATTTTAAGGAGAAGCTAGAAATTCAGATTGTTAGGAGGAACCTCCTCATAACAAAATGACACAAAAAAGCAGAAAAATTTTGAAAGCAAAAATGACACAGCCCTAAACTTTTTCACTAGTCATGAGACAGAGCATTCTGAATCTGGTTCTAACTTACATTTTCCAGACTCTTTGATTCAAGAGATATTCTTTGACTTTCTATAACATATCAGATATATTATTAATAGCAACTAAGCTTATAGTTAAAAGGGAGAAACACATTTCAACAAATAATTTTTCATGTCATGATAAATGCAGTGAAAATCCATATGCAACTTCTGTGGAATTACAGAAGAGGAAATGTCTGACTGACTAGGGGCATTAAAGAAGGCTTTTTATTTTTTCTCATTCCTATTATAAGCCATAAGATCTAGCCATACTAGGAAACTCCCTGTTCTCCAAAAGAACATAGACTTCTAGACTGTTAGATCTTTTTACACATTATCTTTCTACTTGAAATACCTTTTTTCCCCCATCACTACTATATATATCCTATACTTTGTATAATCCTATTAAAGATATAAGTTTATCTTTTCAGACCTCCTCAGGCATAATTATTCATTTGTCTCAAGACTTATTCACCTGGAAGTAGATATCAGCAATTATTTTAAAAGTTAAATGTGTGTGTGTGTGTATGCGTGTGTGTTTGTGTGTGTGTGTGTGTATGTTCAGTACAAGGTGTATACCTCATTGTGGGCTTGACTGCATTATATTTTCTTTATATCCCTAAATTTAGTAATGATTGCTGTACACAGAAGAAACTTACTAAAAGTTTGAACTGATAGTACATTTTAATTTGAGTTGGTAAATTTTTAAATTAAAATATAACTCTTTAGAACAGCCAGGATAATTTCTTTCATGATCTGGACATGTGTTTATTTATGTGCTATTATTTGCTTTCCTTGGGCATTAGTATAACAAGATGTTACAGACAAATAGGAAAACATACTCATATTTATTCTCTTTCATTTAAAGTCAATCCTAGCCATAAGATAAAAACAACACATTAGTATCCCAAATCCATGAAGAAGGGCAAAGTGTAGTGTACACTGTGTATTCAAGGGCCATCCACATTGTATCATAAACACTTGTTCGCTTTATAAATACATGTTGGTCAATTCTATCTCTGTTTCCTGCAAAATGATTTTATCACTGCCATGATCCATTCTACACTAGTAAAACTTAAAACTTACATTCTATATTAACTTTTAGGTCATGAGAATTAGGAAGCCATCAAAAGAGAGCAATTATGAATACCTGACATGCATTTATTTATAGGCTATCATGTGCTTTACTTGGCCATTAGTATTACAAGATGTTACAGATAAAAAGGATATCCTAGTTAACATTCTAAGACCAGTTTTCTAATCTGCAGACACATTCTAAGACCAGCTTTCAAATATGCAAACTTTTTAACAGAAAGGCACTGAGGATTATCAGCAGATGGCCCTAGTCTGCTCTAAAATTAGGAATTGGTAAAAAGCCAGTTATTTGGGAGTCACATGCTAAATTCCACATGTCCACGGCTATTTCAACTTAAGACATTAAATAGGCAAAGTGCATTTCTGCACCTTCTCTTCCTTCTTTTTCCAAGCACTGCCTCCACTCAGCTGAGCAAACAAACTCTGGTCTGAGCCAATGAGTTGAGCAATCTCATTCTTCCTAAGTGAAAGTGATCAGTACCATCATGTCAACTAATCAGATAAGTCAATCCCGACTCAAGGAAATTAACAGGAGCAGTCAAAGCCTCCTATCATTCATTCATTCAACAAATGTTTTCTGAACATCCAACACGTGTTGGAACTAGGCTAATTACTGAAGAGTTGCAATGAATTCATAGATGTGGTCACTATTCTCATGGGGCTGATATTCTAGTGACTGGAAATAGATACCATATAGGATGAAGTGAAAAAGAAGATTTCAAACAGAGATATAACAGAAAGGTTCTTTGAAGAAGTAATGCATAAGCAGAGACAGGATGAATACACACATACAAGACAAAAGTAGGAAAAGCAGAAAATAGGCCCAGCCAGATAGAAAATGTACACGAAAATTTCTCAGGCATAAAATAGCATGGCACATGCTAAGAAGAAAGAATCACTAGGGAGCTAAGGAGAGATCTTTTCTGTTTGGGCCCTGGAAGCTATGTTAAGGATTCTGAACTTTATTCTAAGGCTTTAAGAAGAAACGGACTTTTGCATTAAAAGGTCATTCTCCTTTCGATAGAGAGAAGTTGGAAGGTGTCAAGATGGAAGAGGAAGGACCGGTTGGGAGGTCATCTCCTTTTTAAATGATAGCAGTGATAGAAATAAAGAAAAAGAAATAGAAAATGAATAGACTAGAAACACATTCTGAAGGCTGAATCAATAAGATTGGCTGATGAATTGTACATAGAGACTGAGCAAAAAGGGGCTCCAAGGCTGCTGCTGGCTTCTGGGATGGACGTACTGGAGTGGAGCTCTCTAAGCAGCCTGGAGAATCAAAGGTGAAGAGAAGGGTCTTTTGAACTCAGTATTCTTTTTTTGTTGTTGTTCAATAACACTCACTCACTTGTTTCTTCTCCACACAACTACCTGCAAAGCCATGATTTTGATGCCCACATCAGCTGGCCGGTAAAGGCCATGGCTACAACCATAACTGCAGTCAACTGCATCCCTTTTGAATCTCTTTAAATGAGTGAGGTCAGGTGAAAATATATGAACTCGAGGGACAACAACTGAATGAGCTCTAGCCTAATCAACACTATAGACTTGTGTTTGTATTTTTTTGTTTGTTTTTGATTTTTTTGACTAGCAAAGAATTTCAGAAAATTTGCATTTCCATATGTTTATGCAGACATATAGTCAGTCACAGGTCCTAATAGTCTGTAATTCTTCCCTCCAGCTAGGTGCCCATGCACACGTAGGTTACAGGCCCAGTTTCAGAATGCCCTTTATAACCAGATTATCACAAAAATGTCATCATTCTCATACATAAAAGTCTTTTTTTTTTAAATTACCTTTCCAAGATTTATCAAGATATCATTAACATATAACATTGTATAAGTTTAAGGTCCACTATGTACACTTATATATTGCAAAATGATTACCACCTTTGAGTTAGCTAACACATGCATAACATCACTTAATTACTGTATCTTTTTGGTGATGAGAATATGTAAGATTTGCTCTCTTAACACCTTCAAGTTTCTAACACGGTATTACGACCTATAATCACCACACTGTACATCGGATCGGTAGAGCTTCTTCTAACTAATTCACCACGTAACTGGAAGTGTGTACTCTTCTAGTCCCTGCTTCTATGACTTTGGTAAAAAGCCCTATTTCTAACGGATCTCTGCCAATCAGGCCCCAGGCATATCATCGGACACATTGTAGACCCTCAATAAATATCTCATATAAATGATTCATCGGTATCACTTTCACCTGGGAAGAACATCGACACATAGAACAAAAACTGTGAGTGGTGGTGTCCTGTGTTCTTATCTTTTCTTAGTTTCTCCAGGTAACCCTAAATCCATCCATGACACCTGCTTTTTAGAAGGACACCAGTGCATTTCTTTTTATGTCTTAGGAATGAGGACTCCCCATTTCTTAAGAGCATTCCAACCATTGTTTGCTTTGCTGTTATCACATTACAATAATGAATAGATTCATAGCACATCAGAGAAGAGGAAGAACTTAAAGCTTAACCACAATTAATTGTATATCACCTCAAGTGGATTTCGCAGATTAGATCTATAAAGATACATGGGGGCTAAAAATACTTTTGCAAAAATGATTTCATTGTGTTCCTAATGCCAGGATCAATAAAAAAATATTCATCCATTACAGCCTCTCATTCTTTTCCACTGATAATTAGAGCAGCTATTTATACTTAGTTTCAATAATTGTTTAATTGAATGAATAAATTAACAAATACAGAGAACTATTTTATGAAAATAACATTAACAGCAAATTTTAATTGGACACATGGGTATACACAATAGGCTACTAGCAAGCCTGAAATTATTTTAGCATACATACATTGATAGAGGTGTAGAGATACTGTGTTGGAGACTAAACAGGTATTAGACATAGCTATTCCTGCAAATAGAGGCAAGACAGCAAGAGAACTTAGAAAAAGAAACAAAAACACAAATGATTTGAGTTCTAAAGAATTAAAGAAACATTTAATGCCAAAGGAGTCTGGGAAATAGATTATGTATCACAGAAATGTGTACAAGAAGTTTTGATTTAAGCAGGACTAACAATCAAGGTCCATCAAGGACAAATGATGACCAGTGTTAGAATATTTGGTACAGGAATAAAAAAATGAGAAAAGAGACTTGAATATTCATTTGTAAGCTGTTTGAAGAGAGCCTCCCGTGGCTGGGGATGACAGCATTTGTAGGAAATCCACAGTAAAAAGGCGGGTTAGTCTCACATAACCCACAATGCTGATTCGAGGAGCATGAAGTCTGAGAACAAGGAGAAAATGTTGCACGTTCTGAGCGAGATGGTATGAGGAAGAAGCCCCCCTCTATTGTAAACAGAAAGGTATAGTCTCAGAAAATCGGCAGATCCTTAACATTTCAGTAGACAAACAAGATGATTTCAATCATGAATTTAATCACACCTCTTCCACGTAGCAATCACCTGGCCATAGTATCACAGGTTTCCCTTTCCTGAGTGTCATGAGTTCCACCCTCCAAAGGGTGACAAGTCAGTTTTCCAAGTAGATTCTAAGGTTGTATCTGTATAAATGAATAACTAGAATCTGAACATGATAAGAAACTAAAGAGTGTCTTTAACTTAGCTTGTGTCTTGTGAGCTCCACTCCCAGACCCTGGGTACTTCTTGCATGCATAGTTTTTTTTTTTTTTTCCCTAATGTTTTATTTATTTTTGAGAGAGAGGGAGAGACAGAGTGAGCAGAGGAGGGTCAGAGAGAGAAGGAGATACAGAATCCAAAGCAGGCTCCAGGCTCTGAGCTAGCTGTCAGCACAGAGCCCGACACAGGGCTCGAACCCACGAACCGTGAGATCATGACCTGAGCCGAAGCCGGATGCTCAACCAACTGAGCCATCTTGCATGCAGAGTTCTAGTTAAAGTGGCAAAGGCTTATTTTGAATTCTAAATCTGTGATCTGATTTACTGAAAATGTAATGCTATGAGAGGGCTTGGGGCCCGTTATGTGGGAATTGATGACAGGGAAGTGATGGTCACCTTGCCACTTCTCTGGAAAACGCATCAGAAAAGGAGACTACACATCATTGTTATGCAGGAGGCATGGCTGCACCGTGGTCAGTGCACACATTTAGGCTTCAATGTCACTGATGAAGATTTAGGCATTTAGGCTTTAATATCACTGATTAAGATTTGTCCTAGAGTAATTTTCAGAAAGACTAACTTTTTGAAGAGTAACTTCTTGAGTCTGGCTATAATATCTTTCCATAATGAAATAATAGAAATATGATATATATGACTATCCACAGTATTTCCAATATTTCTAATTATTATCCATAAAATGTACTATTCACCTTCTGATAAACTATTGGAAAGCATGAGAGCATTGACAGAAAAAATGAAGTCTATTGCTAGAACTCAAATATAAATACTCATGATATGAAAAACCATGTGCTACTTTGAACGACATCAGCTTTTATTTAACTCATTCTAAATATACCAGTATTTTTCTACCTGAACAGGTGTTTCAGAATTCACAGATTTCTGCATTTTTAGTACAGTTAACTTTCAGAGCTGTAATTGTTATCACTGACAGAGGAATTGAAAAGTTATACACACAGGAATGTTGAGTAATTGATATTGATGAAAAATAGAACGCTTTATTCGATTTAACTTTCCACTTAGATGAGGATAAACTAGAGAATCTTCAACTCATGTTAGTGAAACCTCTCTATCATAGGTCTTACCAATAAATATTTAGGCTAGCATACCAAATTCCGCTTTCCATTAATAACTGAGGCTTTGCGACACCTGAATTTCCTCAGTGTTCTTGTACAGAACTGCAAATGTGTCCACTGGTCAAAATAAAGGGTACCCCTGAAAAACTTGTGGTAGTGTCCGCAGAAATGATTGTAACAGCTGTTGGCAATCTTAATGCTCACTTCCATGTTGCCTTGGCAATCCTCCTCTGGAGAGGTCAAGTCTATTTCAACACCACTTGCAACTGGAGTAGCCTTGTGACTTATTTTCACCAATGGAATGCGGCAAAAGTGAGATGTCTGGCTTCTGTGGTTGGGCCTCTGCTTTTGTTTCTTTGGAACTCGGCCTGGAGACGGCCACAAAAGGCATCTGGTCTATCCTACTGGGGGCTGAGGGCCAATGAGGAGATAGACGAGTGAGCCACTGTAGCCCACAGCTTGCACCAGCTACCAGACGTAAGAGTGGGGCACCATGCACCTCAGCTGTTAGCAGCAGTATGTGTCCTGCATTGGGACTGTTTGAATCAAATCCATATATGCTCAATTCTGTATTTTATTTAACCTCTTTTTGGCCTTCATTTTCTGTTGCATAAAACGAGGATAACAATGCCATTTACCTGCAGGGTGGTTGAGAATATTCAATGGCTAAATGCAATGAAATATCTTAAAACATTACCTGGGATAAAGCAAGCATTAATACAATGTTAGCAAGCAACGTTATTATTCTTGTTACTGCTGCGGTTGCTGCATTTTTGATTGGTCTTTTACAGAAAAAACAAAAAACAAAAAACACTGAGACCCAGAGAGATTACATGTTTTACCCAAAGCCCAAGAGCTATGGAACTAAAATCCAGATCCAGACTTTTTGTTCCAGGGTCCAAGTTATTAACTACCGTAGTTCTGCCATTCAGGCTGTGACTCTGATTTATTCAAGATACCTTGTGCCAGCCATTGTGATCAATGAGCTCACATATGTAATATCATTAATATTTTAATTAGCTTAGTGTAACTAAATAAAGCATTTTAATATGACTTGGCCTAACATGCCAGGCTCTCCCTACTTGTCTGGAATTATCTTCTATGACTCCTTCCCTCCTACTAACCACAGATTTCAACCTGTATTTTCTATGCCACCTCTGTGTGCTATTCTCTCTGGTTGTGATGACCTTGCCCTCCTATTTCTGTAGTAACTTTTACAGTTACTTTTACTATTTGGTTCTGCACCAGCATTTTCTCCTCTGTGAACAGTCACTTTGTCACCCTTTGAAGGCTATTAAGTATTCTCTGCTCCTATAGTTATTATCAACACATCATTGCCAAAATAATATGTGTTTTAGAAGTTTTTATTTCCTAATATGTTTCCCACTAGACTGTGAGCTCATAGGAAGCAGGGCTGTGTCTTACCTATTTTTATATTCATGGGCTTCAATAAATATCCACTGGATGTACCCATTTTGTGGTACAATGCATACCATTGGGTTCATAGGCCTCTTTCTTATGTTGGTATTTTTATTCACTTTTTGATGTTCTGTAGTGAAAATTGCCACTTGAGATTCTAGAGAAGGATACTGGTTTAATGTAAAAACCTGGGTTTAAAGAGTCAGACTGTGGAACACCTGGATGGCTCGGTGGGTTAAGCGTCTGATGCTTGATTTCAACTCAGGTCATGATCTCATGATTCCTGAGATTGAGTGCCACGTGAGGCTCTGTGTTGACAGCATGGAGCCTGCTTGAGATTCTCACCCTCCCTCCCTCCCTCTCTCTCTCCCTCTCTCTCTCTCTCTCTCTCTCTCTCCCCTTCCCCCACTCAGGCTCACACGTGTGCTCTCCCTCTCTCTCAACATAAATAAATTAACATTAAAAAAATAAAGAGACTGTGCTCAGAAAAACTCCATTAGATTTTAGCATGCTGCCTTGGACAAGTGGCATAAACACTACGCTTCAATTTACTTCTGTACAGTAGGGAAAATAAGAGCTATATTGCAGAATTCACCTATGTATATGCATCCAAATAAGTGTGAATGTGAATTGCATCAATATATATAAAGTGCATTCAGTATGTAATGGCTTAATTTTCTGTAGAAATTACTATCATTAAGGAAGACTTTATGAGTAAAGTTTTGTTTTACAAGTTTTGTTCTGTTGTCCTGTGAAAATTAGTTAAGTTTCAAAAATAGCATATTCTTTAGAGAGTCCAAGCATTTATAAGAAAAATGAGCTATTAGCAAGCTTAGAAAACAGGAGAATCAAGCATTTGGATGTATTCAATCAATCTTTAAACTGATAAAACTTATTTTTTTATAACCAGGACTTTTTAGTATGTATTTTTAGTATGTATGTTAATATAAGCACACCAAAACAAAAACCTCTGACTGTACAACTGTGAACAATGCAAATCTACTAAAAAAGGCCAAAACTAACAAACGCCACCACCTACAAAGGATTTTTAGATTTTATTTTCTCTACGTTGTTGTTATTATTATTATTTTATTATTATTATAATATTTATTATAATTATTTTGTTCTTGAATGTTCTGATCTTTCAAAACCATGGTATTAAGTCAAGTGAAAAGTTAAAATTCTATACATATAAATAAAATAATAAAATACCCAGGAGTAAATTTAACCAAGGAGGTGAAAAACCTGTACTGTGAAAACTAAAAAACATTGATGAAAGAAATGGAAGATGACACAAACAAATGGAAAGACATTCCATGCTCATGGATCAGAAGAAACAATATTGTTAAAATCTCCATGCTACCCAAAGAAATCTATGGATTTAGTGCAATCCCCATCAATCTACAAACAACATTTCTCACAGAACTAGAACAGACAATACTAAAATGTGTATGGAACTACAAAATACCGAAGTAGCTGAAGCAATCTTGAGAAAGAAGAACAAAGCTGGAGATATCACAATTCCAGATTTTAAGATGTACTACAAAACTTAATAATCAAACCTGTATGATACTTGCACAAAAATAGACACATGGACCAATGAAACAGAATGGAGTCCAGAAGTAAACTTGTGCATATATGGTCAATTAATCTACAACAAAGGAGGCAAGAAGAGAGGAGACAATCTCTTCAACATATGGTGCTGGGAAACTGGACAGCTATTATACAAAAAAATGAAACAGTACCACTTTCTTATGCCATAAACAAAAATAAATTCAAAACAGATTAAACACCTAAATGTGAGACCTGAAACCATAAAACTCTTAGAAGAAAACATAGGTAGTAATTTCATTGACATTGGTTGTAGAAACATTTTTCTAGGTATGTCTCCTCAGGCAAAGAAAATGAGAGCAAAATTAAACTACAAGGACCGCATCAAAATAAAAAGCTTCTGCACAGCAAAGGAAACCATCAACAAAATGATAAAACAACCTACTGAATGGGATAAATATTTACAAAGATATACTTGATAAGGGGTTTACATTCAATATATTTAAGGAACTTATACAACTCAATGCCAAAAAGCCCCCACAAATAATGGGATTAAAAACTGGGTAAGGGGCCTAAATAAACATTTTTCCAAAGAAGACATACAAATGGACTACAGACACATAAAAAGATGCTCAACATCACTAATTATTAGGGAAACGCAAATCAATACCACAATGAGATAGCACCTTACATATGTCAGAACAGCGAAAATCCAAAAGGCAAGAAATAACAAGTGTTAGTACGGTGCACAGAAAAAGGAACCCTCAGGCACAGTTAGTGGGAATACAAATTGGTGCAGCTACTGCTTGTATTAAAAACAGAATTACCATGTGATCCAGTAATTTCACTACTGGGTTTTTACCCAAAGAACAAAAAATAAATAAATAAATAACAACAACAACAACAACAACAACAACAAAACAAAACCAAAAACAAAGAATAAAAGAGAAAAAAAAATCCAGACTCTTAAATATACAGAACTGGTGGTTGCTAGAGGAGAAGGAGGTGGGTGAGGGATAGGTGAAATACATAAATGGGTAAAGAAAAAAAACTAGAAATAAGAATTGAAAATTATATGTATCCATATGCATACAGGTATATTTAGGAAATGTATGTGTTTATGTATGCATATACTTGAACAAATTATAAATTGAATTACTGAATCACAGTATTTATCCTTAAGAAATAAGGCAATCATTTGTGTTAGCTTACTGAAATAGGCATACCATTTCTTTTTTTTTTTTTTTTTACTATTTTTATAACATTTTTTCATTTATTTTTGAGAGACAGAGAGAGACAGAGCATGAGCAGGGAAGGGGCAGTGACAGAGGGAGACACAGAATCTGAAGCAGGCTCCAGGCTATGAGCTGTCAGCACAGAGCCCTATAAAGGGCTCGAACCCACAAACCGTGAGATCATGACCCAAGCTGAAGTTGGGCATTTAACTGATAGAGCCACCTAGGCGCCCCAGGCATACCATTTCTATTGCATCTCTTATGCTCCTATTTACAACTCTTACTTTGATGACCCTTTTACACATCCCATTAACTACTCTTAAAGCTTTTACAACCCCATTCCAATCAAATAGTAAGCTACATCACATTTCAGTGCCTTTACTCAACACAATCCAAGCCAATAGGGTTTCTTTCTAAAGTTTCAGGCCTCTGTCTATAAAGAGCAGTCCATATATATTTTGTTTCAAGCTATCTAAAAAAGATCTGTGTATCCTTATAAACTTAAAAAATAGCTACATGACTGAAATTACAAAATGTTTTAAGACAACTTTTTTCTCCAAATAGAAGGACACTTTGAAAATAAATATTATAGATAAAAGTTAACACTGGAACTAGTAGCTTATTTTAAGAAGCTTGTATAAAAAATACAATGTAGGGGCACCTAGGTGGGTCACTCGGTTAAGCGGCCGACTTCGGCTCAGGTCATAATCTTATGGTTTGTGGGTTTGAGCCATGCGTTGGGTTCTGTGCTGACAGCTGGGAGCCCAGAGCCTGCTTCAGATTCTATGTCTCCCTCTCTCTCTGCCCCTCCCTGACTCATGCTCTGTCTCTCTCTCTCTCAAAAATAAATAAACTACAAAAAAATAATAAAAAACACAGTATTGATTTTTGGAGAAGTATATAAATGTTCACGTAACATGCAATAGCACACACACAAATGCATAGAGTGTAATGCTTTACCTTTGTTTTAATTACAGCATTTATTTGATATTTGTTTACAATTAAATGATTTCCTGTAGGCATGAAACTTTTTTATTACAAATTTGATTTGAATTCATGTCTAAAATATGCTTCTATCAACAATCTTGGGAGCACATGGACTCGATTCCGCACTGAATTTGATTCCTTTACCCCAGTCACTTTTTGAGAATGGGAAATAAAATAGTACAGTTGGGTCACTAAAAGCATTTAACTATTAATAGAAATGTTGCCTGTTTCATTTCAATCAAACAATGTAGCCAGGGCATTTTTGTCTTTAAATTGCTTAAGGATTTAAAAGAACTAGAAATTACAGTAATGACAATATGAATCCCTTTGCAAAGGGTGTATAACAAACATTTAAATTCAAAACCTGTGTTAAGTACATCAGCTGACGTACTAATTACTTTAATAATCTTCAGGAGAATTGGACCTTTGAGTCTTTCACTACAGAAAATAAAAATATTCATTTATTGCCATGTTTGTTAAAATGCTTGAATTGGCACCCTTGTGCGGAAAAGATACAGAATAGTAAAAAGGAATCACAGATTTTCCAATTACTTTAGAAACAGGATGACCTGATGAAAAGTGAGGGCTCTATTTAAATCCAAGTTAGTTGTTGAAATCAGAATTTGCTTGGGTTTTGGCAGATGTCACACCTAAGTCCCCATACTATCTTAGAGCTATTTGTATAATTCTTAAGCAGAGCAAAACAAGTGTGTGAGGATATAATAATGAAGTACAATCAAGAGTTCTCTAGGTTTGTCCACTGTGTATGTGTGTGTGTGTGTGTGTTTGTGTGTACTCATGTGGTCAAACTCCCACTCACCAAGAATTCTTCCTTCTCCCTCTCTTTTGGTTGGGCCGCTTTGAGCTCAATTTATATTATCCTGGTGCAAGTCAGTCTCTCAATACAATTTTGTTTGGTATATTGCACAGAAGAAAAGACCTTGAAGTGACTTGAGAGAATTACCTATTCTGCTCAAGGGTCTAATATATTCTGAAACAAACTTATGAATTACAATGGAAAGAAGAATTCAAAATCAAATAGAATCAATCTACAATATTAAAGAAAGAAAAATAAATTATATTAAAATTAAATTAGAATTCTGGTTTCGTCGCTTGCAGACTAAGAGGAATCTGGAAATAAGCAGGGGCAACCTCATGTTTAGGAAATGGGAAGATAACCCTCCCTACAAATAAAATTTCTAGAGTTGTCAAAATATTCTTTTTTTCACTACTAAGGAAACTTTGGGTTATACACTGCCAGTCTTTGCATTTACATTAAAGTGTAAATATTCATAGCAAGTAGTGACATGTTAAATTGTTATCACACTTTCATAAAGTGTGAAATCTCAAGAGACAGCTTTGTGGTGTTATAAGGCCTACATTCAGATCGTGATGACACCACTTACGGATAAAGAGATCTGGGTAGGTCATTTCTCCTAGGAGAGCCTCTGTTTTCTCACCTGTGAAATGTACATATTAAGAATGTGTGGCTCATCAAATTTTTGTGTGGCTCAATTGGTATGATGCATGAGCATATGATTTATGACTGTAAATGAGCATACCAGTACTATTTGTATTAGTTTTCCTAAGAGCAGATCATTGAACGATTTAGCATTTAGCATTTCAATGAAAAATGTAAAGAGTAGCTTTCAGGAAACATAATGTAGAGATCCATGGGCACAAATGCAAGGAAACCTTGGGTTAGTAAAATGCAGGGAAGTGTAAGAAGTACAGGAATGGATATGGATGAGATGAAGAATGTCAAAAATACTTCTTTCAGAATTCTCCCAAGTGGCAATGTTAATATCCAGTTTTGTCCATATGATTTCCCTTCCTTCTTGGTCAGGGTTCCAGTTTTGTTTCTGTGCAATTATGCCTGGCATACATCTTCAGTAACATTATTCTTGAATTTGCTTCTGTTATAGACATCTACTAAAGCAATTTTTAGTAGTTAGATGGCTGCATGTGGTTTAAGAGATAGTGGCCCATGCTCTTGTCCCTATAATCTCCTTATACTCTAAATAACACATTACATACATAAAAATATATGGAAGATATATTCAGATATACGTGACCTGGAAGAAGATGCCTCTGTTCTGGTCTGGGTCAGTCTGAGATTTGCCTCACATTTCTCATGCATAAATTTATTCACTGGATTCACATCTGAGCAACTATTTAAAGCTGGTTCACACTGAGCATGATCTGAACCAGGCCAGATCTTCTGGTTTCACACCATTCAGAAGTTACTGCATCATCCAAAAACAAACCCAAATGATCCATTAGCCATTTGTTTATTCATGCATTCAATAAATATGTGAGGGTTCACAATGTACCTCACTCTGCACTTGGAACCGGACACATAATAGTGTGTTACAAAATGAGAAAGCCCTGGATCTCATGGAGCTTACATTTGATTCTCCTTTGTCTTTTTATGAAGATATACAAAAACATCCAAACCCACAATACGACAACCCATGATGAAGGAACAACTCAGGAGGCAATGTGTTTACTATGTAACTTCCTCTGAACTTCTGTTGGGAACTTGATCTAAGGAAAACCAATCCACTTTGGCCAATTATCTGTTCTGTGAAGACGTATTGGGCTGGTTACATTTTGACTATTAAGAATATCAATTAAAATACAAAGAGACGATGCAGAGAACACAAGAATGGAGATTAAGAGGAAATGAAGTAAGAAGAGATTTTTAGAGAGCAGAGGTCATGCTAGGAGTCAGGAGAAAGCTGGGAAAGAATACATAAACCAAGAAACTGAGAAGAGCAGAAGTTGGGGAAGCCAAGCAGATGGAGACGTGCTTCTGAGATACCTAGAACTTCCCAGCATTCCAGAGCTATGCTCCACCTGACCCAATCATAAAACTTTTCATACACGTCTTCAGGAGTGGTTTTCGTATTATTTCTGCTTGTCCTGAGTATTCCTGGGAAGCCATGCATAAGTATCCTTACAATAAACCCTGATTATTGGCGCTAACTTGGGTTGGATTTCTTCATCTTGCAACAAATAGCTTAAATTAAACAAAGGGAATATTTGCTAAAGGTGCATATAATTATTCCCTTCCATTTCAACTACGCACCCACCCCTTCACATTTTATTAAGATGTACATTTATACAGATCACATAGAGAAAAAGTCCTGGAAAAAATTTGTTAGAAAATGAACAATGCTTCCTTGATAACGCAGTATCTTTTTAAATGATAATTTATTTCAATTGGTCTATTCAAGAGGCTACCATAACTGCTTTATAAATAAATGGTGTTCAAGTGACACTAAGAAAAAAATGCTTAGACATCCTTTTTCTACAGAGACCAGAGGTGATACTGAAATGTTATGACAGTTCAGGTTTCCACCTGATTTAGGATTTGTTTCAATTGGCCCACTACTGTACCACATAGCAGAAATAAAGGTGGAGACCTATGGCTGGTTAGAGGTTCCATATTTCCCCTAGTTAGCATCAGACACACACACAAAAAATCCATGACAGATGTAAAGTTTTATGGTGATAAATTCTACATAATGCACAGACTTGAAATCTCCTGAAAAAAACACCACGTCTCACAAAGGCATAGAACAAGAGCACTGTGGGACACCTGGACACACACACACACACACACACACACACACACACATACAGAAGAGGTTCTAAAATTTGGGTGATACAGACCAGACCAGAATTCTGGAGATCATTTTCCTAGCCACAAATCTGTATAAACAGGAAATCAGAAATAAAGACTTAGATTCTACACTATCTTGCTTGCTCTTGGTGCACTGTTTTGTGCTCTGATAAGTGTATCTATTTTGGATGCATGCTATTATTGTTGCAACAGCCATTCTCAATTTTTTTAAATCTTCACAAAGATTTCTTTGAAAATCATTTGAGTTTTTACAGAAATCTAGACAGAGTGCCCCATCTCTCTACATTATTTAGCGGATGAAGAGGTAAGCAGGTGCCACAGTTGATTAATTCAGTGTAGATGTACTATTATTACATAAACACATATTGAAAGTTTCACTCTGAATTTTTATTAAAAAACAGTAAGGGTGAAATTAGTCTCACATCAATACCTGATAAAAATATTAAAGTAAGAGAGAAGACGCAATGCCTTTTTTATATATTGTCATTTAACACAAATAATATTTGTAAAAACACAAAATCTCAGGTTTCTTAGAAACCAACATGACTGTCATGTCTTTTCCTTTAAATTTTTTTACATTTATTTATTTTTGATAGACAGAGAGAGACCAAGTGTGAACAAGAGAGGGGCAGAGAGAGAAAGAGACACAGAATCTGAAGCAGGCTCCAGGCTCTGAGCTAGCAGTAAGCACAGAGCCAATGCGGGGCTCAAACCCGCGAACCGCGAGATCATGACCTGAGCTGAAGTCGGATGCTCAACCGACTGAGCCACCCAGGCGCCCCTCCTTTTTCTTCATATATTTCTATCATGCCTGTCTCCAAAAATGCTGTTACAACCAGGTCTGCTAGAAACAGCTTTATTGGTTTATTCTTTGCATTCAACTAATAACAAGAAAACCATCTCCTGCAGTTTTAGGGAAAAAATTGTTTAAAGTATACACTGTAAAAAATAATCCCTAACCATTTTCCAAACTAAGTAATCAAAATATGAAACCAAATAATTCTGGGAAACATGGAGTTGCCAAACTATTCAGTGTCTATCAATTGTTGTGAGCAGTTTTATGTCATCTGCAAATGAAAATATAAAGTCTATTTTAATGATTCCATTAAATCCTTCTCCTGCTTTTAATAAAAACGTGTCATGTTCTATTTCTTTCTCAGATTAAATAGAATTTTGTTTGTGTATTGGAGTCTGACTCTTTTAACCTTTGTTCTTATACTCTAAGATTGAAGTTATTTTTTTCTGATTATAAGTTTGGTCTTTTATATTCAATACAAACCTCACATCAGTTTGCAGAAAACAGCACCTGTTTGAATAGGGATTGTGTAAATACAGAAAAAAGAGGGGCAACTTGTACATATGAATGGCTCTTGTACTAACAGCATTTTCTCCAGTTCTTGGATGCTAACTTTACAGTTTATGTTCTGCTCAAGATGCTTTTCAACACTCTCCTTAAAAATGCAATTTCTGGAGTTCTTCTATTTTTCTGCAGGATGGCAAATTCTGTATTACCCTCACACCTATTTTACCAGTAAATGGAGAGGCAGTAGAACACTGTGTTTCAGGGAGACAATCCTACAGCCACACTGTCTAGGTTTGAATATCACAGTCTAGCACTTGTAGGCTGAGACGACTTGGGCAACTTACATGCCATTTTCTGGCTTTCAATTGCATTATTTTTAAAATAAATATGATAATAATAGTATCTATCTCATGATCTCTGTGATGAGGAAATGAATTAAAAATATACAAAGTGCTGGGGTTCCTGGGTGATTCAGTTGGTTAAGTGTCCGACTTTGGCTCAGATCAGGATCTCACACTTATGAGTTAGAGTCCCTCATTGGGCTCTGTGCTGGCAGCTCAGAGCCTGGAGCCTGCTTTGGATTCTGTGTCTCCCTGTCTCTCTGCACCTTCCCTGCTCGCACTCTGTTTCTCTCTCTCTCTTAAAAATAAGTAAACATTAAAAAAACTTGCTTAAAAAAATAAACGAAGTGCTTAGCATAGTGTCTGCCTCTTCCAGCTGGCCCCACACAACAGTTGGAGCAAGGAGGAGGGGGTGGACTGCCTGGTGCTGCACCTACAGGGTTGGGGGGCAGGGAGGTGCAACTGGAAAAGATGAGCAGACAGCAAATGGATGAATGGATGAGCTTGCAGTCCCAAACCGAGATGGCTTCCTATTCCCAACTGGCCTCAGCTCCCTGGCCCAGCCACTGCTGCTAGGCATCAAATTCCAGGCAGCCAGCTGGAAGATGACCCCAGCTGCCCACCAGTATTGGCAGAGTGAGCTCTCTGACTGGTCTCCAGATCTGGCTTTGTCACCAGCAGCACCAGCTTTTCATCTACTCACCTCCCAACTTGGCCACAGACTCTTTGCTTCTCCCAAAGATGTTTCCCTTCTAGACTGTCAACAGCTCTCAAGGTCTTTTCCACTTCTACCAAAGTTCATGCCCTAAGCACCTTCCCTCCCCTATTCAGAGACTGGGGCAGACACAAAACAGATCTGCTGCCACAGTCCCAGCAGCTTCTCTCTTCCATCATCTCCCAATGGGCCAGGCAGAGAAGGGCAATTCCAACAGCCACCACCCTGTTCAACCACTGGTGCAACAACTATCTTGGTGCATCAGTTTCCCCACTTGAAAAAATGGATACTCACAGCCATCGGCAGGATGCTTTGGGATGTCAAGGGGCAGAAGCAGAGCACAAGTCACACCAGAAACAGCTTTTCATACATTTTGTACAAGGATCACTTTGGAAACAAGTCCATTTGGTTACAGTAAATGGTAGTACTGCATCACATGTTAACACCAGTTCAGGTGAGACTTTTCTAAGAAACATTTTCTAACACACACACACACACACACACACCACATACTGGTAGAACATATTTATAAATCACATATCTGACAAAGGAATTGTGTCCAAAATATATAAAAATCTTTCAAACTCAACAATAAGCAAGCAAAAAATGAGCAAAAGACATGAACAGACATTTCACCGGCAGTAATACTTCAGATGGTAAAGAAGCACATGAGAAGACATTCAACACCATTAACTCAGAATATGCACATTGAAACTATGTTGAGGTATCACTATACATCTATCAGAAGACAAACATGAATAATACAATTCTGAGCAGTGATGAGGATGTGGAGCAAACAGAAGTATTTTCTACTGCTGGTGAGAATGCAAATCTTGAAAATAGTTTGGCTATTTGTAATTTTATAGTTTTGTAAATAGTCAAACATGTACGTACTCCATGACTCAACAATGCCACTCCTGGGTATCTAGAGAATTGAAGACCTATGTTCACATACAATCTGTACGCAAATATTTGTAGCAGCTCTGATAATTGCCCCAAACTATAAACAATCTAAATCTCATTTAAGTAGTAAATGGATAAGCAAACAGTATTACATCAATACAAGGGAATAGTCTGACCAGCAATAAAAAAGAAACAGATTATTGATAAATACAACAACTCAGATAGAGCACACTGTGTTGAGTGAAAGGTTACATACTGTGTGATTCCAGTTATAGGACATTCTTGAAAAGATAAACTACGACAAATCAGTGGTTGCCAGAGATTGGGATCGTGGGGGAGAGGTTAAATATAAACGAATAGCACAAAAGATCTTTTCGATGTATACTTATTGTGTTGGTAGTTACATGAATTTAGATATGTATTAAAATTCATTGAATTGTACATCCCTCAAATTTCCTGAACACTGATTTTTTTTTTCCACAGGTTGAAGTACATGCATATATTTAGGTCTTTTGAAGCATGTTTCCATATTGACTTTCAGAAAGGCTGAGATAATTTACTTTCCAATAAGCAGCACCTTACAGTGCCTGTGTTCCTGTACTCTCAAAAATATATGCCAAGTGTTCAGCACAGTGCTCCTTACATAAGAGGTGCAGAATATCCATCATTAAGATGGCTGCCATTCCTGTTATTGCTGCCATTGTCATTATTATTTGTGTTATGGTGGAAATACAAAATGTTACAGCCAGTATGCTTAAATAACATGGCCGTTTCTTTTTTTTTTTTTTAATTATTTTATGTTTATTTATTTTTTAGAGAGAGAGGGAGACAGAGAGACAGAGAGACAGAGAATGAGCGGGGAGGGGCAGAGAGACAAAGGGAGGTACAGAATCCAAAGCAGGCTCCAGGTTCTGGGCTGTCAGCACAGAGATGTGGCCATTTCTTGACATGAAACATATTTATTCTAGACCTGACACCTCCACTTGTGGTTATGTACACAAGAGGAAATAAAACATATGCCCACGCAAGGATTTTAGGCAAATGTTTGTATCAGCTTTATCCATAACCACCAAACATGAAACAAACCAACTGTCTATCAAATGTTGAGTAGATGAGAAAACCGTGGCACATTCATACAACAGAATACTAATCAACAATAGAAAGAATGACTACTGATACATGCAACAACATGGATAGATCTCAACAGTATTATGCTAAGTGAAAGAATCCAGGAGGAAAAAGCAACATATTATAGAATTTTATTTAGATGACATTCTAGAAAAGGTCAAACTATCAGAAATCTGATCCAAGGTCAATCTCCAGGAGGATTGAATCTCCAGGAGGATTGACTACAAAGGGGCATGAAGGAGTTTTGGGGATAGAAAACTAAGATAGAAATTTTCTATATCTTCATTATGTTGATGGTCACATTACTACTATATTTTTCAAAACTCACGAAGTGCATAAAGAGTGACTTTTAATGTATATGAATTATACATTAATACACTTCAATAATCTGACACAAAAAATGAAGCTAGGAATATGTGCAGGTTAAATTACCACAAAGGAATATGTGGAAATATTAATGTCGGCTTCCAAGGGCCATAGATAACACTCCTGTGAACTAAAGCCTGGGCTATGATTGGAGTTTCTGATTCATCCTTTCAACTTTATGTCAAAATCAAGCAGGGTCCCCAAAGTTTATGGCTGTTCCTAAATAACTGCTCCCTGAGCCAGACTATAAAGCTAGTTCTGATCGAAGTCTAAACCTACCTCAACTCTCATGCTCTGAGTCAGAGAATTTGACTCAAGAATCCTGAAAGATGCAAAATTTATTCCAGTTTTGGAATAGAGTTATTGACAGGGGTCAGTTTAACAGCCTCAAGGAGTAAAGGCTGCATAGTTAACAGGCATTGAGCTAAGCAAGAAAGTTCATGGCAGCAAATGACAAAATAGTTTTCACTCATATGTGGATCAGGAGAAACCGAACAGAAGACTATCAGGGAGCGGGGGGGGGGGGGAAGAGAGGGAGGGAGGCAAACCATAAGAGACTCTTAAATACTGAGAACAAACTGAGGGTTGATGGGGGGTGGGGGAGAGGAGAAAGTGGATGATGGGTATTGAGGAGGGCACTTGTTGGCATGAGCACTGGGTATTGTACAGAAACCAATTTGACAATAAACTATATTATTAAAAAAAGTACTATGCTTCATAAAGCTTAAGAAAACTGATTTTTCAAAAATACTTCATCATTCAATTATGTGTAATATATAAAATTTGTAAATTTTCAGAAATTTATTAAGCAAGACAAAAATGAGTAACAGTTTTATTCTACTAAATTCATGCTTAATTTTTCACATTTTAAGTATAATTTAATTTTAAATATTTTTAAAGGTTTACATTTGAACCGACAACCTATACCCTGAAGCCAGAAAACAAACATGCAAAATCTTGGAAGTTCTAAATGTAAATAAATTTCATTTTATAGAAAATTATATTTCTTCCAATCAATTAGGTCCCTAAGTAATCAAGATTTGGGTTACTCTACCATGTAAAAAATCTCAGACAGCTGAAGTGCTAGCAGAAGCAGCATAAGAATTATACAAACTGATTACAATTTTATGACTAGGTGCAGAAATTAGAGGATGTAGATTTCCATATTATTTCCATTTCATTGTTTTGTATGTATTTGTATATATTAACCAATTTCCCATTTCCCCCCTCTCTTCTTATTCCTTGTTTTTAAAGATTTTATGGAATGGGAAAATGGGATTGCAATTAAACTGTAATAGCTTCAGTACAACCCCAAAGTTTATTCAGTTACTGATGGGATTTGGGGTCTCCATTATTGGGGAGAGAATAAAACATGAATGCATGGTATAGTTATATTATTTTAGACTAGATAAAATTGCTATAATTGCTATTTGGAAGTTTTGCTATTTGGAAGTTTTGCTATTTGTAGAAGAATGTAAATGAGTATTGAAGAGCCAAAGGATGGACTGTGGAAGATGGCTGGGTTAGTTCTCTCAACTTCCATTCCAACTTGCTTCTACAGAGCTTCCTTGACTTGTGATGGGGTTACATCCTGATAAACGCACTGCAAGTTGAAGATATTGTAAGTGGAAAATGCACTTCATACATGGAAACTACTGAACATCATCAGTTAACCCAGTCTATCTTAAATGTGCTCAGAAAACTTACATTAGCCTACAGTTGGGCAAAATCATCCAACAGAAAGCCTATTTCAGTGTATAGTGTTGACTATCTCCTGTAATTTATTAAATACTGCACAAGAAGTGACAAACAGAATGGCTTTATGGTCCAGAATGGTTGTCAGTGTCAGTCGTTGACCCTTGTGATCACGTGGCTGACTAGTAGCTGCGGCGGCTCACTGTCACTGCCCAGCATCACAAGAGAGGATTTTACTGCATGCATATCGCTAGCTTGGAAAAAGATCAAAATTCAAAATTTGAAGTATAATCTCCACCAAATGCATATCGCTTTTGTAGCACTATAAAGTCAACAGATAGTAAGTCAGACCATCCTAAGTTGGGGACTATCTGTATCTGCAGATGTTGTGAAGTTAGAAACCACATTTCTGGATTCCCTTGCAGCTAGGGTTCTAGGTTCCATCATGTAGATGCACTTACATGAAGTTTGGAAGGCAAAAGATGACATATATGACACATGTCAGTGTCTAGTCACCAGCAGCCTGGCATGAAAGCCAGTTGTGGTGGAGATAGGCAGTACTAGTTTTTTAATCTCCTATCACCCACCACTGATTTATTCCAATCATGCAGGCACTCTCTCATTTTCACGGCACCAGCTCTTCTAGAAAGTTAGTAAAGCACTCAATTCCATGTGTTAATATGTTTTTTTTCTTTTTGAAATAATACTAGTGTTTTCTGTTCTCTTCATTAAAGTGATACTAGAGTAATGCAGACTTTAAAAAAATTAAAAGTGAAAATTTAACAGATGCAGGAGACAAAACATGGTACATACAGAAAAAGGAATACAAATCCCTTACTGAGTACTATAATGAGGATTACATCACATGTGCATTTATTTGTGCAGATAGTTCTTTTTTAAAAACCATTTTATTAAAGTATGATTGACATGAAAACAACCGTACATTTAATATGTACAACTTGATGAGTCTGAAGATAAGTGTACACCTACAATACTATCTCCACACCTGTGCCATAAACCTATCAATCACTTCCAAAAGCTTTTACTCACCCTCTTTATATTTTTACTATTATTGTGTGCATGTGCATGTTTGTGTGTGTGTGTGTGTGTGTGAGTGTGATAAGAACCCTTAACATAAGATCTACCCTTGTTGGAAATTTTTAAGTATACAATATGATGTTGTTAACTCAAAGCACTATGCTATACAGTAGATCTCTACGACTTACTCATCTTGTATAATTGAAACTTATACCTGAATATTTCTTCTTCTAGTCAGCCTAAATATTTAATTTGCAAGGAAATATAAAAAGTACGAAATTATACAATGAAAGTAGTATCCTATGCAGACATCTTATAGTAAAATACTCCCCACAGAAATACACATTTCTAAATTATTACCTTAGTGAGCTGAAAATGACTGAATCTTTTTATTTAAAACTTTAATGTTTATTTATTTTTGAGAGAGAGAGAGATTGAGTGAGAGAGAGAGAGAGAGAGAGAGTCAGAACATGAGCGGGGAAGGGTCAGAGAGAGAGGGAGACACAGGATCCGAAACAGGCTCTAGGCTCTGAGCTGTCAGCATAGCGCCCAATGAGGGGCTTGAACCCACAGACTGTGAGATCATGATCTGAGATGAAGTCAGACACTTAACTGACTGAGCCACCCAGGCGCCCCTGAAAATGTCTGAATCTTCTAGGAGTGAGTTCTGATATTACCTGTTCAAGCACTACACACTGCAAATTCTCACAATTTATAGCTGAAGCCGGAATATGCTACACCATTACAGAGTTAGTCATTTTCCAAGCCTGCACTGTTTGGGACTCAGAACAAAGCAAAGAGAAAAGGTGCCACTTTTGTGAATAACACTCTTAGATAAAAACAATGTGCAAGATGATAATTTAATTATTAAATTGGAAAAGAAAGTTTTCACTACATATTGGTACATCAGTGGATGTTAATAATTGTGCTTTGCTAATATCCCTAGTTAGAATTTAAGTTTAGTGTAACATGATTTATTCTTCAAATGAGAAAAAAAATATCAGTGATAAAATATTCAAAGTGGTAAATGAACATCTTAAAATATATGAAATATTATGTAAATGTAATTAAATATTGATAGAAAGGAAATATGATATGCATATTAAACAGATTTTTTCTCACAGAAAATCTTGCATATGAAAAGTCTGTCCATGTGAATTACTCATTAAATGATAACATCACAATAATTAATCTAATGCAATCCAGGCCACTCCACTCATTTCTGTTTTGAATTTGATATGAAGAAATAGGACCAGAAAACTCTGGTGATTCACACTAAAGTGAATTGATTGTCAAAGGAAGAACTTTCTCAAGAATTTATCAGCAAATAAATAACAACAAAAAAACAATTTTTGGAGGACAGTGTTTGACTTTACAAGAAAGACTTATTTTGATATTCTTTAGCAGCACAATAAAATTAATTAAAAATTTGCAATACCCATATGAAACTACGTCAATATGTACAAACAAAGTTTACGGGCCAAAGTAAAAATTCAGTTTTGGAAAATGGGGATAAAAATAGTTTATCAACTATAAATACTAAGTTAACTTACTGAATCTTAAGACATTAGTAAGAATAGTAGCTTCTTTATCTGAAATATTTGATATGAAAAAAACTGGATTGAAATAAAAGCCCTTTAGCATTATCACCAGAAACTTCAATTTCAATTTCAAATTTTAATTTCAATGTTGCATTTGTTAAGAAGAACATGAAAGAGTTCTCAGGCTTGAAAAGTAATCACATATCAAATCCTACTTAAGGAGATCAAATAATCTGGATTCTTATTAAAAGTAGGAAAGTTATATTTAAGATACATAAAACTTTTTAAATAAAAAAGAAGTGATAAATACCTTCCCCACATTTGCTACCATTTACTCATTTGTTCAGTTTGTCCATAGTGAGTATGAGGACTTTGAAAGATCATCATCAAAAGTTCTGTATCTAGAGTTTATTATAACTGTTTCAAAGATATATAGCATATGAAATATTATATTTACAAAAGCAAGCTGATTTAAAATGAAAATATTTCTACAGTTTATACAATTTCAATATTAAAATTACTCTAATGTTTTGTTTTATCTTAATTCAATCAAGAAAACATAACATTGTGTTTTCAGCAATTTGCATATAGATACTCCAAATTCTCTCCAATTGCCATATAAATATTTTTATGTGTTCTACGTAAGATGGGTTGACATATTTTGGTCTAAAGTATAGGGAATGAACTTGAGGACACTGAATCACTCAGAGGGATTTCACACCCAAGTGGAGATTAAACTATTTTGTTAAATTAATAGGTTTCTACTGTGAGAGGTAATATTTCACACATCTTTGGTGCACAGACCTAATCTTGATGCACTTAAAAATATATTCGGAAATAACACAGACAACATTGAAAAAACCCTATTTTGAACTACTTTATTCTACTGCAAAGAACGATCTTATCTGCTGCTTCCTAATGATTTTCACCAACTACAATCATAGCCCGTGTAAGAGAGAGTAAATTTGTCTCAAGGACTGCCTCCAAATTATATGACCCCCCTGTGCCAACAAAGTTCTGATTACTGTCATACTGCTTACTGAACCATACTGCCTTTTTTGTTTTTTGTGTGTTTTTTTTCTCTTAATCAATGCTAAAATACTTCTCTTGGCCCAGGGGTCATTAATGACATCCTGGTTGATTAAATATTACCAACACATACATAATTTATGTAGGCTATATATTATTATTGGCTTTGAACTACTGGAAAGCTCTATCCTTGATATTATGGCCAAAGTTGTTTCGTAAGAGTTAATACATTCTAAAGTGGAGGTTAGCTAAAGTAAATGTAATTAAAATAAATTTTGGTGTTATTTTTAAATGTTTTGAATTATATTTATTTCCACATATACCTTTTTGTCACTACAAATCCGGACTGCCTCCTATTAATTTTCAGCCTACCAGAGGCTGGTACCCTCTTCTTCAAGTTTACTCTTCTTTTTTACATAGGTAACAAAAAGTCTAGCACTTGAGGTTGAATCCATATAGGAATGACCATACTCTCAGCATAGGAATAGTCACCAACACTACTGGGTTTCTAGAAGGAGCAACCTAAATTTGAGTCCTGTAAAATACTGATCAAATGAAAAAAAAAAAAGAGATTTGGTTGAGAGCATCTTAGGATATTCCTTACAAAATTCCGGCTTTCTGACATTGTGTGTATCCTCTTAATTTGAACTAACTTCCTGTGAAACGTAGCTGAGGGCCGCCCTTTCTTTCATAGCTCCTAAGTAGGCCAAGAGCAGAGTAAATGTAAGATAGTTGGGCCCTCCCTAAAATAACTTTTACTGACTCCTTTGAGCTTTTTTCTCTAAGGGGAGGAGATTCCTCCTTTAGATAGATTTCTCCTTTTAAAAAGCTGATTCATTCTAAAGAAGGGAAGAAACCTAATGAAAGGAAGAAACTACCACCGTCAGAATTGGAATCATTCATGAAGAATTAAAACCACCGTGGAGATAAAACCCTATGCAAAAGTTAACACCTTTTTATTCCAGGAAAATATCCCGGACCCTTGTAAGGAAAGGATAGTAACTCCTCAGTGGGTGGGTGGGGGGTGGGGGTAAGGCTACTTGGATTTTAATCCTATGAATCATGGTTTCATTTGAACTAAATCATATGTTAATGAATAAAATGCCATTTAAAAAATATTAAGTGAAACCAAACAAATCATAAATGGTTAGTTTTAGATTTCTACAGTGATGGACAAAAGCTTTTCTTTTTAGTCTACCAATCGGTTATCACATTTGATTTGTATTGTTTGATGAACATTAAAATTGCATATTGAAAATTACAATTACTCTTTACCAGGGACTTTTATTTTCGATCTTCTTCCAACAGTGATGGCAACAGTGTCTTCAGTGTTCCATTTCAAACTATTTATATTCCATGTTTATCCCCAGAGAAATAGAAGGCTTAGTCAACTCAATGTTATTTATTTATTTTGCTTTGATCTGTAGGTTGTCATGTAAACTAAGCAGCACATTTCTTTCTCACTTGCATATGGGCTTGCTGACTGACAGAGCTCTCAGATTTCTTTGTGGCTAAGGAAAGTTATTTTTGATACAGTGTGAGATATTTTAAAAGAGTGTTTGAAGTGTTAAAGCAGATATCTGGGCCAACGAAAATGAAGATCATGTTCTTAAGTTTGATCATTCCAAAAACTTGGGGCTGAGCTCTTTGATATCAAAAGAAGCATTGTGAAAAGTGGGCTATAAAAAGAGGCATATAGCATTTTGGGTTCTAAAAATTAGCTTTAAAAATTAAAACATTATCTTATGCCCCTAATATGATTTTTAGAGTGTTTATTTTTTTTCCCTCTCAAATCATGCATAGGATTTCACCCCTTTTGTCCTTACCCTGATTTCCTGATCGGGTAAATCTCTGAGTTTTCTCATTCTGGATTCGAAATTAAGACTTAATGTAAAAAAATATATATTTGTTTTGCACTTAAAGCATGCATTATAATGGCTAATCTACATGTTATCATTAATCTTTAAATCATAATAGTGGCACAGACTGTGTTTCTCATATTAGTGGCATTTAACAGAAGTCAAGGTGAGGTCAGAGTATAGAGAATCAAAGAGACAGATGTGCTTTATAAATAATACAGAAAAAAAGCCATCAACTTTATTCAACTTTATTAGCATAGCAGGATCAAATGAAAGAAATGGACATACATGATAAGCCAGGGATGAATGACCATTAATACTGCCTAAATTAATGTGAATAGCAAGCTTGTCTGTGTATGTAGAAATTCTGGTCTGTCTTTCCTTCCTTCTTTCCTTCCTCTCTCCATCTCCTCCCCTAATGTCCCCTTCTTTTCTCTTCTTTCCTTTCCCTTTTGCTAACAAAAAGTAGCAAGCCAGAGCTGAACATAGACATAACCTATGAGCCAGCAAATATACTCCTTTTAGAAATTTATACATATGTTAACCAAAGAATGTTTACAAGAATGTTCATAGAAGCTATATTGGTCCTAGCCAAATCTTGAAAACTATACAAATGGTTCTCTATAGTAAAATGTGTAAATTGTGATACATTCATGTAATGGGATACTATACACAAAATCATGGGTAGCTCTCATATACATATTGCTGAATGAAATAAGCCAAAAACAAACAAAAAAAAAACTATATCCAGTACATTTCTAGTCTTTGAAATAAAATAAATGCTAATATAATACAGAGACATAAACTGGGATACCTACCTATATATCTCTCTATTTATCTATCTATCATCTACCCCTCACTGTTTACTTCACTTAATGTTGTATAAATTATTTACATTTGTCTTTGAAGTATAATTTTTAAAATTCCATCATGTCAATGTATTATAAATTTAAATGTCTGCCTTTTCATTATTTTTTTTTTATTCTTGGAAGAATAATTCATGAGTCAAAGACATACAGTTACAAGAGTCTTGATCTTTTAAGATTTTGATATTGCCAACCAAAATGTCTACTCCAATTTATATTAACACTAACATCATGGTATATGTTGTTTTAAAAACTCATCATGAAATAATGCCTTTTTACCTCTCAATACACTTTTACAAATCTAAATGTACAATATTAAGATATGATGTCCCTTACATCAAATATGGATTAGAAAATAAAGTGCCCTAAGAAAATAAAAATTAGTATATTTATATTCTTAATTATACAGAATGAAACATTCTGACATATAGTTATTGGCAGTTATAGTAATAGATGTCAAACTGCTTGGTATGACTTTTTAAGTACCCACATAAAAACCAGGGAATAAAACTCAAGAGTTTATTTCCCATTTTATGGAGAGGCATGGTAGCAAATTGTTTCTTTCTCCAAAATTATCATCACGTGTTCACATATACCATGTTGATCAGAATCCTTCATTTTCATTTAAATCAAAATAAAAAATATTTGGCAAAAAAAAGGCATTTTAAACCACTCAGATCAACGTCAATTTCTTCTTTCTTTCCACCATAGATGGCTGCTGTGTGTGCGATCTGAGTAAACAATCAGCAGCCCAAACTAATTCATAAATCTGGCAAATTCCAATGTGTACCAGCTATTTGCTAGTATTCTAACTGGCTATGAAATCATTCACTTTAAGCATTGATTCCTTTACCTGTTAAAGTCACTGCAGTCTCAGGGAGCTTAGAAATGAGGAGGGCCACTAGAATAGCCAGGCTTCCAGTAGATGGAACTGAAAGAGGATATTCCCGATGTGTTAGAGTAAATGAGAACTATCTGTCCAATAGTCTACACTTTCACTGTCAGGTTCTTAGTGTTTATATTTGCTTAGAAGTATTAAGAACAAAAGTGTATTTTATGTTTTTTAAATATTTGGAAAAAAATAAATTATGTTGTTCAGGTTAGGCTTCATAAATATTAAATACTTCTAAGTATGGAACCTAATACCACTGAGAAAAACATCTCTAAAATACTTATATAAAAGTATGATTCTGTTTTACAAAGTGAAGACAGGCAAATCCGGTCCTGTGAAATATGACAATTGATAATTAGCTTAAGTCTGTAGGAACCTACAGATAGGGGAAAGTGCCTCAGAGGGAAGACAGCCTTTGTGGACAATCTAGTGTCAGTATAAAATTCACATTTCCTCCTTGATTTTTGTCTTTGCTATCTAAAATCAACCATTATTTGACAGATCCCTTCCCCAACTCATACATACCGGAGACCAAATGAAGTAACAGAAACAAACTTAATAGATAAAATATAAGTAACCTCTACAATTAATTTTAAATATGTAGTTCCCAAAATCTCTCCTCTCTTTTAAACAGTGCAAATTTTAATATAAATCTATGACTTTTAAAATGTAGTGAAAAGTATCAGTTCTGTAAATATTTATTGAGTGGCTATTCCCTTTTTATGTTCATTCCTAGTTGGAAAGACAGTACTGTGTAAATTCTAATTCAAGAGCTAAAATGAAGATTGGAGGGCAGGAGGGAGAGAAAGTTGTGGGAGTAACTGGAAGAAAAAGGCAATATTCTGATGGAGGAGAGATCTAGGAAGACACTTCATTGAGAGGTAACATGTGAGCCAGACTTTGAAAGACAGATAGGACTCGAACATATGGAGCTAAAAGACAGAGGGTATTTCAGGCATAGAAGAGTGAATGGGGAAATGTGTCCAATACTCTATATCTATACCACCAGGGTTTTAACTCTGACCCCACCCAAGCCATCCTTCACATTGTTGTGAGAGTGACCTTTCAAGGAGACAAAGAGCATCAAGTCACACTCCCCACTGGTTGAAAATACAGTAACAACTTTAGTATTTAGATAATATTTATCATCAACTGGACTCAGTCTCCCTCTCCAGCTTCATATCCCATTATTAGCTCTTCCTCCCTGCACCCCACTTACCCTAGACATACCAAACTACTTGATGTCCCAGAGACGCCATGGTATGGCATTGGCTTCATCTGTCTGCAATGACCTTTGGCATATGATTTACATCCCTGATTTTTACTCATCTCAGAACTGGATTGACTAAAACTACAAATGCTAGGAAGCTATAACTAAAGTAAGATTAAAATTGCTTATCCATTAGCTTTTGTAGCTTCTCTGCCATGAGGGCTAGAATAATCCTTATCCTCAAATAAGTTCTGCTTATATGTTACCCTAAGCACACAATTGCATTTTCTGCTTGCTTATTTCTCCCCTAGTCCCTAGCTACCGGGTGGCCTGAAATTACTTCATTTAGAACCTAATACAAAATAGGAATTCATTTGTTTTGGTTGAATTGAGCAAAGATATGGAGGTGAGAGAATGCAGACATTGTCTGGGGATCAAGAATTGATCCTCTGTGGTTATGTACAGAAAAGGAATAAAGGGTCTTGAGAGTGGTGAGGAAAATGGTTGATGGAAATAGTGGTTTGATGTTGAGAACTTCAAATGCCATCACAGGAAATTGGATCTCTATTCTATTTTCAGTCACCCTGGCAACTGTTTTCAACAGATGATCGATTCAATTTATACTTTAAAATATTAAATAGGGATGATTTGTATAAAATTGGAGTTTTAAGCTGAGAATAACTCATATTGCATTTATCAGCTAGAGCCATACTTATATACATTTTTGTCAACCATAACACAAACATGCTACATGGAAGTCTCTTTAATTACAGTTGTTAGAATCGCTCTAGAGTCTAGACACCCAATAAGAGATGTTGAGATTGAATTTCAAAGCAGTATAAAACCTGTCAGAGTATATTATATTTATTAGTAACAGACAACTTCAACCATTTTTTAAGGGCAATTGGTAACAAAATATATGACATAACATGGCATTCAATAAGCCTTAACAACTTTAACTGTGAAAGGAGCTCTAATTAATTAATTAGTGAGCTTTAATTTCTTAGGTACTGAACACTAGGCCACATTTTGTTCTTTTTCTCTGATAGTGTGTGTGTGTGTGTGTGTGTGTGTGTGTGTGTGTTTTATTTGTACCTGTATGATTTCAATTATCTGAGTGTTCCTCTTAGGTACGCATATTAGCATCTCTTATGATTATGGTCCATCAGTTTTAGAGTAAATAGCTTTGCGTTTTCTGCAGCATCTTTTGGGGATTTCATTCTATGGGATAAGCTATGGAGCGTGAGTATATCTGTTTTAAACATTTTCACAGGAAGAAAATAGAATATGAGCATCTGAAAAATTCATCATTACTCTCCTTAGTCCCTCAGATAGCCACATCTTGAATTACTATTCTCAAAAAAAAAAAAAGAAAAAGAAATCGGTCATCCTAGATATAATGATATGACTCTGGTGTGCCCACATGTATAATATGTCAAAAGGAAAAAAAATGAATCTCATATCCCAGAGTCTGAAGATTGCTAGTGTAAAGGAAGGTTAAAAGAAAACTAAAATGATTTAGAAGTAGTAATAGGTAGGGCACTCCAAAGGCATGAATCTGGGCTCCAGAGATTACTTCAAAATTGACTGAACTTATAACCACAACATAAAATGATTTTGTATTTAACATAGCAATAGTTCTATAAATTTATCTGCTGTAGGCATATCAGAATTTGATTTTGTGAAGTAAGTTATTCTGATCACATAGTGCCTTCAGAGGTTGACTTCCATGAAAATAAAAAGACCTATTTCTCCAAGAGGGAAAAAAATGTAATTGAACCCATTTTCCATTATTCATTACTATACTTGTAATCAACAACAACATAGAATGATGGCAACCTTTATAGAAGAATATAATCTCTCAGCTGCCCAATTCTTATTTTCAATTTTGCCCAGATGCAAAATATAAATAAATACATAAATGTTTATAAGGAATTGTCTGTATATGTGCAGTCCATCCTTATTTTTATGTTCTAGGTGACACCCTTGGATCAACTCAAACCATTAAGAGTTATTCATGTACAATTTCTCAACCTTCTCATAGATATTCTTTCCCTGACCTGCATTCTGGTAGAATACTATCAACCAGTATTGAGTAGAGATATAAGGAAATTCATATATTATATATCACTGCACTTACTGTGGAGATAATATAAAAAACATAATCCCATGTATTTCAGTGTATCTTTTAATGAGGATTTCTGGTGGAAATTTCTCTGGCTTTTCCTGAATATCTGGTTTCTATTTATCTCAGAGTGTAGAGAATACTGTAACTAATCACAGGTTCCTTTAATATACAATGGCTAAGAGGTCAATTTCAGCTACTGATTTTCAGACTTAACAGAATACACTTTGATGGTGGTCTTATTTTTGTTGCACCCAAATCCCTTTTCCCTAAAGTGTATCCCCAGCCAAGCTGCAGGGAGCTGTGGTTGCTCAAGAGGGACAGTAGTACTTCCTACAGAGAAGTGCTCCTTGAGAATTTGGGGGAGCACTTTGTAGTTACTAATTAATACAGAGACACTTTTAGAATTTAATAGAAGGAAAGCAAGAAGGATAGATGTCCTGTGACGTGTACAAACCATGGCTTGAGAATGTCCCACCAATCATTGGTCTTTAGTAGCATTATCTATAATGTTAACTTCATTTCACTTATCAATACAAAGAAATGTGCATTGCTTAAACATAACTAAATTGCAATCATACCTAAATGGGGAGAAATTTAGAATTTCTCATGTTTGAACTTTATCCTAAACTATAAACTATTTCAGACAATCATATTGCCAAGGACCACAAAATTTTTTTGTATTTAAATCATCAATATCAAACACCATTATTTGTCAGTATTTTAATCTGTCACATAAATGGCATTGGATTTGCAAGCCTAGGGACAAACATCTTATTATTTAATTAGATCTTCTCATATATTTTGCTTGAGAACTTATATATTAGAGAAACTGCATTTGTAGTTATATAAAATTTCCCTTAATTTCTTTTTCATATTATAATTATGCCACTGAATTAGATTTTTTTAAATGTATACAATTAGGGGATTATTATATTTGTATAATAATAATATAATTAGGTTATATTAACTATGAACTTCCTTTAAATGAAAGGAAAGGAATATTTTTTTCAAATAATAGGAAGATTGGATTAGATATATTTGAGGAACACTAGTGTAAGAAAATCAAGAACATAAATATTGATATTTTTGTGAGGCAGAAGTATGTGCGTTTAAAAAATAGTTTAGGTACTGGGAACATATAAACTGATAAAAAACTGAGAAAAAATATAACTGATAAAAAATTGAAAGCCAAAGGAATCTCTGAATAATAATATAATAAATAAATACTTGGAAAGAATAAGTTTAGCAAATTGCTGAATTTTTAAAAAGTTACCTTTTAAAAATATCTGTGACATCAACAAAGATAATTGTTGCACCAAATCCAACAATAATGAAAATCAACAGGCACCTAGATGTAATTTTAAAAAAGGTATACATGACCTTTATGGAGAAAATAAAAATGTTTTGTAAAAATATGCTTAAAGATGCCTTAAATAAATGGAGAAATATATAATACACTTTTCTGTTAAAATAATAAATACTACAATGATATGAAATCTTGACAAATTGATCTAAGATTCAATAGTGTGTCACTGAAAAATCCCATCAATGTTTTCCATTAAATTGACAAACTTGTTCTATAATTTACATGGACAAAGGGGCAAGAATCTAACAAGGTGAGGAATTTACCCTTCTAAATATAAAAACTTATTGCATCATAGATAATGTTTTTGTTACTGAAATAGAAAAACTTACATATGGAATGTAATAAAGAAGTCAAGAAAAATTAGCCGTATATCGAATGATATATAATAGTGGGCATTTCAAGTTAGTGAAGGAAAAGATGGACTTTCCAATAAATGAAGGCAAGATAATTGACTGCATGAAAAACTTGAGTCCCAAATCTGCAAGAATAAACTGAAATTGAACACTAATAACAAAAGCCTATTTCAACTGAATTAAGAATTTGAATGTAAAGCTAAATGATAAAACTTAAGGAGACCATATACAATATCTTTACCACCATGTGATGAAATGTTTTTTTAAAAGATCACACAATTAAAAATTATGCAGAAATAAATTGTTAATTTCAAATATATTAATAACTTCTTTTCATGAAAAGACATCATAAAAATAATGAAAAGTAAAATCACAAGCCAAGAGAAAATATTACAGGCATATGATTCATACTGAGGCTATATAAAAACTGCTACCAGTCTGAAATAAAATGACAAATAAAAGAATTTTTTCTAAATGGGCAAAAGTCATGAATAGATATTTAATTCAAAAAGACATCCAAATGGCCCATAAACATATAAAGAGCAGTTAAGAAAATGCACATTAAAACTATAACGGGATACCATTTCACAATTACCAGATTTGCAAAAATGTAATAAAAGGTAGTCCATATTGAACGTTTTCAAGGATAATGAGAAAGTGACAATCTCATCCATTGCTGGCAAAATGTAAACTTAAATAATAGCTTTGGAAAGATTTTGCATTACCTAAGAAATCTCAACATTCATATGTTGCACCATCAAGCAATTTCAGTCCTAGATTTATATCCCAAAGAAACCTTTGAATATGAGTACCAGGAGATAAATATATTACAAATAAAAAAGCTGTTTACATTTTATTATTTTAAAATAATGGCAAATAAAATGCCCATGAATAGTAAGATGGAAACATAAAATGTATTTTCAGGTGACTACTACTCAGCAATGACAGCAATTTATTATGCTGTGTCAACATAAATATCAAAATAATACTGAAAGGAAGGAGTCATCGAAGAATACATACACTATGAATCCATTCATGTTAAGTTTAACAACTGGTAAGGTAAGCAATTCACACACATTCAAACAATGAGGAAAGGTAGGAGAAAGATTAGCACAAAGGGATGGTAGTGATGGAAGAAGTGAGTGATAAAGATGCTATCCAAGAAGAATAGAGCAGGAAGGACCCTAAGTTACTGATAATGACTGTTTTTTTAATCCTCCGTGGTTGATAAACTCATTAGTGTCTTTTTTTTTAAATGTCAGTCCTATTGTACTCCATTTGCCTTATCCCAGTTACTTACACACACATAAATGCCCATCTATAATCTAGTTATCTAGTTATCTCAACCTTGGAGTCCCATCATTTTGTTACTTATGTACAAAAGGTTGGATACACTTTCTCACTAATAATGAGCCCTTATTACCTTGTGTGGGAATATCTTTACTTGTTTGAGGCTCAATGAATGCTCTGTCTCTACTTCACGCATGTGCATCATATGGTACCTGGCCAGCCCCACTATTACATCTTTCCTCCAGTGCGAGTGCACTGGGTCCCACCACTGCAACATAAAAGGGTTTTGCATACTGCCCTGCAACATTTGCTGGAAGAGACCTGCGGGCCATGGTAGACTTAAGCACACTATTAAAGCTGATCTTGCTCTGTCTCTTCTCTATGTAAGTAAAGCATTACATCCAGTATTTGACTCTTGTGTTTTCAGTGGTGACTCCAATAACAAGATGCAATGGGAAGAAGTGTTTAGAGTCCTTTTCTGGGATTGGCAACTGACTCAAGTACCTTACTCCTCTCAGATTGATAATTGGTGTACCATACTTTGTTCAATACAAAACATTGTGTGTGTCTATCAGTATATATATATACTGATAGATAGATAGATAGATATAGATAGATAGATAGATATAGATAGATATCTATAGATAGGTATATTAGATTATATATAGAGATTATATATATTAGACTATATATTAGATTATATATCTATCTAGATATATAGATACCTATATATCTATATCTATACACACATACATGTCATATCCAAATTATATATGGTTATACATGTCATATCCAAATTAATGTACACATAATCTATATATACTAGTAATATGGTATATAATACATATATAAATATATTGAGCCTCATTATTTAACCCCAGAATAAACTTTTAAAGTTTTTATTTCAAAAAATTACATTGAGTACACCAAAAACTCACATCAATGGTCTTATTCATACCTAGAAATTCATGAGTAGAATTAACTCACATCAATGGTCTTATTCATACCTAGAAATTCATGAGTAGAATTATATGTATAGTAATTTTAATAGATCACATCCCATTTTTGATTTTCGTTTTTCCGAAACAACATAGATATTGTTTTTTCTCATTATTTTGGCCCTTTCTCTGTTACTTACAAGGACACAAATATCCATCTTATCGTTTTATTTTACCATTTGACTCTCTTTGTACTAAACAAATTTTGTGTAAATATAAGGAGTGAATTCAAACTTTTACTTCCGTTAGGTAATATCAACGCAAATTTTCCAAATTTCTACCATCCTCTAAATTTTCATTTATCATAAATCCACAGTCCACAGTCCATAAATCCATAAATGCAGTCCACAACTGCAAATTATCTTACCTAAAATATATGTCTGAAATTTTACTATGCAACATGTCCTGTATAATAATATTTCAGTACATTGTTTGAACAACCACTTAAATTTGGCACTATATACATTATAGCCAATTTTTAGTGTTTTAAAATAATTGAGATCATGATGCAATTAGTGTTGCTTATAATAGATATGCACAAAACTTAATTAAAATATGATAAATGGAGTATTTTCCCCCACCAAGATGTCACAGTATCTTTGGAGAACATCTGTTTATGTGCAAACCATGGTGTATATTGTGTATATTGTGTTCTTGATGTGCATGCTAACGATATTATTAAAATATGCCACAGTGAACTTGTACAAGATTCATGATGGCGATGAAACTACAAATTTTGGGCTATTTCTGTAGATTTTAATCTCTTAATCTGGTCTCTTAATCTGGTCTTCTTGGCTTAAGAATATAAATGTAACACTTTTTCCTGTTCTATATATTTTTAAAGAAAATATGTAAATATTAAATCAACAGGAAAATATGTCTCACTTGATAATATACTTCATAATTTAAAATATTGTTATAATAACTCTAATATGATTTCACAGTGACAATGTGAGTAGAGAAAGGTATCAATTAAAAGGTACCGTGACTTACTCAGCAGGTCAAAGTGGACGCATGTGAGAGAAGAGTCAAATGGCTACTTGTGGTGTGAAATCTGAAAATAAGCCTAAATATGAACTACCCAAGTATAAAAGAGAACAAAAATGCACGTTAAATGAGCATAAGAGGGAAAGACTCAGAAGATACTGCTGACTCTAAATTTAATTTTAGTCAACAGTGTCACACAAATGTGAATATAACATTAAACAAACAAAAGAAAATTACACTAATGTGGTCTTGGGTTTCATTAACAGAAAAGAATATAGTCTAGAACATGAGTTGATAGTTTAAAATTTAATATGTAATGCTGACAAACTTCCAAAAAGAAAGACAAGGGATAAGATGAAGCAATGTCATAGATCATTATGAGGCTCCCTGGAGAAAGGAGACTGTGTGACTGAGATTACAGAGAGACGTAACAGACACGAAAGAAGATTTCCAACAATCATAGGGGTAAAGTCACTCCTATGGCTGAATGCTGCACTTATTTTAAGTTGCTCTACAGGGAAAGTTCAACAGAAGAAAGTATTTTCTAACGAAACAAACTGTTCAAAAATGGAATGGATAATGCTATCTCCACCAATTGATGTTCCACCTGAACAAAATTTGTGCCTCTGTAAAAAGAATTCAAGTGTTGGACAGGGATTCAACAGATAAACTGTTAGCCTCTCTTCAGACTTTTATGATCCATTGCTTTATACCACAGAGTGTAATATAATATATTTGCTTAAGGCTTAACCAAAAGCAATAAGCTTCTAGAAGACAGACAGTTGGTTTAAGGATGAACTTTATTTGACTACAACGTGGATTAATTTGAACCAAACAGTTATACTTGAGGTGGTAAATATAAAATTATAAAAGCTAGTCTTAAAAAACAAAAACAAAAGCCAATTCTTAAATATATTAATGTTATATATACATACTGTGTTGAGTGGCTTATTCTTTTACTCTGAATCTCTAGGTAATACTAATTACAACGTGTGCAATAAAAAAAGATACAGCTTGTTTAGCTCTCAACCCTTGTCAATGACAAAACAAGGGGCTTAGGTTATTGGGATAATCTCTACCACTGCACTACTGATGTTGCAGATACTAACTAGCACTACTGTGATGACCACTAAGACCATCTTTATCACTGCTACTGCTACTACTACTATGACATTTGCTTCTATTACAATTAGCAGTACTACTAACACTACCACCAAGAAGTTAAATTTATTGAGTTGCTATGATATAATATGCTAGGTCCTCTTCTTGGAATTTTATATAAATTGAGTCATTTATCCTTTCAAGGGGGTATTATGATTGGCTCCATTTAAAAAGAACTATATCACAGCTAATCTAGGTAAGCAACACATCCTAGATGTTATAGGTTAAAAGTGGCGGGACCAGCCTTTGAAATCAGGCAATGGTTTCATATTTTATGCTCTTATTAATCTATATGCTAGTTAAAGAAAAGGTTCATATGAATTATGAGTATGATTGTTTTGAACATAAAAAGTAATATTCATCTATAACAGGAAGTTTTCTCTAAATAGAGCATGTCATTCTAATCACAGCTTTATACTATGTAAGCTCAATCTCTCTGGTAATTTCTTCAAATACTTTATCAAATTGAGAAAAATCACCAAAATGATCTTTTTTATACTTCCAGTTTGTATGTTCATACAAACATATTAGTCTCTTCAATCAAGATATATTTGAGTGTTAATAAATATTCACAAATATATGTATATATATATATACATATATATATAATCTTTGTTACTTCTTTCTAGAAGGAGTCAGGAAAAAGAAAGTCACATAGCAGTCTGAAGACAAATACATAAACAGTTAACGCATTTAGCCTAAACCTACACTTAAAAAAAATTCCATAAATCAAATATCCTTAAAAAGGAAATAATGATTTTAAACACAAACCCTTGTGGCGCTGAGTTTATGTCTCTCATCAGTAGTGCACACATAGGATGCTATGGTGTGCGGGTACCATATGAGGTATTATTATTATCCTCATTTTTCACCTGAGGAACTAAAGCAGAAGGAGGTTAAGAAACTTACCCAAGTTAGACTTCATAGTCTGACTGTGAATAAATACCTCAAGTAAATAATTCCACAGTTTCCTCCATTAAATTTATTTGCAGAGAAGCAAAAACTCTTCCAAAAGTGATTTTATGACTTGAGTCTTAACCAATGGATTTGTCAGTAGAGTTATTGAAAAAAAGATGGCTGGCTTATAAATGGGCATTTAGCTAAGTGAGACCAACCAGAGATAATAAATATGATTTCAGAGACTATTATTGGTAGTGTTGAGAGAAAAAGTCAAACTTTTTTTATTGGGTCTTCAAAGAGAAGTCATTGCAAAGTGAGAGAGAATCTCTATATTTTTGTTGTGAGTCATAAAACAGAAGTTATTAGCTGATAAGATGCATTTTTGGCTACTGTATTCCAGAAGCCTGGAAGTTTTTATAAAGAGGGAAGGGATATAGAAAGAGAGGGGCAGGAGAGTAACGGGGGAGATAATAGGAAGAAAATATGCAGAGCGATAGAGGTTGACTTTGATTTCCCAAAGAATGGGAAGAAGGAGGAGGTGGGCAGGTGCCCTGAGTAGTCAGAATCAACCTGTGAGCTTATGCCCATCTCTCAAACACTCAAGGAAGGAACGTAAGACTTGGAAGTTGCATGATGCCCTAATGGAGGCTAGTTCTAAGTACGGGGCCTTCAGATGAAGCAAAATCTCTGCAATCAATTTCAAAAGACCATTTGGAATTGCCAAATAGGATATCAACAGACACCATGATGGACTGAAGAACTGGAACCCTTCGTCCATTTTCCTTACTTACAGAAATACAGCATCAACAAAAAGAAGGATAATAAATATCAAAAGGTGGTCATGAGATCACAGAACCATGCAGCTTTTCAAAATGCAGATATCTGGGAACAAAGACAGAATCTTTAGCTAAACAAGGAATCTTTAGCATTGTAGCTCTAATCTATGTGTTTTTTTAAAGCCTCATTTAAGCATAATGAAGGTTAAGAATTATTTTGAGAGAAACAGGTTAGGCAGTCACAGGAGAGGGAGCCAGGAGCTATGCCACTATAAATAGCTTCAGAGACTAGCTCAGGATCCAGACCGAACTCAGGCCTCAAGGAAGACCCACATCAAAAGTAGAGGGCTGAAAACTTGGGAAAACGAGAAGCAGCAAGGCTAGAATAAATCACAGCAGGGGACATGAGTTGGTCACAAGGTCAGAGTAGAATAACAGACTTGGAGGAAGTAACCATCAAGGGACAAGGTAAGGTAGCTTTTCAAAGGACTGCACTGAATCTCAGAAACCAGTTTATCTTCATGAAATGGCCAAAGTCACAGAAGACGAATGATCAGACAACGCCACTTGTGAGAGATAGATTTTGTGGTAATTGTTGATCACAACTGCTCAGCCTCTTCTAGACTTTTCTGTTGTGACGGGAACTCCTCCCAGGATTTGGTCAGTATGAGCAAATAAATGAAAGTATGTGACTGGAGTCAGATACAACTTTGTGAAGAAAAGAGAAGTCTGATTCTTGGCTAAGGTCTAAGTGGTTTTTCTAAAATAAGGTATTGTGGTGAGGAATGTCCTAGTTTATATAACTATATTTAAGTTTGCTTCATCAAAATACTAAACGCAGTTTGCCTGGGGTGCCTGGGTGGCTCAGTCCATTAAGTGCCTGACTCTTAATTTTGGCTCAGGTCATGATCTTATGATTCATGAGTTGGAGCCCTACATCAGGCTCTCTGAGCTGACATCTTAGAGCCTGCTTGAGATTCTCTCTTCCTCTCTCTGTTCCTCCCCTACTTGTGCTCCCTTACTCTCTCTCAACATAAATAAATAAACTTTAAAACAAATAAGCACAGTTTTCCTTAATATTACACTGTTTAGGACAAACCAAAAAAGTAATTGTAAATTATTTCATTACATAAGGAAGAAAAATTAAGTATTACAATATGCTTTTATTGAGAAATAAGGAAAGGAAAATAAGTGCTATAACTGTTCATTTTCTATTCATTTAACAACAAATTTCTTAACTCGAGATACTATTTTCAGATGATTGTTCATTTAGTTACTCCATGATTGCAAGGGGAACCTACTGTACTTGACATGAGCTTTGATTTATAGCCATAAACTAAAGAAGAAAATAAAAACACAAACATCGAACACACACAATTTATTCACCTTATCATTTAGTTGACAGTTTCAAATTCCTCATAATATGTCTAGCACGAAATAAGGAGATGTCATTCAAAGGTAAAGGAAAATTTAAAATTTTAGAAAAAAAAAAACATTGGTCAGAAACTCTAATCTCTGTGAACTAGTGGCCAAGAAATTCCAAAGTGGATAATTCATCCCTTAAACTGTGATTCTCCCTTACTTGATTCTTCCTATTTTGAATTCACAGTAATTCACATTCATTCATCTCATTGGTTTTTACATTTGTTTTATCTGTTTCAATTTAAAGATGGACTCCCTCCAAAACAGGTGAAAGGCTTCAAATAAAACATGCTTTTTAGGCAGTAGGAGACCCCAGATTGTTCCCGGCGGGATATCCCAAGTGGAGCAAAGCACAGAATTTGTTGATTAACATGTGAGATGTCAGAATGCTCTCTTATTCTGCTTTGACTACTTAGTCTACCCCGTAGACACCCCTTGGGGAAAGTCAGCAAAACTAGTTTTCAGAGGTTGGCACAAGTTTCTCAGGGAATATTCCAAGGATCCTATTTTTCAAGAGGGATTACAGTTTAATATGCTCACTCTGAATATCTTCTCTTATTACCTAATTGGTCGAAGTTATTAAAAACTACTCAGCGAGTTGAGTTTCAATTCACACCTTGTAAAAAAGGCTAAAATATGCACACAGAAGATTTTTGCAACAGAACAAGCAGTGTGGCTCTTTAGACTGACTCATTATAACACAGAAAGTAGGGCCTGAAAGCTAGAGTCTGAGATTTAACACTCACCTCTGTGGAATAGGTGAGGTGCAACATTTAACATCAATCTTTAGTTTTCAGTTATTACAGCTCATTATGAACCATATGGCTTGACTAGTCTGCCATTTCCTGCATAATTTTTTATAAGATGAGAAATGTGCCTCTTTCTATAAAAAATAAAATATCATAATAGTTAGGTGAGTAGTTTTAAGAAGAGATGCTAAGAATAATTTTTGATTCATTTAAAAACAGCTTCTAAAACACAGGTAAAATATTTCGTTAGTGAAGCCGTTTAAGAAAACATTTAAACACTCATCTGTGATTCCCTTATATCTATCATTATAATCACTTTGATTGTAAGACTCTGAGTAATTTTCCTGCATTTTGGTGGTAGATACAGGGAAGAGCTGTTTGACTCATGAGTTGCTCAAATCGAATCTCCAGAGTCTATGAATAAAGATGCACTGGCGATTTTTCTATGCCCTCAACACAGTTGCTTGAGGCATTGAGTTCAGTAAGGAGCTTTTTTATTCCTTCTGTGATGCCTACATGATAACTAATAATTTTCAATTATTTAAGAAAAGAGTTTGGTATTTCAGCATCACACAGATATAGTTTTAAGGATGATTAGTGGATATGAAACATGACACTCTAAAATGCTCAAAGATTTCATGTAATTAAGCTTCCATTTGTATATTAGATGTAAAAACAGATAGCACTGCACTTACCTTCATGATGTTTCTATCTCTCCTGAAGGCACCATCTGCTGAGCAGATCTAGTCTGTATTAAGCTTCTTCTACCTAAGCTTCTATTTGTATTCACGCTCCCGCATTAACATTGCATTAACATTGTTAATTAACATTAACATTCAAAACATTGAAGTTTTACAGTTTGATTCTCTTAATGTGGTATCTTTTAACTTTTACCTCACTGAGGTAAGATATTAGTTAGAAGTTCAAATATAGGGGCCCTGGTGTGGCTCAGTCGGTTGAGTGTCTGTCTTCAACTCAGGTCATGATCTCGAGATTCATGAGTTTGAACTCCACCTCTGGCTGACTGCTGTCAGCACAGAGTCTGCTTTGGCTCCTCTGTCCCCCTCTCTCCCTGACCCTCCCCTGCTTTTGCTCTCTCTCTCTCTCTCTCTCTCTCTCTCTCACTCTCTCTCACTCTCAAAAATAAATAAACATTAAAAAAAAGCAGCTCAATATATCTAATGGAAAAGTAAGATGTCCTTGAGGATTAACAGGTGATCAAGCATGTCACCTTTTTAACAGCTTAATCAGAAGACCTTTGATTATCAAATTTTAAGCATTTTTTAAAGCTTTTAGCTCAGTCTGTTGATTTAGTAAGAAGTCTAACGTACTTCAGTGAAAACATCAAAACATTTACTGAGAAACAAGAAAGCCACTAGTTTATTCAAACCTAAGGTGTCAAACAAAAGTTCTGCAGGCAGCAATAGAATATTTTTTGAAGGCAGAGGCACAGCATGACATGTGGTTGTGCAGTTTAAAGGGAAGAAAGCTAGGTTCACTAGTTCTATTCTGTTTTCTCTGTATTTTTAACCATTTTTAGTTAATTGCTTTAAAATTACCATAAAATTGTTCTACAAAAAAGAACAAAAAGTACAAAAAAAAATGACTTGAAGTTTTCCCTACCGAATCAGTTACAACCACTTACAGTATTCATTTAGATTTACTTCTTACTCCCTGTGCTAGACTTAAAACCAATTATGTCTAACCTCTACTAGGCACTCAAGAAATACTAAATAGGGGATGCTTGGATGGCTCAGTCAGTTGAGTATCTGACTCTTGATTTCAGCTCAGGTCATGATATTCTGGTTTGTGGGATCAATCCCTGCCTCAGGCTCTGCAGCACGGAGCCTGCTTGGGATTCTCTCTCTCCCTCTCTCTTTGCCCCTTCCCTATTCTCTCTCTCTCTCTCAAAATAAATAAGTAAACTTAAATGAAATATTAACTAGTTGCTTTATTTTTTATCAAGTGCACATACCATTTTATCATTGTAATATTCTCTCCCCTACATACTGAGAACACTCAATTTTTAAAATCTTGCCATAAAATTGCCACACACAAAAAAAAGACTTTTTATCCAAGGAAGTCCCTACCTCATTTTAGGCTTCCCACCCCATACATCTTTCCCTCCAAGTCGACATATTCCCCTGAGTTAATTTTTTATTCCTCAGAGTTAATGTTTCCTCATGCCCTACAATAATAGCTTAATACATTTCCACTCCAAAGACTTTAACCCAAGTACTTAACACTTGGGCGCCTAGATTCTCAAAGCATAAATTCACATACTCCAGCACTAATGACGAATTTCACTTTGGAAGAAACAGAGGAAAAGTAATTGATTTTTCTCATGATGCCCCAAGCATACCGTCACGAGCATATTAAAATTTAGGAGCACATAATCCTCTGTATAAACAAAGTAAAGTAACTGGCATTCATCACTTGAATTTATTTTATCTGCAAAATAATACTTTGACTCAATTTAACATGAATCATTAAATTACATAACAGTTTCTATGTTATGTTATTAGTTTCAGATGTTACAACTAATGCTATCTTAGTGGTAAGTGTTGTTTTCATGAAAAAGTAATATTCTTTTTATGAAGATCATTGTGAGATAAGCTGAAGCCAATGAAGATCTGGCTTTATGCGTGTGTGTCCTTGTGTCCTTTGCCTCCTATGTCCTGTACAAGTAAGATCTTTGGCACAGATGCTGACAACACAATGCCAGAACACTCATTATTATCTCCCATAAGTTAAGGACCGTGGCAATTATCCAGGGAAAGAGAGTGAGGTGAAAGTTAGCTCTCATCTGGTTCATGATTTGGGACTTTGAAATCCCAATTTGGGACTTGAAACAATTGAATTATGGTTTTCTACTCTCCCAATTTGTCATGAAAAAAAGGAAGTAGCTAAATAATTCTATAATTTAAGAGGCTCAGGATGGGGGATAGAAAGAAGCATTTTATTTTAAATGATAAGAGAAATCTGTTTTCGTTTGTTTGTTTACACATAGAAGGTGAAAGTGAACGGGAAAAACCAGCCAAATCTCCAAGCCCATCACCAACTCCAAGATGAAATTTAATCAGCACTACAATAACGAAATATTAAAGGGTAGTAAGACAGAGTTGACCACACAGCAAGAACTTGGACTGGGTGTTAGGAGCAGGCACTGAAGAAATTTTTGTGTTCAGAGTGGAAGAAATGATCCACTCTGAAGGGCTACTTGAAAAAGGATGGATGAGAGAGTAGACGTATTTTAAGTTCTATATACCCAGATGTATTTTTGATATTAACAGATTTTTATGTCCAAAGGACTACAAAGATGTAGTTCTTCAAAAACAAGCACCAGAGATTAAAGATTTACTGTGTTAAAAAAAAAAAAGAAAAAAGAACAGAAAACACACCAAAAATGTAGCTAAGAAAAAACTATGTATATATTGAGATAGAGGAGGACTTTGTAAGCATGACATAAGAGGCAGAAATATGAAAATAAAACATTATGTATAATTTTCCATGGGGGAAAAATTAAGATCGTTGAGAAGAGAGGGTGGGGCATTTCTAGCAAAACCAAGTATGAGTATCATTTAATATGGGAAAAAATTTCAGCTTTATTTTTTTTTTAATTTAAAAAATTTTTTTAAATTTATTTTTGAGAGAGAGAGACAGCATGAGCAGGGGAGGGTCAGAGAGAGGGAGACACAGAATCCGAAGAAGGCTCTAGGCTCTGAGCTAGCTGTCAGCAGAGAGCCTGATGCAGGGCTCAAACTCACAAACCGTGAAATCATGACCTGAGCCGAAGTCGGACGCTTAACTGACTAAGCCACCTGGTGCTCCTGTGACTCACTATTTTAAAAAGTAGAAATTTCAAAAGGTGCTAAGAGGAATAAAACAATACAAGGAGGTCCTATGACCCAGAACCTGGCACACATAGAGAAACAACAAATGTTGGTGAATCCCATTATTTCTATAATTCTGCTTATGAACAAGTACTTGAATAAACTGAATATAGCTGCATTCATAATAAACTTAGGTTTTTATAATCTTTCCTTAGAATTGATACATTATAAGTAATGAGTAGAATTTATAATAAAAAATGAAATTAAGCATCCATTTTGATACAGAAATGGACTATTTGAGATACAGGTCCATTTATAAATTTTAATTCTTACCTCATAAAATAATACAACCAGCTCCCTGCCGGGTTATCTTTCACTTTAAAAACAAGTCTGGTTAGAAAGAAATAGGAATGTTGATAATTTAGACTTAAATGGATAAATCTAATGTAAACTTTCCATTTGCTAAGGAGTCTTTGCCATTATTCTATGGTAATTCTATTGTAGCACAGACTGTAAATTTCCAAACTTATTTAAACTTTACCATGTAATCTGTGGCCCAATTTAGAAAATCTACTATCCATCTAATACACTTTCTCCAAAGTAGAAGAAAAGCCTTTCATAAGTTAAATATATTTTAGGTAGCGTTCCAATGTGATTGCATAATAAATTTACAGCAATAAAGCAAATGCTTACACAAAGAAAACAGCCACATTTAGGACTAGACCACATGCCTTTGTGTGGCAGTCTAATGATCCTTGAATCGAGAATATTTATAGATCTGCAAGAGAAATCAGAATTCAGCAGCACACAAAGCACTTAAAAAATGTACCGATTTTTCTGAGCCAACCAGAAAACTTAAATTTAGCCTTTTATAATCCTAATAGGAACAATCTCTTAATGACTAACATACAACAATGTAAATAGCAACTGCACGAGCTTTAGTTGCCATAGCATATTTAAATTGGATGATTTAAAAAATGCTAATTGTACATTTGCTTGGCTTAGCTATAGCAAAAGCAATAAAGAATTAATAAAATTGTAATACATTTATCACAGGTAAAAAGCATTGTATCAAATCACTTCATTAAACTGAAAACTCTATAAGGGTTCTTAGTCTACAATTCTTGTTGACCTAAATTTTAGTCAAAACACTATTTTATTGACATATAAAATCATCATGCGGTGGACTGAAAAGGTATCAAATACTCTGACACTCTATGGCGAGTTGGGCTCTATCTCCCCCTCTTGTATCTGGGTTGGCCTATGATGCTTTGACCAACAGAGTGAAACGGAAATTACAACAGGCCAGACCTGGAGCTACCCTTGAGGTGAATGGCAGCTCCCATTGTTGCCTTTTGGAATTGCCACATGAGAAGTCTAATAACTCTGCTGGTGAGACCCACAAGAGGTGGCCATTGTGGTCAGCTGAGCATAGCCTCCTAGCTTTCTCCACCAAAGGTACTGTGAATGGGAATGAGGCTGTCCGGCTCCTTGTCAACATCCTGTCTGCCCAGCGGCCAGCTGAATATCAAGGACAGTAGTTAACATCACATAGACAAGGAGAAGAATCACCGTGCAAACCCTGTCTATATTGCCCACTCACAAAATTATGAGATGTAATGAAATGGCTGTTGTTTTCAGTCACTAAATTTTGAAGTGGTTTATTATGGAGTGATAACTAACCAGAAATCATGAGTTCTTAGAACACAGAACTTAGAACTAAGACAACGGGCAATGATAACAAGAGTATTCGAATACAGGTACCTAGCTCTCCTTTTGACAGTGTAATTAGTACATACATTTTAAAAAGAAGTTTGGCAAATTGTGAAGTGTTTTTAAAGTCATGACAATTTTCTTATGATTTGTCTAAAAACAAAACAAAATGAAAACATCATCTGAACGATGTGACTTATATACAGCATTCAAAATCAGTAAAGATATATATAATTATATATAATTGTACATAAAATTATAAATTACATATAAAATTACATATTATATATGCCTTATTAAGCAAGAACTGGCAACTCTAATAGTAAAAATGAGGTTATAATTAAATAAATTATGGTATATCAATTAATCCAATATAATATATTGCGTGAAATAGTAATTTTGAAGACTATAACCATACAAGTAATAGTTATGCATATATTAGACAGTGGAATAAGCAGACTATTCACTTGTATCTGTTCCATTGTTAACATATATGCAAGTTATATACACCACTCCAGAAAAGAGCATGGGCAAATCAAAACAATATATTTATAAAGAAACTTTGGAGACTTTTAAACTTTAATATTTTTTATGTTACTTGTATTGTAAAGTACTCTAAAACATCAGGTGGGGGAGAGGGGAAAATGGGTGATGGGCATTGAGGAGGGCACTTGTTGGGATGAGCGCTGGGTTTTGTATGGAAACCAAATTGACAATAAACTATATTTTAAAAATAATAAAAATATAAAACATCAGTGTGGAGCACATAAATATATAAAGCAAATATTAAAAGAATAAGGAGAAAAATTGACACTAACATAATAACAGTAGGGGACTTTAACATCCCTCTCACCTCAATGGATAGATCATTCAGACAGAAAATCAATAAAGAAACAGTAGCTCTGAATGACACATGAGACCAGACGGATTTAGCAGATACATATATAGTACATTCCACCTGAAACCAGCAGAATACACATTTTTTCCAAGTACACATGAAATTTTCTTTAGGATAGGTCACATTTTAGGCCAGAAAACAAGTCTCAATAAATTTAAGAGGACTGAAATCATATCAAGTATCTTTTCTGACCATAATGGTATGAAACTAGAAATGCATACCAAAACAACAACAACAACAAAAAACAAAAAACTAGACAAAACACAGACACATGAGGCTAAACAACATGCTACTAAACAAGCAATGAGCCAACAAAGTAATTAAATAAGAAATTAAAAAAAAAAAAACTGGAACCAAATGATAATGGAATGACAACCGTACTAAATCCTGGGGATGCAGCAAAACAGGTCTAGGAGGGAAGGTTATAACAATACGGGCCTACTTGAAAAAGCAAGAAAACTCTCACATAAACAATCTAAACTTATTCCTAAAGAAGAAAATAAAATAAAGAATACACAAAACCTAAAGTGAGGAGAAGGAAGGAAGTAGTAAAGATCAAAATAAAAATAAATATAATAGAGACTAAAAAACAATAGAAAAGATCTCTGAATCTAAGAGCTGATTCTTGGAAAAGATAAACAAGACTTACAAACCTTTAGCCAGACTCACCAAGGAAAGAAGAGAAGACTTAAATGAAATCAAAAAGGAAAGAGAAGTTATTGAAACCAACACCACAGAAATACAAAAGATTAGGAGACTATTATGAAAAATTATATACCAATAAATTGGACAACCTAAAAGAAACAGATAAATTCCTAGAAACATACAATTTTTCTGGACTGGATCAGTAACAAGTAGAAAATATGAACAGATTAATCACTAGTATTGAAATTGAATTGGTAATAAAAAAAAAGTGCTGAACAAACCAAAGTACATGAGCAGATGGTTTCACGAGTGAATTCCACCAAACATTTAAAGAGAAGTTAGGGGCACCTGAGTGGCTCAGTCAGTTAAGTGTCTGACTGTTCATTTCAGCTCAGGCCATGACCTCATGATTCATGAGATCAATCCCCGTGTTGGTCTCTGCACTGACAGTGCAGAGCCTGCTTGGGATGCTCTCCTCCCCTCTCTCTGTCCCTCCCCTGCGTGCTCTCTCTCTCTCTCTCTGAATATTAAAAAAAAAGTTTTTAAAGAGAAGTTAATACCTGTCTTTTGTAAATGATTCCAAAATGTAGAAGAAGAAGGAACACTTCCAAACTCATTCCACAAGGCTTGTATTACCCTGATCCCCAAAGCTGACAAAGACACATAGAAAGGAGAAAGAAAGAAAGAAAGAAAGAAAGAAAGAAAGAAGAAAAAGAAAAGGAAGAGGAAAAGGAAAAGGAAAAGAAAAGAAAGAAAAGAAAAGAAAAGAAAAGAAAAAAGAAAAGAAAAGAGAAAAAAAAAGGGAAAAATATTACAGACCAATATCCCTGATAAACACAGATGGAAAGTCCTCTAAAAAAATATTAGCAAGCTGAATTCAACAATATATTTAAATGATCATTCTCCACAATCAAGTGGGATACACTCCAGGTATGCAAAGATGGTTCAGTATCTTCAAGTCAATCAATGTAATATACCACATTAACAAAATGAAGGATAAGGGCACCTGGCTGGCTCAGGTGGTAAGGCATATGATTCTCGATCTCAGTGTCATGAGTTCGGGTCCCACGTTGGGCATGGAATTTACTTAATAAAAAATATTAAAAAAAAAACAAACAAGTGAAGGAAAAAAAATATGATCATCTCAATAGATGCAGAAAAGGTATTTAATAAATTCAGCATCCACTCATGATAAAAACTCTGAACAAAAGGGGGTTAGAAAAAACATATTTCAACATAATAAGACCATATATGACAATGTGACAATTAGACAAGGAAAAGAAAGAAATGACATCCAAATTGGTAAGGAGGAAGTAAGGCTGTCACTATTTGCAGATGATCTGATACCATATATAGAAAATTCCAAAAATTCCAAAGACTTTATCAAAAAACTTTAGAACAAATAAATGAATTCAGTACAGTCTCAGGATATAAAATCAATATACAGAAGTCTGATTAATTTCTATACACTAAGTAATGAAGTAGCAGAAGAGAAATTTTTAAAAATCCCATTTATAATTGCATCAAAAAGAATAAAATACCTAGGAATAAATTTAATCAAGTAGGTACAAAACCTATACTCTGAAAATATAAGACACTGATGAAAGAAATTGCAGATGAAAAAAATAAAAAGATACACCATGTTCATGCATTGGAAGAATTAATACTGTTAATATGTCCATCTACCCAAAACAATCTACAGATCCAACGTTATCCCCATCAAAATAACAGTAGAATTTTTCACAAAACTAGAACGAATAATCCTAAAACTTATAAGGAATCACAAATAACCTCAAATCACCAAAGCAAACTTAAGAAAAAAACAAACAAACCTGGAGCTATCACTGTTCCAGATTTCAAGATATACTACAAAGCTAGAGTAATCAAAACAGTATGGTACTGGCACAAAAATAGGCATAATTAAAAAAAAGAGAACCATAAAGAAAATGAAAAGGTCACCTATTGAATGAGAGAAGACATTTGTAAATGATATATCTGATATATTCCTACATTGACAGGAATGTAAACTGATGTAGCCACTATGAAAAAAAATAGTATGTAGGTTCCTCAAAAAATAAAAAATAAAATTGAAATACCATATGATCCAGTAATTCCACTGCTGGGTATTTTAGCCAATGAAAATGAAAAGATATATGTACCTGTATGCTTACTGTAGCATTTTTACAGTAGCCAAGTTATGGAAGCTATCTAAGTGCCCATAGTTAGATGATTGGATAAAGAAGATATGATATATATGCCTGCGTATACACACACACACACACACACACACACACACACACACGGGAATATTACTCAGCCATAAAAAAACGAGCCCTTGCGTTTCACAACTTGGATGAACCCAGAGGGTATGCTAAGCGAAGTAAGTCAGACAGAGAAAGACAAATTTGATCTTACATATATGTGGAATCTAAAACAAAAAAACAAACAAATGAAAAGCAGAAATAGACTCATAAATACAGAAATGTGGTGGTTGCCAGAGGGAAGGGAGTTTGAAAGAGAGGGATGAGCAAAATAGGTGAAGGGGGTTAAGGGGGATAAACTTGCAGTTATAAAATGAGTAAGTCGTGAGAATGAAAAGTACAACATAGGGAATATAGTCAATAATATTGTAATGATTCTACATGGTGACACATGGTAACTACCCTAATCATGTTGAGCACTGCATAGCGTACTAATTGTTCAATCACTATGCTACACACCTAAAATTAGCATAATATCTTATATGAAGTATAATTCAAGTAAAATAAAATAAATTAAAATAAAATAAGAAAATAAAAAATCATTGCCTGAAGATATGGATTGGCATATCAGATGGTCTGTATGCATGGCTTTTAAATAGTTTGCTAACTTCAAAGGTTTTGTAGAATTACCAGACAATGAGGCAACTTTGGAAAGAAAATAAAGTTCCCTGTGAAACCACATAAGGAATATATAACTCTTCGAATGTAAGTTCTCCATGTAACTTTAGGAAATCTGACATATGTTTGGAGTTTAACTGACAGTTTGGCAACAGGATTTACACCCTAATCATCCTGTATTTCTGGTATGTTTCAAATCCTAACATGTAGTTAGCAGTCAGAGTTTTATGAATAAATGAATGAGTGAATGAATAAATTAAAATCTGTGGCATACCATGTTACCACTGAAATAGTTATCAATGTTAAAATTTGCATATATGGCATATGGTACACATAGATGACCTATTTCTATACTTCAGAAATGATTTATGGTTCATGTAATTTTTTAAGATATAGAATGTTCTTTATGTGAAGTTGTTTGACTTACATGTTATTTATTGTTAATCAGAGAACCATTTCTGAATGTTCCTTACATGTTGGCTTCTTTCCTATTGCCTATCCCCTGTCAAAATCATTTTAATAAAGTTCAGTAAAATAAATAATTACTGAAGTGATATGACTCCTTCACCACTAGAAAAAACATGTTAGCTAGGAGAGGGAGGAAAAGAAATGATTTTTAAAATTTAATTCTTTCCCCGGTAAGCTATTTCCACATAGCATAGCTTGAAGCCAACTTTAGATTACAACTTTATTACTGCACGGCTTATGGAAGAATCAATTAACCAAGGCAAAATAAGACAAAACAAACCAAAGAGCAGTGAATAATCTTAAGTCTATATTTAATAACTATTCTTATCAAAGAAATACTGAAATAGTTGAGCTGATGTCTGTTTGAAAATATTTGCTACCCCATCTTTTTGACAACAGCTTTATTGACATATTTCACACACCTTACAATGCACCTATTTAAACCACACAACTCAATGGCTTTTATTGTAATACAGACTTGTGCAATCATGGAATCACACACTATGTGGCCTTTTTGTGACTGGTTTCTTTCACTCCACATGTTTCCAATGTTCGTTCATGCAGCATATGACAGCTCTTCATGCCTTTTTATTATTCTTGCAAAATATGTTACAGGTATATAATATTTTATTTATCCCTTCATCAGTTGATGGATGTCCCCCCCCACCACTTTTTAACTGTTATGAATAATGCTTTTATAAACATTTATGCACAAGTTTTGTATGCATGTATGCTTTCACTTCTCTTGAGATATACCTAGGAGTGGAATTTCTAGGTCATATGGCGACTCTGTTTAACCTTTTGAGAAACTGCCAAAATGGTTTCCAAAGTGTCTGCATTACTTTATATTCTCATCAGCAGTGTATATCCACTTCTTCATATCCTCGGTATTACTTGATATTATCTGAATTTTTTATTACAACCATCCTACCAAGTGTGAAATGTATCTCATTTTGGTTTTGATTTGCAATTCCCTAATGACTAATGATGTTACACATCTTTTCATGCACTTATTGACTAGTGTATATATTTTTTAGAGAAATGTCTATTCAGATTATTTCCCATTTTTTAAATTAAAAAAATTTTAAGTTTATTTATTTATTTTGAGAGGAAGAGAGGGAGTGAGAGCAGGGGAGGGGGAGAGAGAGAGGGAGAGGGAGAATACTAAAGAGGCTTTGCACAGTCAGCACAGAGCCCAATGAGGGGATTGAACTGATGAACCATGAGATCATGACCTGAGCCGAAACCAAGAGTAGGATGCTTAACTGACTGAGCCACCCAGGTGCCCCTCTTTTGACCATTTTTAACCTCAGTTTCCTTTTATTATTGAGTTTTAAACATTCTTCACATTTTCTGCATGCAAGTCTCATATCAGTTATACGATTTGCAAATGTTTTCTTCCATTATGTATGTTCCCTTTTCACTTCTTTGATGGTGTCCTTTGAAACAGAAAAATATGTATTTCCGATACATTCCAATTAATCTATTTTTTTTCTTTTCCACTTGTGTGCTATGGGTTTTTGAAGAAAGAGTTATGATCAATGCTTTGGGTGAACATTTTTATAGCAAGAGGCCATGAATTCTGTCCATAGAGCACAGTTGCCCTGGATAGGACTCTAATCCTCTAGCACCTCCTCCGGCCTGAATTGCACACCAGTCTCTGGGCAGCTGTAGATTCACTGCACCTCTATGGGATTAGAAAGCAAAAACGAGGGGCGCCTGGGTGGCTCAGTGGGTTAAGCGTCCAACTTCGGCTCGGGTCATGATCTCACAGTTTGTGGGTTCGAGCCCCGCATCAGGCTCTGTGCTGACCGCTCGGAGCCTGGAGCCTGCTTCGGATTCTGTGTCTCCTTCTCTCTCTCTGACCATCCCCCACTCATGCTCTGTGTGTCTCTCTCTCTCTCAAAAATAAATAAACGTTAAAAAAAATAAAAAAAAAAGAAAGCAAAAACGAAACAAAGGCCCTAATCTGTAAAGAATGTGACATGTTTCTTATAGTCCAGAAAGGAGAATCCTAAGGGCACTCTTGGTTAAACTTGAATTGCATTTTTAACAATATAACATGGAATACATGTGACATATGTATAACTTGCTGGACCAACTAGTTTTCTTCCCTGTTGTATGACACAAGAGCTTTGAATAAATAGTAGTATTTCATTCACTTTCTATGAAAAAAACCTGTAAGTCATCATTAACTCTTCATATATGTAGCAGTGATGATTATTATAAATCAAAGAATAATATTTATTGATATTCTGTCTTAACAACAGGTCTCTTAGAATGCCAGATAGATTTCTTAATTTTCTCCATTCAGACTTGTCACAAAATAAGATCCTTTGAAATACAGGGATTTATGTCTTTTAATTTCATTTCTCAATGGTGTTTTCCTTTATTTTTTTTGTTATGCATTTTTGTCTATAATAGTAACCAATTGTTCCGAGACTTCCATGTTGTTTTGTTTCAAACTTTAAAGTCGGTAACTTCTTGAATTCTAAATAATATACTATTTTAATATCAAGTTAAATATTTACTGTCATTGCTGGATACAGTACACCTATTTAGTGATTTGGGATTCATTTCCCTCAATTCTTGTGAAGTATTTTCATTATTTTATCAGCAATTTTCAAAAGTGATAGTTTACTAATTCCACAGTGATCCTGGTTTTATACTGTTTCTAAGATATTTTTAAGACATTCTGGCTCAATGTAGCCAGAAGGGTCTTTTGTTAGACACACTTCCATGAACAAATTCTTCAAAGTCATAAGAAAATATTTTTTCATATGTCTAAATCTTCTTATATGAGAAAAGAGTTCATGTCCTGGATTGTTTCTTGATGGAACTTACATTATTTACCATACAAAAGTTAGTCTTTTTACTCCCCCGTTAATTTTTCCTTGAGAAAACTACCAACTTCTAAGAATTAACTACAACAATGATAGGCTTGTCTTTGATTTTTCATCTGGTCATTTTTAAACTATCTTAATCCCAGGTATTTTATACATGGGACAATGAATTGGTATTAGCATTGTCAATCTGCTTTGAAAGAAACCAAATCTGTGTCTAAATTATGAAGATTCCACCTCAAATCCTCTCCCCCAAATTACCATTTATTTCTTTTCTGACTAAAAGATTACCTTTGCTGAAGAAGGCTTTAACAAAGCCTGTACTCTTAAAAAACACAATTTTATAATATAGATTTTAAAAGAATTCACACCATCATTACTGACATTTAAAACAATCTATGGCTTCTTTTAAAGAAAAAAAAATTTCTATGTATTATACAAATAGCCATATGCATCTTAGTTCAGACACAAGTATGTCACTTCTATTTGTATGGTATAATCCTTTTCTCTTGTATTTCACCAATAATTCTTCTTAGATTTCTAAAAAGACAAATAGCACTGACAGAAGCCTAATAAGATTGTCCCTTTAAATTCTAATGATGAAGAGATCAATATAGCTCATTTCACAAGTTAAATGAGCTAGCATTATTTACAGAGTACAATGAAGCTCAGTTATTATTGTTAAAAAGGATTTCTATTTGATAATATATTAAATCTGTAGGCAAGAAGCCTGATGTTTCTATCTGATTAGTAGATTTAAGTGAACCTTCATGTGTCTTTTTCAATAGATTAGGCACGGGAGTAATGAAACACCTCAGACATCAAGCACTTATGAGAAGCTGGTAGCAGGAATGATATGGTAAATCTCTTAATGTTTCCAAAAAAATGTATATTCACTTAGTGGTTAATTGATGAACTCAGATGAATAAGTTCTTGCTGTATATATTATTTTGGTGTCAATATTTACCTTCAAAAGCAAAAGGCATTAGAAATAGTATATCTTCAGGGATGCCTAGGTAGCTCAGTCAGTTAAGCTTCTCATTTCAGCTCAGGGCATGATCTTGTGGTTCATGTCATGGGTTCAAGGCCCCCTGTAGAGCTCTGTGCTGACAGCTCAGAGCCTCGAGTCTGCTTTAGATTCTATCTCTCCCTATCTCTCTGCCCCTCCCCCACTTGTGCTCTGACTCTCTCTCTCTCTCTCTCTCTCTCTCTCTCTCAAAAATAAATAAACATTAAAAAAAATTTAAAAACATAGAAATAGTATATCTTCAAGAGTCAGCCTATCTAGGGGTTTAGAATATATTCATTGGAAAGTGGTCTGAGTGACTAAGAGGCTGAAAAATACGATATAATAAAAGATTAAAGGATGGTGTTCACTTCACCTTTAAGGAAAATGAACGGCTTATAAAAACAGCCAAATATTTTATTTGCTTGGTTCTTGGAAAAGGCACATGGTCCTACTGGAACAAACATTCACCTGAAGAGGAATAATCACACATTGTGAAGAAGTTAAAAGTGCTCTAACATTAGAGGGGCATCTTGGCAACAGCAGTCACTAGAAGTATGCAACAGATCCTAGGGAATCTCCTTAGGTTTTGGCCTATGAATCTCTATGAAACTCTGAATCTAAGCCTTCATTCTTACTTTGGCACCAGCACAATCAACCAAAGGATTTACTGAATTCCTATCACTTGCCTCCATTGTGTTAAGCCTTGTTGGGAGCAAAATCTGGACTCTGTTATTTCTAGAAGTTTAAAACATTTATTCAGAACACAAGCCTAGAACTCATAAAACAAATATAAATTCAACAATTCATTATATACTATGTATAATTGTTACATAGTAACATTTAAGTGGTATCTTAAAAGTTTCATGAAAAGAAGGACTCTACTGATTTTATTCACTGCTCTAGCCCCAGCACCTACAGCAGCTGATGCTAAGTGCATTCTTTATTTAGGTAACAAATACTTATCTTGTGTCAAACAATACTTGGAGCCTATTAGAAGTCATAACTGCTCATTTAATCCTTTGCAATCTCATGAGGAATGTCCTATAATTATCCATATTTCATTCTTGAGAATCCTAAGATACAAAAGAAGTTAAGCGACTTTTCGAAATCACATGACACAATGGGATTTGAATAGAGTCCGTGTTCCGCACAGCTACTTACTCTGCTCCTTAATTCATAAAAACTAAATATGTTAATTATTAGAGGTAACTCATATGCAATTAAGTTTAGGTGATAAGCCTGATAAAGGAAACAGAGCTTGAAATGAGGGGAGAGTTTAAATAAGTCGAGTCAAAACATCAAAACATAAAGAGTATGAGAGAAAAGATCATTCATTCACTTATGTATTAAAACCTAAAATAACCACCTACTGTATGAAGCACTGGAATAATATGGGAAAGGTAAATAGTAGTCGTTGCCTGCAAGGAGGAGGTATGATATAAGAAGAGCCTGGAATTGGATTCGAACAGACCTTGATTCAAAACATCTCAGTCTTTCAATGCCTATGCCTGGGGAAGCTCTTGAACTTCCCCAATTTCAGTCTGCACATTATGAAAATTGAAGAAGATAATTTAACAAAGATCATTTGAAGTATAGGAGTACAATAAATGTCAATTACCTTGACCTTTCCCTCTGCTCCATACGAGTGCTGTCCTCACTGAATGAGACCGTGCATGGAAATTTCATGACAAGGTAACTGGCACTTGGGAAGTCCTTACAATCTACTTGAAAGCCTGCTTAAATGACAAAATGGTAAGGCACAATCAGTGCACGCAGATGGGCCAATGTGGAGATCACTTTTGGAGGATTTGCACTGGAAAGCCATGGGGCATATGCTTAGACAAGAGGTGAAAAGCTGTTTACAGAGAATTTAGAATGAGTTTAAAGGGTAAACATGTACGTTATCAAGAAAAGTTAATTGAAATCATGGAAAAAGAAAATAAGTGCCAAAAAAAAAAAAAGTCAGGTTGATTAATCTGGCAGCAGCATACAGAATAAAGTGAATTTGGTGTAAACTGGAATAACAAGGAGTAATTAGAATTTACTGCAGAAACCCAAGAGTGACTTGATTAGGTACAAGGCCAGAATGGCAGTGGGGCTATAGGAAATAACAAAGGAAACAACCAAACAAAACCCAAACAAACCGTAAGTCAAGAGGAGGAATTGTGGTGGCTTTTCTTTAATTCCTGAATGACGTCAGACTCTTGATTTACATAAAATGAAGAACGGTAGATAAAACACACATGTACATTATCAGTTTAGAGTGAAAACCTAAATTCAAATCTGGGTTGAATCTCAACAAGTCTGCTTGCCTGGGCAGTAGTCTTGATGGCTAAGCGTTTAGCTTTATTTAGTAAATGAAGAAAGTAATTTTGCCAAATGGTTAAAAGAAGGAAATGACTGAAATAATATATACCCAACACTGTAAGATAATTAGCATTTAACAAATAGTTATTCTTTGGCAATCTTGATAACTCTGTTGCTATAACATTCTTAAATTTACTTTTTATACCAATTGCTATAGCCTTGGGAACTTATCTGTGCCCTTTCCAAAGAGGCCATCCAGAATTTAGGGTTAGGATGGTGCTTAATGTTGCACGTACTTAAAAAGCATTCCTTTTAAACAAAGTGGCATGGAGCTCTTCCATATTCTCTTACGATGACATGATGTCTATATGTAATTTTAATTTGGTGGTGATTTTACAAATAAAATACACGATGTCATTGTAGCTAAAAAAAAAAAAAGTAATTTGTACCAGTACTGCCTATATGCTGCATATACTGTGGGTGTGTGTGCAACCGAATATACATACATATTTTTTCTGGCTTTGAGCAACTTACTATATAAAGAAAGCAAAAATTCACATCTCTATCTATCTATCGATCTATATTTCTTCTTTTACTGATCACTTAAAATTTGGTCACTTGGAATCAGACATCCAGAGAAAGTATATCAAATGGGGAGAGATCTGGCAACAATGAAATATGGGAAAGAGTTAAAAGATTTTGAAGATATCTATCAGGAAAAAACAAATTTGCTGAGAATAGCAGTCTTCAAGAACTTAACATGCAATTATAATAAATGGTATTCATTTACTCAGTATATGCTAGAGAATATTCAGGACACTGAGAAGAATGCTGAAGAGATAATATTTATCTTATATTTTCATTAATTTAGTATTTATATAATATAGTGTTTCCGTTTTCATTTATGTTTTAGGTACTTCTGCATGTTTTTATGTTGGTTATTCACACTTTTCATCCATATAACTATCTCAGTCATCATTTACTTAAAAATTATATAACATTGATTAAAAATCTAGTTTTTGTGTTTATAAGACTTATGCTTTAGCACATATTAATTTAGTAAAAATCAGATATATTTCAAATTGATTTGTTAAACTAACAAGGATATTATAGATTTGTTTATCACAAAATTACATTAATATATTATCATACAGGCTTCGTATTGTTGAGGATGTGTTCATGGTTGAATGGGAGATTAGTTGAATTCAATCAATGATTGTTTAAAATATTCTGCTGCTAGAAAAATTTAATTGAAAATTTTAATTATTTTATTCACATTTTCTAAATTTAGTTTTTTTAAAATCATAGTTAAAAATGTATTTAGAAAGAAACACTGAGAGGAAAGCTCATTCCCAAATGAATACAAAAAGATTATTCTATAAAAAGAAAACCTACTAATCAGAAATTACCTGATTTTTCATAACATTTTTTATTCTGAGACCGAGAGAGATAGTGAGCGAGTGGGGGAGGGGCAGAGAAAGAAGGAGAGAGAGAGAAACTCAAGCAGGCTCCATGCTGTCAACACAGAGCCTGATGAGAGGCTCAAACTCAGAAACTGTGAGATCATGACCTGAGCCATAATCAAGTCGGATGCTTAACTGACTGACTGAGCCACTTGGGAGCCCCAAAAATTACCTGATTAATATGTAGTTCTCTCCCTCCAACCTTATGGACAGTTTCCTCAAAAACTGTGCAATGTGACACTTCCTAGATTTGTTGCTGTTGTTGTTGTTCATTTATTTATTTTGAGAGAGAGAAAGAGAGAGTAAGAGAGGAGAGCAGAGAGAGAAGGAGAGAAAGAATCCCAAGCAGACTCCACACTGTCACACAGCCTGATGCAAGGCTCGAACTCACAAACTGTGAGATCATGACCTGACCGAAATCAAGAGTCGGATGCTTAACCAACTGAGTCACCCAGGCACCTGACACTTCCTATTTTTGAGGAAACTTGGAAATTCTGAAGGATCCAAGAAGTGGACAATTTTAGTTCAATCTAGAAGTCTGACATCTTTCTAGGTGTATTCAAAGATCTAAGTATAATCCTTGAGTTTATCCCATGATAAATACAACATTTGGTTTATGCCTTTGTGTGAATTATTCTTCTAACTAGAAATCATCTACTTTATACTGGGACATACAATACAAATAATACATATTTTAAGTAGTAATCAATCTAGAAGGAAGGGTCTTACATATTGGTGACAGGAGTTTAATTTTTAAGATCTTTCAAACTGTAGGAGTTGGTGAGGTCCTTAACCAAAGGAGAAGAGGAAAACTAAAATGCAGCATTGCTATTCTCACCCTCACCCTCAAACTCAAAGTTTTCAGTAAACTTGGAAAACAAATTAGCTGACTTTAATTAAATTAGTATTTACAGAGTGTCTACTTTGTTCCTGGCTTTTAGTTACTGCAAGAAATATAGAGGTAAGATGTTTCCTGCTTGATCAAAGTTTACAGTCTATCTCAGAAGATACCATGAAGCAGGTCAATATAAATATCAGGATTTGATGGCCTAGAGCATATGGGGTCTAGTCCAGGGGTTAGAGAAGGTCTCCTTGAAAAAGTAACTTTTAAAGTATTCTCTAAAGAAAAAGTAGGAATTAGCAAGATTAGGGGAAGGTGTTGGGGAGTACGATGGATTCAGAGCAATGTTCAAGGCTGCAATAATGTTTGTACTTGTCTATTTCCCTGACATTGGACAAGCCCTTTCACTCTGCTATCACTCAGTTCTCTCATTTCTAAAATGGAAATATTACTAGTATCCATCTCATATATTAGGTGAGGATAAAATGAAAACACAAACTCAAAGTGCTCAATTAATGTTAGTTTTATCTAGTAAACTATCTCCAAACCAAATGTCTTACTTGAGAAGAATCACATGAAGTTTTTCAAGTACTTTGTTTTATGCTTGATGCTAGAACTACATTTACAAAATGTTTCTTGGAAAACAGTGATCTGTGATTGAAATAAGTTTGTGAAGGACCAACCTACCTGTGGATTTAGATTGCATAATGCTGTTAAAAGACTTCTTAAATCCTATGGCAAAGGACTTTGTTTAACATAGTCTATTCCAAACTTATTGAGCCACAAAATTATTTTCCCATAAAAGATGCATTAGCATTTTGAGCGAAGACAAAAGCACTAATCTAGGAAATTGGCTGTTGTGAAGTTCTACTCTTTTTCACTAGGTAATTTTGGATTAGTTCTCACCATCTAAACAAATTGGGGAAATAGGACCTGCTGAAATTGTCTCACTCAGTGCAGCATATAGTATAGTCGCCTCCCAACATGGATGATTTTTAACTCCTAATTTCTCCATACAACAAACTTACTGTCAGCAATAATCATGAAATGAATAAATACTCCAAGGGAATGACAGAACTGAAGCAACTCAAATCCTTTTTCTATCTTTACCTCCACTTAAAGCTGCAATTGTTTACATCCAATCAACTTGTAAATACAGGAATGTTTAGGATCAAAAGGGTCAGAATCATAAACTGTGCCCGAAGTAAGCTTGGACATTTCTCAGCTATTACGTTCTTTATCTGGAAATGAACACATGGAGCTTAATCTGCATGCAGCTGTGTTTTGGGGTTCTGAATCTGTAATAGGAATTATTTTGTATTAATTTCCACGTTGAATATGTTTATGAAAGAATAAAATAGAAATGCTATTTTTTATCTCAAAAATATTGTTTTCACCTCTCACATATATTTAATAATATCTGAAAGTCAAGTAACTTGTAACAAAGGAAATTCCTCAGTTATGCACTAAACCACAGACAATAACAGAAGCGACTTATAATCACATAAATTGATTAGAACTTAAAACAAAAAATATTTTTTAAAAAGCGTATTTTAGAATAATTTATTACTGCATTTTTTAAAAATTGTCAAGCTTTGATGATAATAGAAATTGGACTTCTAGTAGGTTTTATTATTGTTTTTAAATTTTCTACAGAAAATGTCCTTCTTTAATGAATGTATCAGATGTGCATCGTTCCTCTGGCCCTTTCCACTGGTCTCACCAAGAAATTTTAAGAATAAAGACACAGAGTACATGAGCATTCTTTGTAAACTCTCAAGTACAACAGAAGGTTAAGGTTGTTAAGGGTGTAAAATCCCCACAATTAGAGTTTACTAGAGGTCATGCTCCTTTAGCAGAGGAATTCTTACATGTCTTTTGAAACAGCAATTTTTTGGAAGATCAGTAAACCCTACAGATCTTCTTTTCAGCTTATATATAATGCATAAAATAAAAAAAGTATAGGAATAAAGTGATATTGACATTTTCTAATGAAAGTGTTTTTAAGAATCTGTGATATGGTAATTAATGTGCTTCTTTACATTATATACTAAGATCCAGTAGAGAACAAATTCCCATAATTTTGAAGTAATGAGGAGTATAAATGGTATTTTGAAACATCTACAGCAATAATAATGTATGAAAAATAGCAAGTGATTTTTATTGGTGGCAAAGTCAAGTGGTGTCACTGATATTACTGTGATTTATCATTATATTCATAATTGGAAAATGCAGTATTTCAATAAAGGTAAGTAGAAAAAAAGAGATGTCTCATTTTTCCCATTCAAATTCACCAACTCCCTGAATTCGGTGACCTCTTGGGAATCTGTGAATCCCAGGTAACAGTCTTTGAGTAGACTATGATGATCTTAAAAGCATCTAACTGCTCAGCTCAACCTGTGAATGTACTTTTTTATTTGGAAAATTTCCACTGACAAGATTATAAATCTTTCATTCTTGAAACTGTAAACTTAGGCACAATAAGGATTTATGTTTTCTTCCTTAATAGATGCAGAGAGGATATGGCTTATTATATGCAAGAGCATGATTTTTAAAAACATTTCCCCTAAAGAACTGAAAACAAAACAAAACAAAACCTCAATAAAGAGGAAACGGGGAAAGATTAAAATGATGAACATGTTATAACTTACCAAGTTGGTATGTGTGAGAAGAAAGGCTGTTTTAAGTAGATTTCAGTATATGACTCGGCTATTTTTCCTTTTGAATTTGAGGTTTTATAAGTAAATGATATGTAATAATTCAATCTAAATAACAAGGGTATCTTAAACAGGTACTTCTTAAAGGATCAAGTTCAGGTGCATTGCATCGTTGTTATGCTATACAAGACATAACTGTACATTTACCAGTGTAAGATCCTTGGACTATCTGCATATCTTAGAATTATCTGCGTATCCTTGTACCATTTGAATATTCACTAATTAATTGATTGATTAGTTCAATAATCAGTCTATATTAATATATTATTCTACATACAGATCTACCTTAACCTAATTAAATCTACATTGTTAAAACATTAATGAGTGTTCCTCCTCCTTTATTTTGTATATATTACGACCTTACTTTTTTGTTTTCCCCTCTAGGGGAAAGCTTTTATTAAGCATAATCTTATTTTCAACATAATCTAGGATAAATAAGCATGATATGACATCAACTGTTCACGGTCCTGTGACTTGTCACCTTCTAAATTTAGAGTTGCCAAGGCTCTTGCTAAAATTCTTTAAGAAATAAGTTAATTTGCTTACTTCTTATGTTATAGAGAATATATATATTAACTATGCTATAATTTACACTACTGTGATAAAAAAGAAAAAAGCAAATGGAAGCAGCAAAGACAGCTCCAAGAGCCCTAGGATCTATGAAAGAAAACAATCAAGTGAAGACTTGAAACTAGAATCTTGACTAAGAAAGGTACAGTACTGAATAATCAAGTTGGAGTATTAGAGGGATGGCTTGATGTTCCTATGGGCACAAGCTCTAGTAAAGCTGGACTTGACTCTAGATGGAAAGTATTCTTCAGCAACTTAGGGCTAGCAAATATAGCTTAGCCAACTTGGAGCTGAGTCAGTATAGACCAAAGAGAAACCAGACATATATGTTAAGCGTGTCAACATAAGATACTGAACCATGTGCCTGTACTACTTCAGCAGATGTGGCTTGAACTGCCTTCATCCCCAATTCCTCACACATCAATTGTGAGCAAACTACCTTTCCAACCTATGTGTTACTCAATTCCCAGAAACCCTCAGCTTCTCAGTAGGGATATTTAGGTTTCTCAGAATGTAATGTACACTTGAAGATTCTATTCTCTCATTTTACTCTTTTTAATTCATTCTATCCCCATCTCACCTTCCAGCCATTTCAAATATTGCCTGTCTTTGTGAAGCATTGCTCACAGCTCTCCCCTTCCTGCCAGGCAGGGCTTATAGCCCCTTCTTCAAGGCTCCCAGGAAGCTTTGGTTTCATTAACCTTCCCCTGATCCATGCATCGATGCACTACTGTTTTTCAGCCACACATACTGAGGTTTTTAAGCACTAAGTATGCAGCAGAGAAACAAATCCCACTTGGTTACTATTATCAATGCACCTAAAATCTGAGAGGAGCTACAAATAAATAACAATAAAACAAAAGAGCATACTAGTGGAGAAATACTAAGATAGAGAAAATGTAGAGTGCTCTAGAGGAATATCAGAAAAAATCTTAGGCAATCACACCATGTTTTATCACAAAATTTGCTTTATTCCCTTTCTAGCCTAGCCTAGAAGGGGAACATAGTCAACAATTTGTACAATTGTACAAATGAAGAAATAGATGATAATAGAAAATAAATTACACTCATAAGTATCTATGATTTAAAGGAAAAATACAATGGAAAATGGGCCAAAGCTGGTGTTTGGAAGTCACTCTTGTAGAAATTACATATCTATCAAGTCCTTGGATAGTGACTTCACTATGATGAATAATGAATATAAGAAATCTAGAGTATCTAAATAACCTTCATATTTTAATGGAACTCCAAATGACTCACTGATTAGTTCCCATTAATTCAGTTAAATGGAATTGTTGTTCCTTAAAAATTAATCAAATACATTATTATGTCTGCTGAACTTATGGTTGGTCCTCTGGAATGAGATCTTTCATCAGGCACCGTAGGGTTATTTTAGATCCTAAGCATAAGTAGTATAAGACACTTCATAATGTTATCATGCTCTATTCAGTTCAGTGTGCCTTCACCTACTCAGGCCACCTAAACATTAAGGTTTGCCTTTCCTAGTTTTTCTATTAAAAGCTGAATGGGAAATTTGCATTTATATTAAGCATTTTGACTCCTTGAACATTGAAATCTAGGCAAACTATGATGATAAAGGAAAAATGAATATAAAAACGTACACAATACAAAGTACTCAAAAGGCTTTTTGTGCACAAATTCCAATTTGTTTCCATGATCATCAAAGTCTAATTTTAACTGAAATTGTTTTTAAATCTTTGAAAGCTGATTTTATTGTTGGGAGGCCAAACCGTCATTTATTAAGAAATATCACAATTGTCTGGAAGACAGCCAGCCTTTCCAAAGCATTATGGTACTTTTGTAACTGGCATACTTTATATACACATCTTGATTCTTTGATACAGTAAACTGAGTCTTATAGAATATGTTAGAATATATTATTCAAATGAATTCTAGTCCTTGCCCTAACCTTTACATTACAATTCCTCAAGTGTATCTATGGGGCATTCAATGAAATCAATATGGGCCTAAAGATTTTTTTTTTTTTAAGATGGGCACAATTCATATGCAATTTTTCTCCTTGATTATAGTGAAGCTCTTCAGAGTAGGCTAGGTAAATTTTTTCAGCTCACTTAATGCATCTTATTGTACACACTGGGATTATCTTTTGTTCAGTATTGTTCATATGTCATTTCACTAACTGGAGATTTCCAGGAAATATACAAAGCAGTTTTTGTGTTATGTGTGCATGCATGTGTTATTTGTTAAACAAATGTAAGTTATTAATATCCTCAATGTCATTTTCAAAACTTAAAACTGCCAAAGCTTACTGTGGAAATTGATGCACATTTAAAAAATTGGTGCTTGGTTTTTATATGGGAGGGGAAGGATATTATCAGCTTTCCTTTAACAAAAGAACCATTTACCTTCATGGGACCATGGTTTTTTGTTCTTAGATCATTCTAAATCACTGCAATACATATGATTTTATTTTATTTCTAATAGACTATATACATGCATTTCCAGAACTATGCGTAATATACCAATTTCTCTCCAGCACAGAGAAGACATGTGAGATCAATTTTTTTCCCCTCCATACATTTCCTATTTTAACACACAGTAACTAATTCTACTTGCCAGGTTTTATGGCCTTTTATTGGTTATGCAGTTTTATTTATATTCTTGCTTGCTGCTAATTATCACATTCTGCATAATTTATAATGTATTCTACTGATGGTGAAGTCTGAATAATGAAATCCATCTATAGAAGAAATCGACTGCCTCCCAACAAAAATGCCAAGGAGAGTATGAACAGAAATTGTAAAAGACTTAGGAATTTATACTTAAAGTGAACTTACTTCCTTTGTTCCACAAAAGAAAAAGAAAAACATTGGTAGAATGGAGTTCAGTTGAATTTTACCTACTTTTTGTACACAATGTGAATTCTGTGAATTAATAATATTGGGTATTATTCCAAGCTACCTAGAAAAAAGATTTTTAAATAAAAAATAAAAACCAGGTATAAATGAACATTTTATCAGTTGATGCATCTGTCTTTGAGTAGCCCAGCTGCACCCATATGGCCATTACTTAAAATATTGAAACACAAATCCATTTCTAAAAGGAAGAAATAGCCTATTACTACATTCCTTTCCTTTTTCTATGAACTAGTTCAAGCTACTAACATGGGAATATTTATTACAGTAAAATGTTTGCCAAATCTAATGGTCAAGTCTTTCTTGAATTGGCCACTCTGTGCTACTGAAACTTAGGTATATTTTTAGTTCTACTTTGATCTTTATTGATCTCTAATTGTTATTTCATCCCCTGGTTACCTCTCCTTGTTACAGCCTTATCACCTCTCCACTCTGGCTTACTTTCAATTTTAGCAATTGTTGGACATAGTTCAGAACTAATTTTGACTTTTTTGTATCAAACTTAAAATAAAGAAATAATATAATGTCTTTTATTTTCTTAATATCATGAAAACCCAGACATGTTCTTTTACTTTTACTAAATGGTAGGGATTATGTGTGCTGTCAGATTTACAGGAACAGAAAATAAATTGAGAATTGTGGCTTTTCATGTGAATTTAATCCAGAAAGCATACATTCTACATTCTTCCTACTACTGCCTCAAAAAAATCAGATTTTTATAATCTGGGTTCATTTAAGTCTTTATGTATATTTGGAAACAGGTTGAATCAAGTTCAAATTCATCCACTCATTCACATGTTTATTCATTCAAATACATATCTTATTAACTTCTTGTGTACATTATAAGAACATTGCCAAAAAACATTGATATTGTCTAAAACTACACTTTTGCGCATAATTTTAACACTTACTTTGGATAACAGACCAACAGACCCTGCCTATGCAAAGAAGTATAAAATGCACTTCCTGTTTCCAGAAACTTAACATTTGTTTGAGAATACATATAAATAATAATAAGGATCACTCATAAGGAGCTTTACAGAGGCTTAGTAGGACAGTATAAAATAGACACAAAATGAATGGGAAAGCAGATGTTAAAAAAAAGCTGCCAAGGACTGTTTTTTACCGGAAAAGGAAGTGAAATTGGGTTTGATCTTGAAATCTCCTAATAAATGAGGGAAACAATGTTCATGGTATATTTGGGCACTAGTGTTTGACTGGTAGGACTAACGGTTAATTGTTATCCCCAAATCCATTTTCCCCTTCTTCCATAGTAATTATATTCACTGTGCCATTCTGCTTCTTAGCTGGAGAGTTCCCAGCTTCCCTTGCAGCCTGGAAGGCTGAATGACATTCCAGCGGATGATGGAGCAGTGGAAGAAAAGCACATGGTTCCTAGAGAGTTCTTGGAGAAGAGAGCAACCTCCCCACACTGCTCTATCCACTGAATAGGCCTGCTTTTTGTAGAATACATGGGCTTTTCCCTTGTTGGAACCAATGTACTTTTTATTGTTGTTGTTCACAGTTGAGTTTCTGCTCTCTTTAACATAACTACTGGTGTTATGACACCAGTAGTGAATGATAAAGACCCATCCAGAGGCACTGCAACAAAAGACAGAGGGCTGGGATGAAATGAAAAATGGAAAACTGATAGTTCACTCATGAAAAAGAGCAAGGCAAAAGGAGGAGTGAAAAAAGGAGTGTTAGAGATTACAATCACAGTTCCACCAAGTTGGTAAAAGAGTCAGGAGATTCAGAGAGGCTTGCTTTGGAAAAACAAAAGCTAAGAAGTTCAGTTTCTGATATGTTGTCTCTGAAGCAATGATTCCACATTTAGATGAAAACAAATAGAGGGCAATTATGGATCAAGGTTGGGTGTAAAAAGGAAAAGCAAGTTGGGAATTCCAGATATGGGATCCGTTCATGTAGAAGCAGTTGTGGAAACCAGGAAAGGGGATGCTTTCTCAGACGGATACATGGCTACCAAAAAAATATCTCAGAATAAGAAATGTGGTCGTGGCTAATGATCAAACCTTGAGGGACAAGGAATTTAGGTGTCAGGAGACTAAATTACTGCTTTCAAGGACATAACCTACAATTAATAACATCCCATTTGTCGCACAAGGTCACTGCATGAAAGGATGTAGCTCCCTGATGGTAGAAACATTACTGACTTCGATCAGCTGACCAAGCTTGCACATTTGCTTTGCCTTGGAGACGCATGGTGACTGACTAAGTCACACGTCTTTTTGTGCCTCAAAGTCCTCATTTGTAAAGTGGGGTGATATATATTTAAATGCCAGGCTATTCATGTCTCTATTCTCTTACTTACTGATAAAATTCTAGTCACGGTTCAAGAAAACTTTCAGATACCAATACCTCTATGGAGCCTGAACCCAGAAGAAAAATTCCCAGCTTTGATTATGCTATATTTACAACTTACTGTTTTGGGAGAGTAGATTTCATTTCTTCTTGTGGTTTTTAAGTTGCTCTGCTGGTTATGTGTTTACTATAATAAAGTTTAATTTTTCAGTAGATGGCATGCATAAATAAAAACTTCAGACATACATATGATAATATAATAAAATTGTAACAGGCTGGGATTTAGAAGGAATGCTTCTATTTTTTCCCAATTTTTTCATGTTTATTTATTTTTGAGAGAGAGAGAGGGAGGGAGGAAGAGAGAGAGAGAGAGAGAGCGAGCGAGCTGGGGAGGGGTAGAGAGGGAGACAGAATCCAAAGCAGGATCCAAGCTCTGAGCTGTCAGCTGTCAGCTGATGTGAGGCTTGAGCCCATGGACTGTGAGATCATGACCTGAGCAGAAGTAGGAGGCTTAACTGTAGTTACTACACTAATAAAGTTAAAATATTTTCAATTCAAGTTAGAAACTGGCCTTACTAAATATGCAACTTAGTATTTACTTCTGGGCTATTCCAAGGCACTTAAAGGTTTATGTATGCAATGTGTTTGTTTAAGCAACACAGACAATAGATAATATGAATCAGATGCTATTTTTAGCAAAGATTATTAATGCATTTAACTCTCCTAACAACCTCATCCCATTTCACAGATGCAGAAAATGTGGCACAGAGAAGTCTTATATTTCACACAGTGTCAAACTGCCAAAAAATGCAAACTCCAGATGCATGTTGGCAATTAGCATGCTCCAAGTGTATGCATTTTCTCCCTTCTAATTAGCCCTATTACTCCCCCATCTCTAGTAAGGTGCCACCTGAAATTCAGCCTTTGAAGACAGGAGCTTGAAAGTCAACCTCAAAACCATTTTCTCATATCCAACACCCACTTTGTTGCTCGACTTCCATGATTTTCTACTTCAACAGAATAGAGGGAAACACCTAAGCAAAAAGTTCCCCTGCCTTGATTTCCCCACCTCCACAACCTAATGTAGAAGATAGACTCTGGAACCATACAGTCTAGGCTTGAATTCCAGTGTGGATACTCGATAGCCATGTGTTCTTAAAAAAATTATTATTCCTTCACTGCCTCAGTTTCCTCATCTATAAAACAGTGCCAGCATAGAAGGGATGTGGGGAGGTTTCAAAGCTCTCAGAAGAGTATGTAGCATTTAGTGAAGAACTCACAAATTATTCAACAGTATAATTTTATTCTTATATTATTTCAGTACTCTTGTAATTTTATGGTTATGCTATTACAGCTCTTTGTGTGTAAGCATCTCATATGTAAACACTTCTGAACTTCCGTGGTTCATTAAGTGTATATCTTCTTTAATGTATAGAAGTAAAGAAATATGAGGACATATCTTTATACACAGTGCTTTCTTTGCCTGGGAAACTGTTACTCTTCCCACAAAACCCATCCTGGCCATTCCAGAGAGTATAAGGCATGTGTCTTCTGCTTTCCCAGAATATATATATAATTTATTTAATTGAGAGGGGGGAGACAGGAAGGACAGCGAGGAAGAGAAAGAATCCCAAGCAGGTTCTGCACTGTCAGCGCCAAGCCCAACACAGGGCTTGATCCCACCCATGGCAAGATCATGACCTGAGCTGAAATCAGCCATAACTTAACTGATTGAGCCACTCGGGTGCCCCAGGGGCACACCTATATTAATGAGAGCTCCCAAATATGTTTATACCAGTAGGTACAAAATTTGGGGGTGAATGGGTAACAGAGATGGCAACCACAGTCCAACTTTCTGTTTGTTGGAGCCCCTGTGTTCCATTTCCCCCCACCCATAAAGGATATAGACCAACAGTATAGCTGAGGTTTGAGTTGACACCTTAATCTTCTTCATTTCCCTAATAACAGGTTTTGAGTTTATGTTATAAAGACAACTTTAACTCTCAGCCTTCACCTCAGCCTTCTGGTGTCACCTGGCCTACGGGCTTAATAGCTTTCCGAAGCCATTAAGTAAATAATTTAAGGAATTTACCATTACACTATTGAATTAACTTCTGAGGGCTGGGTATAGGGCATCTCATTTTAACATACACAATTCATTTCTCAAGATTTAGTAATGGAGACATTCATTAATGTGACATGATCATTATATTTATTTTCCATAGGTAAAAAAAAAAAGAAAAAAGAAAAGGAGAGCAATAACTCCCCAGTTGTTCCAAGGACAGAACTGTTTGAAATTGAAGAAAAATTATGAAGCTATTAAAAAGTTAGCCAACAAAAACATAGGTGACTAAGGGGTTACAATGAGTCATCAAATGGGGATGGGCATTATTACCTTCTACGGAACAGAAAGATTTATATTTAGAATCTGTTAGCCTTTACTGACTGCAAAATAATCCATCCTTTGTTTTAACTAAGAAAAAAAACAGATACAACAACATGTTAAAATAAACTTAAAGAAAAGAATCTGAGAGTTATCTGAATCTGAATAAAACAGACCAAAATGAATCTCTGCGTGGTAGAGTTACAATAATCTCAATTTTGCAATAATCTTAATATAATTAGCATGAAAGAAATAAATTAACGTCCAGTGTTCTCCATTTCCTATAGCCCCACAAACAGAAAGAGATCTTCTTTTCCCTCAAAATATCTCACTAGAATATTTATAGAACATTTTATCAGGTCATAAAAAATTGGACTGGTTCGTTACTCATGCTACATTTGGCCCATCTTCCATAAGAGTAAATGAACATTCAAAGACAGAGACTTTAAATTACACTGAGAACAAATGTCTTCTTACAACAACCATACTCTCCAAAATACAAACAGAAATCATAACAAACAAAAGTAACATTTTCCACGGAATTATTTTTTAAAATCCAATTCACTATCTCAAGATTATACCATATGATATTTTGAACTAATTATTGGGGAAATAAAAATCCTTTTGGTTTGGAAAAGCTGTGTTGGATTAATATCCTTGTATTGCTTTACAGATGTCTAATTAACCACCAAAGACAAGAAATTCTATTTTATGAATCTAATGGACATAGGCTGAAAATTAAGAAAAGATAAATACTAAACCTTAGAGTCATGTACTTCAGACAAAATATATTTCTTAGTTTAGACCAAGATCTCTATGTACATGTAAAGCAACAAGGAACTCAGACTTAATTTGTTATGGGTCAGTTTCTACCTTTGGATATTTTATACACAACTTTATTTTTTTATTAAAAAAATTAATCTTTATTTTTAGAGAGAGAGAGAGACAGAGCATGAGCAGGGAAGAAACAGAGAGAGAGAGAGAGAGACACAGATTCTGAAGCAGGCTCCAGGCTCTGAGCTGTCAGCACAGAGCCCCATGCGGGGCTCAAACTCACGAACCATGAGATCATGACCTAAGCTGAAGTCAGATGCTCAACTGATTGAACCACCCAGGCTCCCCTTTATGCACAACTTTTGTTGAAAATAAGATTGACCCTTGAGTTGCAAAGATCTTAATTGTATCTCCCTCTCCTCCTTTCCACAGTAAATAGTAAAGAAGAACAAATTAGTATAGCCCCAAGCATTAGGTTTAATATTCAATAAAGATAGGTAATTTTAAATGATGTTATGTACAGTATTAGTAAATAAAAACTAAATTGTAAAATACACACATATAAGCAAGTATTAGCATATATTGCTATGGGAGAAATATAGTCAAAACAATTTTTAAAGGACTTCAGACTTACAATTCAAGAGAAATAACTGGCAATTCCAAATGTGAAATTAAAAAAAAGATGGATTTAGCTCTTCCTTAGCATGAGTTTGCAAATATAGTATATAGACATAAAAGAAACAGAATAATATTAAGGACAGGTCTGTAATATCAAAAATTATAATTATCAGAAATAGAGCTAATGTTAAGGAAATCGATAATACTTCTGTGTGTGTGCATGTGTGTTTAAATAAAGTTCTACTCTACAAACAGCTTATCAAGATATTGATACCAAACAGACCTTGTGTAACCATCAGTTTCTTCTGGTTACATGCAGGTCATCTCCTCCCCCACTGTTAGCAGCACATTTTCCTCACCCACCATTTTGCAAAGTCACCATTTCTAGTGCCTGGAGTTATGCTACATATTCATAAATTTATTTCCACAGGTGGAGATTTTACAAAGTGTGTGTTTCCAAAGGTAGCATTCACATGCTAAGGAAGGATGTGGCGAGTCTTCTAACAACTCATTTTTGATCTTTGAAATAGTCTTTTTTAGGGATAGATCCAATTAATCAATTTTGCCTTGGGGCAAAGAAACTGAACTTTACTTAAAAACTGAGATGCTTCATTATGTGTTTTCATATTAATTACTAGTTCATGCACAAGTCGTGGCATGGACATTTTCTTAAAACATGAAGTGTGATTTTATTACTTGCTATTATAAGTTTCAACTACTTTTCTATCTTTACTGGGGAAAACAATTAAAATCTTGGTATAGTATAAGGGTTCCTCCATATTTTGGCTTCCTAAAGCCATCTCTTGCCTGTCCTTGCCTTACAGTGTATGCTCTGGTCAAACCTAATTATTGGGGTCCCCCCACTGGGTCAGCACCTTTGCACATGCTATACCTGGAATCCAGTCCTTTCCCCCATCTAATAAACTGACTTCACCTTCTGACCCTAAATCTTTTCTGAACTAATTCAGTTGTTTTGACTACCCTTGTTAGGTGCATATATGTTTAAAAAGGAAGAGCCAGGGGTGCCTGGCTGGCTCAGTAAGAGGAACATATGACTCTTGATCTCAGGATCATGAGTTCGAGGCCCATATTGGGTGTAGAGATTACTTAAAAATTAAAAATAAAACAAAACCAAAAAAAAAAAAAACTTTAAGAAACAAAAAGAAGAAGGACCAAAAACAGGTATGTGAGAAGTGATAAGGGAAGATGTGGAAAGACCTAGAGTCAAAAAGGGAGTGAGGAGTCCTGTTGCAGGTAAAAAAAAAAACAAAAAAAACAAAAACAAAAAACAAACAAACAAACAAAAAAAACAAAAAAACCCATCCATGATTATTCAGGTCTGACCTGAATTACAATTACAAAGGTAATTACAGCAAGTCTTCACCTGGCAGCCTTGTGAAGGGGAAAGCAGCCCTCACACAAGAGGTAGTGCATAGCTAATGCACAGCACTGCCTACAGGGTCTTATAGTCAAGGGCTCAGCCCCTTGGGTTGGCCTTATGTTCATGCGTATTTGCATTCCTAGCCCAGGCTCCTTCACTCACAGACCTCTTTATGTGGGGTCTTCAGCTGAGGCCTTCTCCAGTGCCTCTCTTGCAGCCTCCTTACTGGGGGTCTTGGGGTCTGGAGAGAAGAGGGGGAATTCTTGAAGATACCTGCCGCCACTCTTAGTACTCAGTCATTTCCCACTCCTATCCCTCTCCCTCCTCTCTGGGCCCCCAAGTCATAGAACTATCTGAGCCTTTTCTTCAGGGCTCCCTTGATGGCAAGATGCCCCCCAAGTCTATGCTGATCTATGCCATTCAATGGGGAAAAATGGAAGGCGAGGGAGGGAAAGGAACTTTCTCCAGTGTCAGCCTCTTGCTTATACTACCTCGGTAAATGATCAAGGACTTGACTGTGACCTTTTACTTTTGGCTTGTGGCTTAAATTCACTACTCCAACACCTTGCAACTCAGTTCCCTCCAGCTCAGCTGAGCTCTTGACAGTAGAATGGCAAGACAGTAGTGGACTTCTGTACAACTTGAAGAGGCTAATAAACAGGGCAGCAGAAGGGGAACTGTTTGTGAAATTATAGCCTGGCTCTCAATGTCATGGACCACTGCTGCCAATAACTCATTTGTGAAATTCATGACATTCTAGAGTCTTGGCATATACTTAAAATCTGAAGCGCAAAGTTGAGGAACCACAAAAAATTGATGAAATTGGTTATTCTTTTGTTTTCTTCTGTAAGAGAGGTACCCTACATTGGCTTTGGCTATCTATAGAGGAGTGAATCAGTTTGGAGTTCTGACAGTATCTTTCTTCTACAGGAGAAGTGAGGTAGTGAGATGAGGGAAAAATACAATGGTTACATCTTCTTGGAAAATAACTGAATCACAGACTTTTTATATTTTATATGTATTTCTTATATTTTATATATGTATTTTCTATTTTGAAAGCCTAAAAAGAGAAGTAACCAGATTCCTGTGCAAAATCAGGAGGGAGGTGTAGTGATTGGAACCCTGAGTAGACAGTTCAGCCTGCCTTGGCCCAGTGCTTCAATGATGGTTTATAGCTTGAAAAGGGCTGTTACGTTAACAGGGGAATGGCCCTTGCTGTAAGGCACCTGCCAATACCTACAACAGTAGTCAGAATAGAGACCATTAAATTCTAGCCTAAATACTCTAGGTCACCTGCTATTTTTCAGCTCTCGCTCACATTTGAGGTTTCTTCAAGGTATAGGGTATACTAGATTACTAGATATCCTACGTGTCAAAGAGACTAAGTCTTAGAGAGCCCTGAACTTGAATAAGGATATGTTCTGCAGCGCAAAAGAGGCAGTAGGGTGTAATCTAGAGTTACATGTTTAAACTTCTGTAAACCATTTATGAGTTATTTTTTCCATAAACTCAGCAAAGATATTTATCCTAGCATTGCATGAATTAGCATGAGACCCACAACTTAGAAGCTCCTTAATTCCACCTGGAATTAAAGTATATATTTCTGAAGCTGATAGAATGGTTCCAAAATAACTTCTTAAAGAAAAGCCACACGACTAAATCTTTAGGACTGTTATTATTTTGAAAATTCAGGTTACAAGTCGATGACAGTCATTTCAAATCAGAAATGGGAGTGTTCAAGTCAATATTCATTTGAGTAATTCAAACAATCATTTGAGTAATTCAAACAAATATTCAATTTAATGGATTCAATCTAATTTTTGATTTCAAAGTATAAAAGAAAGCCAAAACGCTAACAATTAACAAAAAGAAAACAAAAAATTTTGGGAAGACAACAGGTGTCAGGTATTATTTAAACCAGAGCTTTAGTAAACAGCTCCAAATGGAAGAGAATTATTAAATAGAGGAGGAAAATGTAGGATATTATGATAAAAATTCAAAAGCACAAGCCTCTTGGCTTTAATAGCCATTCACACTTCTTCCTTTATTGCTTAAATTTCAAAAATACATTCCCTATAAAAAAATGAAAAGATGATTTGGGATTTAGAATTTTATAAGCCCAAACTTAAAAAGATTACTTCTGGTTATACTGTATAATTTACTCTATGAATTGAACCTCTACAGTGAACATATTTTAAAAAAAATGATAGATTTTAATAAGCTAAAATTTTAAAAGTTAATATGCTAGGATGATATATATATTTAATATATATATATTAAAATGTAATTTTTGAAAGGATTAAATTGAAGTTAAAATTAACTGGTGCTTTCTGGTTATTAAGTCCTTTTTTATAATTTAAATAAATCTGAAAATTTGTTGAAAAAAGTGTTTCTCAATTTAATAGATTTAAAATCAAAGCAATTATGAATTTCACACTGAAGATTAGTTTGAATATCATGACAGAAATTATGAAATTCTTAGTCTTGTGTACATGCCCTTTGGGGGCATCCCTCTGAAAGTCATGCAAGATAGACATTTTGAGTTTAAAAACCCATGAAAAATAGCAGCCAAATTCTATGAAATATAAACTTTGAACTGCTCCAGAAAAACCTTCTCTATGCTTTTTCTCTAGATGCCTCACTTTTTTTTCAGCAAACAGGCAGCCACTTCCAAAGGTTTTAATATAAAGAAGTCAGCATGAGACTTAAAGTCCTAGAAAAACAATGAGAGTGAAAAAAATAAAAAGCTAATGAAGATTGTAAACCATCTAAAAATCACTAAAATAGGACCTTTAGAGAAATAATTTTCTTTAGCGTCAATGAAATATTATAATTAGAAAATAAAATAAAAATAGCCTTTAAAAAGATACATTTTTAAAGAAAAAAGAGAGAAAGATGGAAGGAAAAACACCTTTCAAGACAAAAATAAAAGGATAAGAAGTGAGCTGACATTGTTAAAAGAAAACATTCAAAGGGAAGGAGAAGAAAAAGATAGGAGGAGAGGAATCAGCAGAAGAAATAGAACTTAACACAGAATACCCAGGTGTGAGGAATTCACACAAAGCAAAATGAAAAGGAATGAAAGTGTACAATAAAACAGGACAAAATAGAAGCGGAAGACAATACACTTTCAACATTCACATGATTGGATTTCATAAAGAATTGTACAAAAATATAAAGGAACAGAAAATAAAAACATAACAGGAAAGACACAAACTTTCATTAAATGAGTACCTGAATCTGCAAATCAAGAGGAAACACTTATTCCAGGAAAAATTTACATGAAATGACCACTCTGTGGGTATTTGACCTGGAACTCCAGATATCCTCATAGCTAATTCATTCACATGACCCCAGTAGGAAGGCTTCCCTAATGACCCTTCATCAAACAGCATCTCCTCTTACACCTGATCTACTTCAGTATCATTTAACATTTTTTTCCCAATGTACTGATCACTATCTGACATTAGATCGATCGATCAATAGATAGATAGACAGATGATAGATAAATACACAGACATATAGGCAGATAAATAGGTATTTGCTTATCATCTCTCTCCCCCCTTAAAAAGCACACTACAGGAAGCTAACCTTTTTTTCCCTTACACTATTATGTCATCAGCAACTATGCTTTTATATCAAACATATTTAATAAGCATTTGTTGAACAAATAAATTTAATACTGTTACTAAATAAAGAATCATATAGTAATCTGGACAGAAAAGGGCAGATTACATTCAAGAGGGAAATTTTTGTTGATCTGAACTGTCTAGAGTAACATTTGATTAAAGACACAGAAGCAAGGAAATACATATTCAAAGTGCATCCTGACAGGGGCACCTGGGTGGTTCAGTCGTAATGGTTAAGTGTCCAACTCTGGATTTCTGCTCAGGTCATGATCTCATGAGTCTGAGATCTAGCCCCATGTTGGGCTCTGCACTAATAGCCTAGAGCCTGCTTGCGATTCTCTCTCTCTCTCTCTCTCTCTCTCTCTCTCAAAATAAATAAAAACATTAAAAAAAGTACATCGTGACAATTGGCTTCCAAGTACAAAGACAACAGACAGGAGTCACAGGAATATTTGGGGAATACATGAAGACATTAAAATAAGCATTTCAAAAATGAAATCCTGGTAAAGAACTGGGGCAATCTCTTTACATACAAATCTAAGGCTAAGCAACAGTACAATTTATGGTTACAGAATAAAACGGGAATGTTATAAAACTTGGCACCTTGAAAATATTAATAAAATTAATGATAAATAATATGTAGTGGAGGAAGGATTATGTGCAAATGTCCTAATTTCTATCATCCATTGCTGGGAACTAGTACTATCTAAATTTGAAATGTGAAGTTAAAATAACTGAATTTTTAAAAAGTTTTTCATAATGTTGTTTTCTTAATGCTAGAAATGTTACTGGGAACTAATATTCCATTTATATCTGTATGTTTATGTATATCAGTATACACATTTATGTATTCTTCCCATTATCTATATTCTAACATAATGATTCACTTTTCTCATCTATGAAATGTGGATAACCATATGCTTAATAATAAAATAATTATAATAATATAAATAATAATATTAAAATGGTGCTGATAGCATAGGGGAGTAGCAAAATGAAATAAATGATACACGTCGAGACTTAAAACCTGGTCCAGCTATCATATGTCTATTTGTATAATACGCATGTATGTTAAAGATGATAGTTTGTTAAGGGGATGATTTGATAACAGTGGAAAAAAATCTTTGCTGATGAAATTTTTATGTAATGAGCACCTATTATTTTTATGACAATAAAAACAGTCTGTAAAATATGTTAAAATACATTATTAAAGTGTATAAATATGTAAAATAGTTAAAATAAGAAAATTTTCACCATTTTACTGCAGTACGTGATGATTGTGTCTATTCCTGTATATATCTGTCACAGAGCATTAAATTACACTTCTGTGTGGGTATTTTTTATTTGATTGTTTCTAAGTATAATTCTTTTAAAATCGACATAATGATTTCCAAAGCTGGTTGTGTACCTCCTCTCCCGCTTTAAATTTTTATTTGCTCTCTCTTACAGAAAATTTATTTGGAAACAATAGCATTATGCTCTTTATAGGATGTCAATGTTTTAGTGACCACCACTTATATTTTAAAAATTTGTCTTTACTTAATATTAGTAGGTCAGTGGAGACACAGGGGATTGAAGAGAACAGGCTCTAAACAAAGCAGTGTTTGGGAAGACTTCTAAACCATGGTGATGTTGCCAACTTTAACTAGATCCCCTTTCTCAGCAAAGATGAAGAAATAGTAAGCTGACACACACCATTCAACTGCTCTTCTTACTCGTGATTAAATTAATCCCTGAGAATGTGTAATGAGCAAATGCTTTGAGTTCTCGAAAACTGAATTTCAAATTCACTACCAGTATCATGTAGGCTTTTAATTTTATTTTTATTTAACCTAGAACAATTTATATATATTTACCATTTAGAACACACATGACATTAAACATCTTACCACAAAACTTACTATCTATAAAATAATGGTTTTTTTTTTTTTTTTTAAATTTGCTGTTCATTCTGGTAATTATGGTTACTGAAGAGTGTTGATTGTAACTAATTAAAATCAGGAGTAACACACATGCTACTATCTTTTATAAATGAGATAGTATTCACTCAGATCACATGTGCATCATAAAGATAACAATTAATACTGAATGATGCTAAATATTAAATCAATGACATTTATTATGATGAATAAAACTGGCTATTCCCCCCTTGAAACTGCATATGAAGAAAAATCTTGGTATATGTTGCCCTCTAGTGGATTTTTTTTAAAAGACAGTTAAATTATATTGTGTCCTAAACAAAATCTGCAATACAAAGTTTACTTAATACAAATGTTTTAAAACAAAGTAACTCTTTCTTTTAAAATGATAAGTACTAAGGGGCACCTGGGTGGCTCAGTTGGTTAAGCATCCAACTTCAGCTCAGGTCATAATCTCTCAGTTCATGAGTTCAAGCTCTGGGTCAGGCTGGGTTCAGATTCTGTGTCTCCCTCTTTCTCTGCCCCTCCCTCACTCAAAAATAAATAAACATTAAATATTTTTTAAATTGATTAAAGTATTTTAATTGTTGTACTTGATGGGTTTTATTCTAAAACATCGGGAATTGTAAAAGAAAAAAAATCCCTCTTTTAGCCATTAAAAACCAAGAAGGTATGATTCATGTAGAGTGAAAAGTAGAAATAGGAAACTCAGGCATATAATTTTATTTTCTTAGGATATTTGCCCAGAAACATTATCCAAGCTGACTCTGTAAAACTATCATCAGAAACTCATCTCTCTACAACTAGGATGACTAAAATACATTTTAGTTTCTTGGTGGAAAACAATCATTTGCAAGGTCCATAACATCAAGCAATAAGAAGAAGTGTTCACAGAAATATGAAAGGAAATCAACAGCATTTTCCGTTACCTTTTGATTTGTTTTCAAATAAAGTATTTTATTGTGCTCTATTACTACCACAATATTTTTTGCAGTTTATAATTTCAATACATATGGATAGAAATATATTTTTCTAATTTACACTATAGGATGGAAGAGCCGAATCCATGATAGTATACAAAATGTGTTCTATTTATGATGGGCACGTTATTCACATCATTTTTGATCCCCACTTCAACAATACCGTTGCTTATGTCTTACAACACCTAATTTAAGGATGTATGTGTTTAGAATATTCTTTCTTTTAATTTTTTTAATGTTTATTTATTTTTAAGACACAGAGAGAGACAGAGTGTGAACAAGGGAGGGGCAGAGAGAGAGGGAGACACAGAATCTGAAACAGGCTCCAAGCTCTGAGCTGTCAGCACAGAACCCGATGTGGGGCTTGAACCCATGAACCGCGAGATCATGACCTGAGCCGAAGTTGGATGCTTAGGTGACTGAGCCACCCAGGCGCCCCTGTGTTTAGAATATTATTGATGAATTTGTGCAGATTCTCTTTCCCTAAAAAATAGTTTTAGGGGGCCCCTGGGTGACTCAGTTAGTTAATTGTCTGACTCTTGGCTTTGGCTCAGGTCATGACCTAAAGCTCATGGGATCAAGCCCCACTGCCAGGCTCTATGTTAACAGCACAGAGCCTGCATGGGATTCTCTCTCCTTTTCTCTGTGGCCCTCCCTCGTCTGTGCTCGCTCGCTCTCTCTCTCTCTCTCTCTCTCTCACTATATCTCAAAATAACCAAATGAAAACTAAAAAAGTAGTTTTAGAATATGGTAGCACAGTCAATTGTAGAAAACAACGTTTGTGATTTCACCTACACTATGTAAAATTATATAACAAATATTTACCCGACAATATTTCATATTTAGTCATTAACAAAGGTTCTCATTCCAAAATCAATCTTTAAAAGTGATTTAAGTTGGGGAACTATAAGACTATCAAGATGTTACAAATTAACTGAGTGTAACCCTGAGCTAATTAAAGAATGATAAATATATCTGTAGCACAAATTAAAGTTAAAAAATGACCTAAAGTTGTTCATAAAAAATCTATCCAATCAGATGTTTGTTTATTTGTTATAATCATTTTTATTTTATATTTTAACTTTATGGTATACTTATTAAGAATTGAATATTCACGATCTTTCTCTTTATTCAATTTATATTTAAGAACAGTGACCACAGCAGATAATTAAACATAGATATGATTAGCCTTTTAGTTTTGCTGAGTGTTTCCTTCCCTGTGCAGAAGCTTTTTATCTTGATGAGGTCCCAATAGTTCATTTTTGCTTTTATTTCCCTTGCCTACGGTGACGTGTCAAATAAAAAGTTACTGCAGCCAAGGTCAAAGAGGTTGCTGCCTGTTTTTTTCCTGTAGGGTTTTGATGGTTTCCTGCCTCACATTTAGGTCTTTCATCCATTTTGAATTTATTTTTGTGTATGGTATAAGAAAGTGGTCCAGATTCACTGTTCTGCAAGTTGCTGTCCAGCTCCCACAAAAACACTATTAAGGATAAAACATCGGAGTGCCTGGGTGCTTCAGTTGGTTAAGCATCCCACTCTGGCTCAGGTCTTGATCTCACGGTTCATGGGTTCGGGCCCCGTGTGGGGCTCTGTGCCGACAGCTCAGAGCCTGGAGCCTGCTTTGAATTCTGTGTCTCCCTCTCTCTCTGCCCCTCTCCTGCTCATACTCTCTCTCTCTCTCAAAAATAAATAAAACATTAAAAAATAAAAATAAATAAAAGTAAAACATCAATAAAATAAGGAAGTAAATGTTGTGTTATAGTAAGGTGAGTTTTACCACAGGACATACCAAATAATTTCTCTAGGCGCCAAAGACACCTTTCACTGGACCTGGCATGTTTTCCTTTGTCCTCAGTAAGTAGCTGACCTTCATTTTGTTGGTGCTCTTCTCATTCTCCACTTCCTTTGCTCCTCTCATGGTCCCGTAAGACCATTACCATGCTTTCCTCTCCTCTCTGGCTGCTCCTGGCTCCGCATCATATCCAGTGAAATCTGACATGAGCCCTCATCTCTAATATCAATGAAAGATCTATTATTCAAAGTGCCTTTACTTTCAACAATAGACAAATCATGGAAAGAGCCTAAATGTCCATCAACTGATGAATGGATTAGGAAGATGTGGTTCATCTATACAATGGAATACTACATGGCAACGAGAAAGAATGAAATCTGGCCATTCGTAGCAAAGTGGATGGACCTCGAGGGTGTCATGCTCAGTGAAATAAGTCAGGCGGAGAAGGACAGATACCATATGTTTGCACTCATAGGTCTAACAGGAGAAACCCAACAGAGGACCATGGGGAGGGGAGGGAGGAAAAAGAGTTAGGGAGAGGGAGGGAGACAAAACACGAGAGACTCTTGAATCCTGAAAACAAACTGAGGGGGGAAGGGGAAGGGGAAAAGGTAAAGGGGGGTGATTGTCTTGGTGGAGGTCACTTGTGGGGAAGAGCACTGGGTGTTATATGGAAACCAACCTGACAATAAACTATAAAGTTAAAAAATAAAAAAATAAAAAATAAAAAAAAACAAAGTGCCTTTAGAAAATATTGTTTTACATTAATAGATATTGAAGTCAGAAGGGCAGAAAGGGATGGTTATTAGTGAGGGCTTGAGAGCCCCCAAGTGCCTAACCATAGTTTAAGCTTTCTACTTACTACACTTCTAGAAAACTAAACAATTAAAGGAGAATAATGGGCTAATATTTCACTGGTTTCAAGGTCCTGTGCATTATTAATGCATTTTAGTAAGGGGATTCTAGCAACAGATCAGGAGTCGGAGGTGAAATTTCAAGAGACCATGTCCAACCAGCCGTGCTATACCGGTATACTTAGAATATGATCTGAGTCTCTCTCTCTCTCTCTCTCTCTCTCTCTCTCTGTGTGTGTGTGTGTGTGTGTGTGTGTCTTTCCTCACCTCACACCACCCGTCCACACACCCTAAATAATGACATATATTTGTCTAATTTTTGGATACAACATGCCTCCAAAGCAAGGTGTGGCAAGCCATAGCATAGCCCTTCACCTCTTTTGGTAAATGCATTTTTACTGGAACACTGTCACACTCTTGTCTATGATTGCCTGTGGCTGCATTTCTGTTACAGTGGCAGAGTTGAGAGGTTGTGACAGAGACTGTATGGCTCACCGAGCTGAAAAGATTTACAGAAAACACTGGCCCAACTCTGCTCTAAAGTATTTTGTGTTTTTTCAACCAGTACATGAAGCTCTCCATCAGTGACTTTTTCACTGACCTGACACAGTTCTAGAGATCCCGGCTTTCATGTTTTAGAATGGAGCAGAGAAGAAGGTTAATTCTTGGCACTGATATCCTCTGGGGAATTACAGTATAAAGTGCAAATCTGATACCACGACTACTAAGCTAATAGGGCTGATGACCCCTAGAATGGAGGGTCTCCATACCAATTTGTCCGTTCTGTCAGTGGACAGAGCAGCCATGCAGATCAAATGAGGTGAAGGGGAGGCAGTCAGCTCTGTAGTCTTCCTTCCTGTTCGAACTTTTAGAATAAAGTGGGCCAAAATTTTCATGCACCAGTCAAACTTGGTTAAAGGGTTAGTTTTTTAACCTCCAGTCATTAAATTCTTTTTTATATTGTGTTCAGATTAGTCATGCAAAAAGTATCCTTTTCTTAATGTTTTATTTATTTTTTTAGAGAAAAAGAAAGAGAGAGAGTAGGGAAGGGGCAGAGAGAGAGAGAGAGAGAATCCCAAGCAGGCTCCAAATTGTCAGCCCAGAGCCTGATGCAGTTCTTGAAGTCACCAACCATCAGATTATGATCTGAGCTGAAATCAAGGGTCAGTTACTCGACTAACTGAGCCACTGAGGCACCTCTCAGGCAAGAAGTATTCTTAATGCCACCATTGCAGCTATAATTGGGATTTTTGTTGTTTTAGTTTGTTTGTTTGCTTGGGTTTTTTTCTGCCAACCCAATCTCTATTTTTCTAAAGTCTCTCAACATATATGTTTTCAAGACCATGCGACTTCCTCTTACTAATTACGGTCATTATCAGTTTTGACAATATGCAAAAGTGTTCCTTTTTCCTTTAGTTGCATCTAGAAAATATGTACAGTTGTTTTAGGTAACATGACACTATACTGAGTTAAAAAGGGAAGGCTGCACATAGCTACCTGAGTTGGGTAGCTCTGACTGCAACACACATCAGTGTAGAGAAAGCATAGTCCTTTCCTTATTATGTGGATTGAAGCTAGTAAAGCTCAGGGGAATAAAGCAAGATGTTGTCCAGTGACAGAGAAGCTCTCAGAAAACTTATTAGGTAAACTGATGTTGAGTACCCAGATAAGTGACTTCAGCACGTCTTCCTTTATCCCCTTTTCTATAAAGAACAAACTTGTAAAAGCCCGTGTGGGGTGGTGGAGGATGTGTGTGCAGAGCGAGTGACATGACATGAGACAGCAGGATGAAGAAATAAGTGAAAAAGCAGCAACTACCAAAGCATGTTTATGACTTCATAATTGCCTCAGGGAAATCTGTTTTTAGCCCACTGGGTAAAATCATGATAAACGGAAGCATGTTTTCCCCATCGTATTTGAAGACAACGGCCATTGTCTGGATTTGTCTATAAAAACTGAGAAATTCTTGTAATCTATTCAACAAAGGCTCCTTTCAGTTGGGATGAACTTTAAGAGGATGGCCATCTTCTGGCTGGTGAAGGAAGTTTTATGCTTTTATTATCAGAATTTACCAGCTTTACCTTTACAAGGCACAGAAGGAATTTGCTCCTGTTTGATGAAGCTCCCAAGGCCTGGACCCCTTGAGATGCTGCAAAACCATGGCTTTATAAACCCGTATGTGATGTTTCTCTAAACTTCTGAACCCAGGTCATATTTTTAGTGTCAAAGAGGAAACAAAAATTATAATAACCACATTAAAAAATCTATCAGTTATATTTAGACATAACATTAAAATGGTAGTCAGTCAATTACATTAATTCTACTGAAGATTAATAGGAAAATAGCTTTCTGCATATATCTTTTTTATCTATCCCTTGATTTTGTAAGGTAAATTTTATTATTCTCAGGGGATAAACTTTTGCAGAAATACTTTTGGTTTATTATCTGTTGATTAAATAAGAAAATCTTGGTAAATGTCCAAAATTGTAAAATAAATGTACATTTATTCATACTTTGGAAACAAAATTTATATTGTAAAATGCTAACAAGGACCTATTTTCTGATAATTTTCCTATGAAGAATGCATTAAATATAGGACACAAAGCCAATAAATCAAAAACAAAAAAAAATTAAAGGTATATATTTCTAGACTCGAAAATTTAAAACAAAACTACATGCAGAATGGTTGCATTCTCCCAATGAAAAATTTGAGTGAACTAATGTAATGACTATTACTGATAGAGTATTATATTTCCATATTGTTATGGATAACAATCGAAGGACTCATAATTTGACCCAATATTTATATGTTAATTGTCTTAATCATATTGGAACACACAAATTCCACATTTCATGCCGTCTTTCTTGATTTCATTCAAAATTTCATCCTTATTTCCTGCTTCCCCAGAGAGATATTCACAACTATAGTAATTTTACCAATGATAAAAATCTTTAATAAGAAAATGTACTGTGTGCATGCGTGTGCATCTCTCTCCCTCTCTCTCTCTCTTTGTGTGTGTGTGCACATAAGTGTGCTCAAGATGCTTGACAAGGCATCTGAAATTCTGGTATAATTTTCTATATTCAGTGAGGCAAACTGTCATATAATTGTAATAGGAGACACTTCCTATTTTATAGCTCTTAAAATACTTCACAGGTGCAAAGACTATTTCCCTATAATAACTTTTGGAACATTCAATCCCTGAAAATGCTGTTCTTACTTATTTTGAAATGAACTCTTATATAACCCATTCGTGAGAGGAATTAGTGTGAATTTGCTGCACAGTCATCATTAAAGAATTCATCACTACACAAAGATATTCTGGTTTATTAAACATCTTTCTAGATATTTTCCTTTTCTTTTAATTGACTTTCTTTGTTCTGATCAGATCACTTTCAGTCTTCTAGCAAAGAATAAAGAGAAGCAGTGAAGAAGGAGAAGGAAAAGAAAGAGAGAAAGAGCAGGAGGGAAAAAAAGAAGAGAAAAGAGAGAAGGAAAAAAGAAAAGAGGTAAGAGATTTACCTTAGCATCCAAATATTGGTGGTTTGGAGAGAAAACTGAAATGACTGCCGAATAACAAGGCGGCTACTTTAATTCAGAATAGGGTGCAATATTATGGTCATCAACTTGACAGTCTCTTTACTAGAGAACAAGCATAAGACAGGAAATAAAGATGAAGAGGAGACATAGACTTTTGCCTTCCATTTGCTCTCTAGTAAACAAATGACAGTAACACAAAGAGAAACTGCTGTAAGTAATGCACACAGTGGTGGGTTTACAGAACCATGGGATTATTTATAGTTATGATATTAATACACAGCTTCAAGTATGAGTTAGGGGCCTTGAAGGATGGGGACAACAGGTGTGTGTGAGTAAGAGAGGGGATTCCAGGCCATAAGAACAGCGTGTATGAGTGCACAGAGTGATGTCATACCAGGGGCATTTGGGGACTAGTAACTGACTCAAGTAGAACATGTAAACTATAGTAAGAGAGTCAGCATTAATGCTGGAACTATATTTAGAGAAGAGACTCATTCAAAGAGATTTGAATGAGTAAATCAAGAGTCTGCATCTTATTAAGACAAAAACGAGGGGTTACAGAGGTTGTGTTTTTATTAATGTTATTATTATCATTATGACACTTTTTAACATGGCAAGCATGTCAAGATTTCATGGTTAGAAATATTATTTACAAAAAAGTTTCTCATGGCAGTGAAGATGAACTGAAACAGAAAAGAGATGAGTCAGTGATATTAATTAGAAGAATACACAGATGACAAATATTAAGACCCTAACCAGCATGGTTGCATGAGAAAAGAATGTGGAACAGAAGTAAAAGTTAAAGAGAAGTCAGAACACATAGAGTTTATCATAAGATTGAAAGTGGGAGCAAACAAAATAGGTTGAATGTAACCCATGAAACAGCAACTCTAAGGTTTAAAGAAAAGCCAGAAAAAAGTTTGAGATGAAGCAATTTTTAAAAACAAGTTGTGAGTTTGGTTTTGAATATGTTGAGCTCCAAGCATTATGGAGACATAAATGCAACTCTTGTACTTTAGGTAAGTGAAAACATGAACCTTCTGAATAAGAAAGGGTTTGGATAATGGATACAAATATCAGAGCCTCACATCTGAATAGTTACAGGTTCATAGAAGGTTGCTACAAGACAATTAAGTGTCAGGTGAACACACACTGCAAGTACTTAATACAACAACATCACCCATATTCTGGGGGTGTCAGTCATCCAATCAGCCAACTGATGCAGATTTCTCTTGAGATCTGACATTGTTTTTACATAATGAGCTGAAATCTCAAGATCGATCATGACTCCAAAAATTATGCTTAGAGAACATTAACCAGTTTGTTAAAAAGAGACGAACATGATGGTGTACAAAACTAGGACTGTGTCACTTGTGATTTATTTAATATGACAGCTTGGAAAGGGGCTCCTTGATAAAAATGTAACTCAGAAATTTCTGTCTACTAAGGTCTCTATGGACTCTGGGCATGACTGTGCAGGAACTTCAAGTGCACAAGTGCACACGATGCACTTGAGATGGTGGAGCATAGTGGGTGGGGAAAAAACTTAGAAAAATGTTCACGGATCATCTTAAATCTACCAACAGATTTTGAGTTAGCAGTTACATAGTTACATTTAAGTTACATTTTAAGGAATTCTAGTCATCTTTGGCCTCCAAATATTATAAATAGTATCCAGACTACCAGATACAATAAAAAAGAGGAGTGTTAACTTGCTTATCTCTCAATTCCAATAGCTGAATAGCATTCCTGCAACACAGTGTCAAGGAAATTAGATATGAATTTGTGGGAAAGGTCTCCAGACTTTGCAGCAATCTCTCCAAATATCCATTCCTTGTGTTTGGGAATTCAAAGTATAGAAACAATTTCGATGGTCCTTTTAAACACAGTATGAGTTTACTGTATCATTTGCCCTAGAGAAAAATTGGTCTCAATCTTTTTAATTATGCAAATCTGTGTACCTCCACATTTTAGTTTCTTTGGAAACAAACAAAGATTCTGCAGTGTAGACTGGTGATGTCACGGTCTTGTGAATCTTTACATTTTCTTTAAAATACAATGTTTTGTAATATCCATGAAGGTGCTTTTCCTTCATGGGCTAAATTGCTGTCCTCCCAAAATTCAAATGTTGAAGCCCTAATCTACAATTCTTCAGAATGTGACTGTATTTGAAGCAGGATCTTTGAAGAGGTGATTACGTTAAAATGAGTCATTAGGATGAGCCTTAAATCCATATGACCCGTGTCATAAGAGGAAATTTGGGCACAGACAGGCACAGAAGGAAGAGCATGTGAAGACCCAGGGAGAAGATAGCCATGTAGAAGTCAAGGGGACAGACTTTAGAAGGAACCAGTCCTGCTGATGCCTTAATTATGGACTTCAAGCCCCCCAAACTGTTGAAGTCACCCAATCCATGGTACTCTGTATGGAGGCCCTAGCAAACTAATATCCATAGTAACAAAGACATAAACTCTGAACTGTCATTGCTCAATTCGAAGGTAAGCAATGTGATTACAACTTTATATTGTTTAAATAAAAGCCATTTCCATAAAAACAAATTGTAGTTTTCTATCACCCCAAAAGGGAATTTTAGAAATTATTTTATGATTTAAATTTGTGTTAGTATACAAAATGCAGTATCTGGGATCAGTTTTCTAATTATCTATAAGGAAAAAAAATAAACATTATAAACGAAGCCACTGGAATTTGGTCATCAAAATGAGTGAGTTTTCATTTAGCAGAGTTTTCTTGTAAGCCAGTCACGTGAATTACACATCCTCTTATTCTATAAATAGCCAGGGATTCAAAACAAAGTACTTTACTGACATATAATGGTTTGGTTTACTCGTAGAATCCAAAGATTTCATTTAAGAAAAAACTGATACAGCAAAGTGGAGATATCCTAGAACACTGTTAAAAAATGCACATTTAAAGAAAAGAGTAACTTTTTTCACCTCAAGGTACAGAATGTGTATAAGCATATTTAATAACACATCAGTAAGTCCTTAATAAAAACAACTTCTACAATGTAGGGACACATGGCTAATGTATTAATTACAAAATGATTAAATATCATTGTTGGGAGTTATTCCTATCATGGAATCAGATCTATTGGGCAGGTAAAACAGTCACCTCGACTTCTCTTTCCTTTGAAAGAACGAGTCCAGCATACCTAGTGATTATGGTTGGTTCTATTTCACGTTTTTTTCCAGGAAGGCAGCCAAATTTCAGTACTTAACAATATTTATGGCTGAATTAAATCTCGCTTCCTGTAGTTTAAACACTTTTCATTTTAAAGTTCTTGTGTATGTTCATTTTTAAAAGTGATCTCTTGTTTACCTCAAAGCTGGTCTACAGACTGTATCCTGTCTGAAGAAGCAGCTGGGATTTGGGGCTTGTCTATCCCAGGGAATCTAGGAAATTCAGAATTTCAATATTCTGAACGTTCATTTCCTGGATAGTCATATATGGTATAATTCTGAGAAGTTCTGAATGTCCCATTATTTCATATTCCCCCCTTATTGTATCTGTGAGTTTGTAATTATATATTCATTTACATAATTTGATTACAGTTTGTTTCTCTTGTATACTAGTCTATACATATTTTTGCTTAACATTGCCCAGCACTTAGCACAAGCTGGGCACATAGTAAGCACTCCAATATATCTTGATTTCTGTACCAAGTTTGTCAATTTATTTTTTTTTTAAGTTTTTTAAAGTAAACTCTATGCCCAACATGGGGCTTGAACTGACGATCCTGAGATCAAGAGTTACATGCTCTACCGACTCAGCCAGTCAGGCAACCCGAGGCTCTACAAATGAATGAATCATGTTAAATAAACTTTTTCTGGGCCTCAACCTTCATCCATGAAACAATGTATTTCTGTGAAAAATTTTTGAATGTGGGCAATATTTTGATAAATCTGCTTATTATTAATCATAAATCATCTGATTTCCCTTCTAGAATATACACCTCAGGATCATAATACTCTTCTCATTTATTAAATATTTATTATACAGTAAATCGTGTCCTGACACAAATCTTCCGATATATGAACTATTACAACCCTTAATAAAAAACAAATAAATAAATAAACAAAAAAAAGATATTGATGCTTAGAAGGAATAGGTGATATTTAAAACCACAATGTAAGAAATGTGGACAATATGATGGAGAATTAGGTCTGACTAAATATACATGCCTGGAATAAATAAACAAATATCTGTGTACATGATTATTTCAAACATCTTTCCTCTTTCATTTATTTTTGTGATTTCAGCCATCCACAGAAGATTTCAGTGGTTAGGTCATTCCAATCTAGTGGAAATGATATGTCCACTGATTTCCAAATTGCCCAAACAGGATCAAATGAGCTGGTATAAAATAAAATCTGTGTAACATCTGAAATGTCTATGAAATAAAAGAAATCATAGAAAAAAAAAGTAAGAATTATACAAGCTGTTGTGGGCTTAACACAAAGATTCTAAGACTTGGGTGATAACTGCATTCAGATATTGTTGGATTTCAAGAACATTATCCCTACAGCACGTGAAAAAAATGTCATGTATTTATTTCAGAATTAAAGTGATATAAAATTAAATAATGTTAAAAGTTTTAATGGTCTTCTTGACTAATGAGAGCATCAGAGTGTCTCAAAACCATGTTTGGTAAGCATATTGTCCTATATTTAAAAAAAATCTACATACTTTCTAATCTTAGACTAGCAAATATTGTTAATTTTAGAATAAATTGCTGAAACTTTTCCTTTACTCAAACGTACACTTAACATGACTAATTAGAATAGTTGTTGAATCTTACATTAAAAGTGGGGAGAGGGGCGCCTGGGTGGCAGAGTCGGTTAAGCGTCTGACTTCGGCTCAGGTCATGATCTCGCGGTTTGTGGGTTCGAGTCCTGCATTGGGCTCTGTGCTGACAGCTAGCTCAGAGTCTGGAGCCTGTCTTCAGATTCTGTATCTTCCTCTCTCTCTGACCCTCCCCTGCTCGCGCTATCTCTGTTTCTCACAAATAAATAAAAAAATTAAATAAAAATAAAAAATAAAAGTGGGGAGAGACCAAAAACCATAAGACACTCAGGAATAAACCTAACTAAAGAGGTAAAATATCTAAACTCTGAAACTATAGAACACTTATGAAAGAAATTGAAGAAGACACAAAGAAACGGAAAAACATTCCATGCTCATGGATTGGAAGAACAGTGTTATAATGTCTACAGTACCCAAAGCAATATACACATTTAATGTAATCCATATCAAAATACCACCAGCATTCCTCACAGAGGTGGAACAAACAATCCTAAAATTTGTATGGAACCGCAAAAGACACCGAACAGCCAAAGCAATCCTGAAAGAGAAAAGCAAAATTTGAGGCATCATGATTACAGATTTCAAGCTAGATTACAAAGCTGCAATCATCAAGAAAGTATGGTACTGGCACAAAAACAGACAGACCAGTATAACAGAATGGAAAACCCAGAAATAGACCCACAGCTATATGGGCAACTAATCTTTGGCAAATAAGCAAAGAATATCCAAAGGAAAAAAGACAGTCTCCTCAACAAATGGTGTTTGGAAAACTGGATGGCAACATGCAGAAGAAAGAAACTGAATCACTTTTTTAAGCCATACACAAAAATAAGTTCAAAATGGATGAAAGGCATAAATGTGAGACAGGAAACCAACAAACTGCTAGAGGAGAACATACGCAGCAACCTCCTTGACTTCAGCCAGAGCAACACTAGACATATCACCGAAGGCAAGGGAAATGAAAGCAAACATGAATTATTAGGACTTAATCAAGATAAAAAGCTTCTGCACAATGAAGGGAACAATCAACAAAACTAAAAGGCAGCCTACAGAATGAGAGAAGATATTTGCAAATGACATATCTGATAAAGGGATAGTATCCAACATCTATAGAGAACATATCAAACTCAACACCCCAAAACCAAAATCTAGTGGAAATGATATGTCCACTGATTTTCAAATTGCCCAAACAGGATCAAATGAGCTGGGATTTCTTAACCCAGTTAAGAAATAGGCAGAAGACATGAATAGGCACTTTTCCGAAGAAGGCATCCAAATAGCTAACAGACACATGAAAGATGCTCAACATTATTCATCAACAAGGAAATACAAATCAAAACCATGATGAGATACCACCTCACACCTGTCAGAATGGCTAAAATTAATAACATAAGAGACAACACGTGTTGGTGAGGATGAAGAAGGAGGAACCCTTTTGCACTGTTGGTGGTAATGTAAACTGGTGCAGCCACTCTGGAAAATGGTATGGAGGTTCCTCAAGAAACTAAAAATAGAATTACCCTATGATCCAGCAATTGCACTATTAGGTACTTACCCAAAGAATACAAAAAAATTCTAATAAAAAGGGATATATGCACCCCAATGTTTATGGGACCATTATCTACAATAGCCAGATTAAGGAAAGAACCCAAATGTCTGTCAACTGATAATTGAATAAAGCATATATACACAATGGAATATTACTCAGCCATCAAAAAAGAAATCTTGCCATCTGCAATGAGCTGGATGGAGCTAGAGAGTATTATGCTAAGCCAAATAAGTCAGTCAGAGAAAGACAAATACTATAAATATAAATATTGATTATTTTAATCAACGAATACCTGCTGTGTATGTTTTATATGTCAGGGACTATTCAAGGCACTGGTTATGACCATCAGCAAAATACACCATCTTTATTACAGCTTTCACGTTGTACATCAGGGATAATGGCAGAGAATAACCCAGAAAATACATAACAGGTTAATTGTAGATATTGATTTTTTTGTATATACTCACAAAACCCTAGGTTAGAATTCCAGCTTTACCTATTGCTGGCTCAGTGATATTGGGCAGTTAACTTATCTCAGAACTTCACATTTTCATCCTCATCTGTAGAGTGGAAGCAATTCTAGCTGCCCTGAACATTATTTTGCATATTAAATGAAATAATCTATTCATCTTAGGGAGGAAAAACTTTCTTTGCCTTTGGGTAAATATATTAGTTAATTGCTCTTCTCACTTCCTACTATTTTCTGAGGCTATTGACCTTCAGATAACTGGTTGTCTACTTCAGTTTTCTTTGAAATTCTTTTTATTTCATTTGCCTCCATTCATACGTTCAGCATTTAGATTCGACACAGTCAGCTCAACAGGATGATGGAGGGGGCTTTTTTTTTTTTTTTTTTGAGCTTCAGTACTGGGAGCTGGCAGTCGTCAGACCCAAGAGGCATCAGAAGCTCTAAAGAAATTGATAATGATGCTTACATACTATCTGGTGCAACCCACGTTTTTAGAGAAGATACTGAGGCCTAGAGAGATCAATCTGTTTTTATCACATGAATGTGTGGCCCGACTGAAGTTACGAAAAAGAGGTGACTTCAACCGATACTATTTTTTTTAAGTTTATTTATTCCCCAGGAGAGTGGGGCGTGGAGGGGCAAAGAGAGAGAGGGAGACACAGATCTGAAGCAGGCTCCAGGCTCTGAGCTGTCAGCATGGAGCCCAACACGGGGCTTGAACTTGTGAACCTTGAGATCATGACCTGAGCTGAAATCAGACGCTCAACTGACTGAACTACCCAGTCACCCTTAACTGATAGTATTTTTTATCAGTGAACATAACCAACATGAGCTGAAAAGTCCCACCACGATTTTATAAACTATGGGTGAAAAAACTCAAAAGATATTAATCTGTATTTAAGATCAATTATGATTCTCTTCCTATCTAGAATTCTGTTTTTGTAATTATGCATTAACTTCTAAAATTAAAATACCTTACTTATTTATTTCAGTTTACATTTTTCAAAAGGACTCTAATGTATAAATTAATGTGGTCTCTCAAAGCTGTAAGGAAGCTACATGCTGTGGTCCCATTTTCAAAGATGAGAAATAGAATTTCCGAGACCCTTGGTGATTTGCTCGAGGTCATACATAATAAGTGGCAATTAAGGCTTCTGTTGCTAGATTCCTTAGGTTCTATCTCACTCTTTTTCCACAATTCGAGTGTTATGTTAACTGACCTTATAAAAGGGAATCAACCAAACAAATGCTAACAATAATTTCCTTTTCCTAAACAGGAAATATTTTATCACATAAACATTCATTACTCTCATCACAATAGAGTAATATATTCCAAAATAAAGGAAATTGGCATCACACTGAAGACGGAGAAACAAACAAAGGACTGAGAACTTACAGGGAAAGCCTGGTGTTAGACATTCAGGGATAAACAGTCCTAAACTGTAAGTAGTATCATAAAAACAAAATACACAGAGCAGGGTTTTAATCCAAGCTTTCACAGTTTTCCTTAGAAAAATATAATATGCCTTTCTTCAATAATGCAAAAGGCAGATCTTCTAAGTTAAATGGTCCCTTATGCATAAAAAAGAAAAAGAAAAAAATGAAGAGGTCATGATTTAAAAGGGACCGAAAGCTGCTGTTTGTATCCAGCACTATGAATCAACCCTAACCTGACCTTCACATGGAATATTTAATATCTAGCAGAGGACTTGGGCTTTGAACATCAAAATCTCATTTCAGATTACTGATCTGTGAAATTCTCGGAGACATTAGAAAATCCCATGGAAGATAACAAATAACCAAAAGGAAATCTCAGCAAACAAACCAACAGTGTATTTAATGGAGCGTAAGAAACCATTTTTAAATGTTCTGACTGATCTATGGAACTTTCAGTCTCACATTTTATAAGAAAGCATTAAAAATATAATAAAATATTATATATTTTCTATCACAGAAAACTGGCAGATGATTTAAGGTTAACTAGAATAGGTAAAAAAATACCTCTATACATGCAGAAACAAATAGAAGTATTTTAATATACTTTCTTAAGGAGATGCAATAATGTTCCACCACATTTTAAATAAAATAATCTTTTAGTTTCAAGGACCATCAATAGAGAAAAAAAACATCACACTAGGATTATTATCATGGACTGAAACCATACCTTACAGGAAAAGTAATTAAATTACTGTTCTCATGCAAGTCCCTCCCTACCCTCTAGTAAATTCACAAGGCTCACTACATAACTGAGAGGTAATTCAATTTCTAATGACATCTTTATAGAATGATTAAGTCACTTTCTGACCTACATAAGCCAAGGAGAATGTTGCCTTGTCAGAGTCAGCATGAACACTGAAGAAAACTGAGTAACTTGAATTAGCCACGGTAAGGAAGAAAAACCCCACTCTCTGGGCCCATTAATGGCCTACTGTTGGGTTTATTGATTTGTCAACTTAAGTATAGTACTGAATTTTAAGGATGGTATGATAGGGCAAAAATCGGATAAAATAGGCAGAGAGGGAAAGATTAGGACCCAAGGTCCCTTGGTGGGGAAAAACATATTTTGGAACCATGCTGGGAGCATCTGAGCATCTGACCACAGCAAGCCCCTCTGGAGTAAGGTTCCTCTTAAGAATGTAACAGACACCACATACTCCCCGTCAGGGTCCCCTTAGGAATTTGACTATCAAAATACCTAGCTAAAATAAGTAAACCATAAAACTTATGTTACACGAGGGACAGTAGGCCCATAGTCTGACTCCTCACATGATGAAATAGAGACAATCAGGAATGAACAACCCAGCACCTAGAGTTATCAAGTCAATAAGGGTAGAGCCTGAGAAGGAAGGAGGGGAAGGGAGGGGGGAGCGACCACAAGCTTATAAAACAAAGCCCTTTGCCTTCAGTCCGGGGCATTCACATTTGAATGTCCCCTCTCTGTAAAGAGAGCTTTCATACTATTCTTACTTTCTGACCTCACACTCTAAGAAACTTTTTCCTGCTGCTCATTTTGTGTCCACCTCTTCATTCTTTGAAACAGAGAGACAACAAATCCCGGGTATTGATGTAAAAACTACCGCAACAATAGTGTTACTGCTTAATCTATGTGAAACTTAATTGCAGGTTTGAATGCCTCTTGCAAAATTTACTGCTAAAAGAGCGCGAAGAGATAAGTTTTCTTTTAATGGCAGCATTTCAGAAGTTTTAGGAGAAAATAATCCCATACAGAAAAACATTAGATACAAGGCTCACTGGGAATTTCTTTCCACTCTTTTTCCTGATGAAAACCATGGAGCCCAAAACCTTTTGTTTTCTAGGCCACAACCTTTACCATTACCCATCACATCTCATCTGCTTCCATGTACTTTCCCCTTGTGTTTTGAAACAGTGGGGCCCGTAGGGAAATGGGGTGTGGGGGTGTGGGGGACACAGAGGAAGGTAAACTTTCTAGGATGGGAGCAGGGAAAGGCTGGGAAATGGTATGAGTAGGTCAAGGCTGAAAACTTCATTCCCAGAGAAGACCTACCTGCCCCTTTGAAGAAGAGAGTAAAAAGAGAATTCAACTTATTTGTGGCTTCATTTTCAAAAGGCACATTTAACTCCAGTATCCTATGGGATGTGTGTGGGTAGAAAAGTCAGATGAATTCCTCTAATACTATGACAGCATGGTTTGTAGTCTGTTCCTTTCAAGGTGTTTCCCAAAGAATTCAGATTTAGTAGAAGTATATTAAAACCATGATAGCAAACTGGTGGATATGACTGACCTGTTGTAAGTTCATTTTGGCAAATACCATGGGTCACATTTTTTTTTTAATTTAATACTTTGAGACCACGTCTTTGGTTTGTTGGGGTGCACAGCATTCCCTGCTGTCTTATACTTAGTCCTCTTCAAAAAGGTTTGAAGGTACATGAGTTTTCAATCCTGTTTCCAGAGCACTGGACAAGCGTTAGAGGGAATTAACACCAACCACACTATTATCAATGGAAAATGTTTTAACCTTTTGATATGTGTGAATGTGTGTGTGTGTGTGTGTGTTTATGAACACTTTTTGGATGTTTTGTCCCTAGAAATAGATGACAGCAGGGGCACCTGGGTGGTTCAGTTGGTTAAGCGTCCAGCTTAAGCTCAGGTCATGATTTCGCAGTTTGTGGGTCCGAGCCCCGCATCAGGCTCTGTGCTGACAGCTCAGAGCCTGGAGCCTGCTTCGGATTCTGTATCTCCCTCTCTCTCTGACCCTCCCCTGCTCGCACTGTCTCTCTCTGTTTCTCAAAAATAAATAAAAACATAAAGAAATTAAAAAAAAGAAATAGATGACATCACTGATGAATGAGGAAAAAATTTTTTTGACTAAATTCATATATTCAGCAATTTCATACACAGCGACTAACATGTACACATTTAAAATACACACTTAATATTTTTAGCTACTCATTGAATTTTTATAGACTATAAAGAATCATACGTTACTTCTTAAAGTCCCTTTCTTTCAATCAACAGAGTTTCATTATTTAGCCAAATTTTAAAGCTATGTTATCACGTTTTTAACTGCATTTTCTCATTTTACCACATTAGAAAAATGTTTCCATATAATTCAGACAAATGCTTGGCCACAGTCTTACTCTTCCTTCTTGAGTATATTTGGTTGCAGAAGATGTTCACTCTGCTAAATATAAAATGCTCCAAGCCTTGTTTTCTAACGTCCCCTTCCAAACAGAGCCTGGAAATGGGAGACTTCATGGCTCATGGCAACACGTACGCAGTCAACACAGGAGGGTGAAAAATAGCCCGGACCCATCTTCCCCCCATGTCTCCTCATGTATTATTAAAGTCCGCAAAGCTTCCTGGATTGCTGAACAAAGCTGACCATCCTCCACCAACAAATTCAATCCCCAGGCTTCTGAATGTTCGCCAAAGCTCTGTGTTGCCTGCACATGACAGATATAATTGGCAAACAGAATGAAGAATTTCCTATTCTTATTAGGCAGTATTCCAGATAGGAGATAAGAATAGCCTGAAGAGCTGAGCTGGCATGTAAAAGGGGCTCTGCTTTTCATACAACACTTATTATGAAGATGCAAATTTCCTCTCAACTAGAAATGATGTTTGTGGCTGTTCAGCAGACATTCCTTTAGCCCTTAGCAATTTGTCCTCAGTGTCTTATTTTTCAATATTTTCCAACGCCATTTTGAGGCAATATAATAGTATCCTCTCGGAATTCTCCCTAAGCACATATTTAACAAATGTTCATGAATCATATCCTTAGTGTTGTAATATTTGTATATTCAAAACACCATATCCAAGGATTTGTCCTCTGTAATGTTCATTTAGCTACGCTCAGGTTAGTGAAACTGAATACAGTCATTGGATCAGACCCACATTTTCACCAGGTAATAATCCATAAAGAGGAACACCAAATATCTATGCATCATTTTAGTCAGTTAGTATGTCACCATTTTTAAAAGGCATTGGGCTGACGTGTTTACATGTGTTACTTTGTAATTTTGTCCTTGCCAGTATAGTTCATTTATTGAATGAATCATATATGTTGCGCATATATGTTGTAAAAAAATCACATGGCTTTTACAAGGAAAAGAAAATATCTGTCCCACAGTTTACTTTTACTCTCCAAGTTTCTCCCCTCAGTGTTAGCAGATACTTGGTTTTCCTTCTAGAAATGGTCAACGTGCATACAAAATAAAAAGTACATCATTGTAGGATACACAGTTTAGATACCTTAATCGTTTCACTGTTTCACTGTAACAACTTGGAAACCTGACAGTTAATAATCAAGTTGACAACTAGATTTACAATTTTCATAATTGCTAAATTTTAACTTTAGATTAGAAGTGAACATACACATAAGAATGCGATGGCTACAGAAATGCTATTCCCTCATTCCTGAACCCACTGCTTGTCACGACTACGTCAAGTGTGCGCACCATCTTTGCAAAACACTGCTAAGCCTGCACGATATTCTGTTCCAAAGGGCAGCCTTTGTCCTCATGAACCTCACAGCCAGAGAAGAGATGCCTATCTTGCTATGTAGCTTCTTTTTAAGTCATGTAATTTCCCTCTCTCCCTCCCTTTCTTTCTTTCCTTTCCCTATCTCTCTCCATCCATGTCTCTCTGTCCCCTTTCGGTCTCCTTTAGTGTGCTCCTTTCTCATCCTCAGTGTCTCTGTACCCACCGGCAGACCTTTCTTCTTTCCTTTGTCTCCTCTCTCTCTTCCTCCAACTCTTTCTACCTTCTTTTGTCTCAGCCCCCCACCCAGCTCACTGACCACCGTCATCTCCTTCTGTCCCCTTCTCTGTCCTTCACTGTCTTTCAGAAGCACACCGTCTCCCATCTTTTTCTCTCTGTTTCTCTGTCTGCCTAGCTTCTCTCTGTTCTCTCTCTCTCTGCTTGCCTCTCTCTTTTCAAGTGAATACCCTCTTGCTGGGCACATTTGCACGCTCCCCTCCACCTGTTCCCACTGCTACTTATATTTCAAGCCTTAGCATAAACGCTACGTATCAGAAAGCCATCTCCTTCAACTAGATTAAATCTTGCTGACATATATTCCCATATCCTCCACCACATCCTCCTTCATAGTTCACCTGCAAGTATGTCCTAACAATGTATATTTCAAATGTTTAATCAGAAAAATACATAATTTTAAAACAGAAGTGTCCCAACCACCTCTGCTTCCGCTAACCCAATTTCCACACAATCCTTCCCACCACCATCCTCTAAACATAGATTACCATTATTCACAGTTACTTTTCAATCTTTCTTTCCTTACTGTACACAAGATATTAGCAGCTGATATATACTATCATGCACTATCTTTTACTTAATATATTCTACAAATCTTTCCATACTAGTAAATAGACCGTAATTTCTTTCTTAAAGCTGTTTTCCGTTCAATTGTTGATATCTATCTATCTATATATTAAATTGATTAAAGGATTACTATTGATGGATATGCCAGCTGTGTCCTGATACAAATAATCTTGCATATCTATCAATTCACATACATATGAGTTCAGAAGTGGGAGGCCTGATAAAACGTTATGTGCATTTTTTAAAAGAAACATATTGACCTATTGCCTACAATGAAGGCTATACCAAATTTACATTCCCATGAGCAATGTATGAGAGTAGCAGTTTCCCCCACAGTTTTGTCAAGAATGTGTAATACAACTTAAATTTTTTAAATTTAAGTTTAAATGAAGTCAAATGAAAACCTGCATCAGAGCACATTATTGTCTCTAATATACCATACGACCCCTCCCTCTGTTTTGATTTCTTTCCATTAGTCTAAAAACATGCTCAGCCTTTCTTTATTAAAAAAACAAAAACAAAAGAATCCCAACCTTATTTTTCCCTTTAAAGAGTTTCTTTTTTAATATTGTTTTAATGTTTATTATTTATTTTTGAGAGAGAGAGACAGAGCACAAGCAGGGGAAGGGCAGAAGGAGAGGGAGACACGGAATCCAAAGCAGACTCCAGGCTCTGATCTGTCAGCACAGAGCCCAAAGCGCTTGAACCCATGAGACTTGAGATCATGACTGAGCCTAAGTCAGATGCTTAACCGAGCTGCTCAGGCAGCTCATTTCTCTCTTTAATCATCATACCCTCTTTCTCATTTTCCTTCATGACCTCACACTCAGGCATTTTGGAGCCCATTTCAATCTGACTAGCACACTTATCACTCTACTATCACTGCCCTTGTGAAGGTTACCAATAACCTCCTAACTTCCAAATCCACAGAGCCCTTTCTGTCATATCACACTTGATTTTTCTGGAACGTCTGACACTGACCATCATGCTCTCCCACCTAAAATCTTCTTTCCATTGGCTTTTGGGGAAAACTCTCTTTGGATTGTTCTAGAAATTCTGGTTGCTTTGCATCAATCTCTTTAGTTGGCTTTGTATCATCCCATTGACTTTAAATATCAATAGGCCCTAGGATTTATTCTTTGTTCTCTGCTTATTTAAAACTTCTTCCCAGGGACACCTGAGTGGTGCAGTTGGTTGAGGGAAGACCTCTTGATTTCAGCTCCGGTCATCACCCCAGGGTCATGGGCTTTAGCTTCACATTGGCCTCCATGATCAGCGTGAAGCCTGCTTGAGATTCTCTCTCTCTGCCTCTGCCCCTCAGCCCTGCTCTCTCTCTCTCTCTCTCTCTCTCTCTCTCTTCAGAGGTTTCTCTGAGATTTCAGAGATTTCTCTCTTCAGAGAAGAGAGAGAGAGAGAGAGAGAGAGAGAAATCCTCCTGACCCATCTGCTTTGTACCCATGGCTTTTAATGCAATAATCTGATAGTATTAAAGGCCTCAAATCTTTATCTCCAGCCCATCTTTGCATCTGTTCATCCTGCTACAGGTAATGTTTAAAAGAGAGGGGTAAGATAAGGAAATTTTATGTCATGGTTTTCAATTATGAAGATGGAAAGAAAAAATAAGGTGTACAAATGATTAATACTAAGTCCCACTCACTGAGAGCCCAGTATGAGGCACGGCCTGGCGGCTGAGTTTATACTATGAAATGAGCCCCATCCCGGATCCTTGGTCAAGCCTCGAATTGCTGAGGAACGAATGAGAAAACAATGGCTGAATGTGTATTTAGTATTCTAGGGCATGATTATTTAATCTCTTCAAGAAAACTGAAAAGATGATCTGAAAATACACTGTATGTTCAAAAGGTCTGGTGTAGGATTTATTGAACAGGTTGGCTTGGAGAGCCACCTAGTGGTAAGAGAGTATGTAAGGAGAGGCGGGGCCTGCGAGTCCAAAGTCCAATCCTGGAGTGGCCTTCCAGGGAGGGCCATAACTCAGGATGAGACTAGATGTCAGGCAGGGTTCTACTCTCACAACATTGCTGGTCCAGCTTATTTGATTTTCCTCACACATTTTCAGCTAGATACACTTATTTTCCTATGGGTTTATCTAATTTACCAACCTGGCAGTAGATACTCAGAACTGGGAGAAGAAATGCAGGAGAGTGAGGAATGCAAAACCAAACCAAAACAAAACTGATGGTGGTGCTGATCCAATCTTAGGGTTAGAGATGCGGGTGGTAAAGGCCCCTGCTGCAGCTACCAGTCCCCTCCCTGCCCCCCTTCTACTCTCTGACATATTTTCTGAGTTACTATTAACAAACAAACATGCAGCTTCTCAGTACAACCCAGAAATAAATTCAGAATGGTTCATGAAACCACCGCATCAGAAGACTCTAGATGATTTAACATTTAAGAATAAGAGGCTATTAACAAAAAGAAAAAGAAAAAAAAACAAAAAACAAAAATGAACAAAGCTTTTGCGATGTCACACTAAGATAATAAAAAAAATCCCCAAATTTCACTGGTTCTCAAGAGTATACACTTCTTATTTGTGGATGGCGGCTGGTCAGTCGCGGCTTTCCTCGATTCTAGAATGGGAGGCTTCTCGATCCAGAAATGGGGCTGAAGGAGCAGTTTGATATGAGACATGATTCTTGTGGCTGAGGGAAGAGACCAAGAGACTGCAGAGAAACTCTCAGTGGCTCTTAAAGCATCTCCCCAGAGACAGCATTGGTCTCGTGTCCTCATATTTCATTGGACAAAGCATGTCATATGGCCAAGCTTCAGGTTGATGGAGACGGAAATATACTCTCATTATAAGTAGTCTCACATAGGTGCCAGAGTATGCCAAATGTAACATAATTTATTTTCCAAACCAGGACTATGTTGAGAGTGAAAGTGTTTTTCAATAATTAAGCCAGGATAATAAATAAAAACTGGGATTGTCCTGGGGCACTTGGATGGCTCAGTCAGTTAAGCCTTGGCTCTTGATTAAAGCTCAGGTCATGATCTCATGGTTCGAGAGTTCTGCACCATCAGTCCAGAGCCTGTCTGGGATTCTCTCTCTCTCTCTCTCTCTGACTCTGTCTCTCTCCATCCTGCGTACTCTCTCAAAATGAATAAATAAACTTAAAACAACAACAACAACAACAACCTGGGATTGTCCTGGCAAACTTGGATATATTATCACCTTCTTATAATCCTCTTACAGGGAAAAAAGGGCAGGTAATTGAGAATAACTGAGTTGAACACAAGCTTGGATAAAACGACCTGGCACACACACTTGGATGCATTCACACTTGCCAAGGGAACCAAAGGAACACAGGCAGGAAGACTAGATCAGGTGCATTAAGAAGTTAGATATTAGTCTCAGGCCATGAGATCTCTTCTGAAATATAGGTCAAGACAAAGGATAATGGACTAAGAGTAGATCAGTTTAAATGATATCCCGCTTCTTAAAAGGTAATAGTAAGTAGTGGTAACAAAAAGGAGCATCTAAGGTGCCATTTCTCTGGCCTCAGTAATTGAGTCACATACCGTGGGTCTCAAGGCATTTGTGGGAGGACAGAGGACGTGAGAAAATAGAGGATCCATTTTGCTTGGTCCAGGAATTGCAGGTGATGAACAGGTAAAAAAAAAAAATTATTAAATTATATCTACAAATGAGGGAATTTGGAGTCATTTATAGATAGAAATTCTAAGTATTAAGATAAATACAGAAATAAAACCCCACAAGTGCTATGAGTTTAAACTATTTTAAATTAGGAATTCAAAATATAACAGAGATTCATTACATGGATGACAGGTAGATTGGCATGGAGTGGAATACTAACGAAGAGCCACGTGGGTGAGGAACAAGGAGCAAACGGATAAATGAATTAGAGGTTAGCATATTTCTATTGTTGACATTTGGCTTTATAAAGCTAATGTTGTTTCAGTCAGAAATAGATTTAAAAGCAAACATGAACTACTTTTTTAAAAAAAGTACTGGTTGTGAGAAAAAATAGAGTGAGAAGTTTAAACACATTTTTTCACTTGAAGTGTAGGGTAAAAACACTTGGTTTCAAGAAGAGACAATCAGTTATCAAGGGAAATTCCCTAGACCACAATTCGCAGTATTAAACAGAAAACATGTATTTCAAATATTCTCTAGACATTAGCTGTTGTCGCTGAATGAAATAAACTTTGATCTGAACGTGACTGACTCTTCTGTTTTGACCTTACCCAAGAGCAAGCTTAAATGAGTGAAGACTGGGGTTCTTGGGAAGTATTAGCCCCTCTCCCTACAACTGCTCATTTACTAACTGCAGTATTTAATTATCCCAGTTCTCTAGCCTTAAATGTGTCCCAGGAAAATAAGATTTAATTGTTTTCTGTCCCTTGCTTTAAACAAATATTAAGCAATTAAAAGAAAGCACTATATTGCCTTAAATACCTTCATATTTATCCAGAAAATATATTTTGAACTATGTCCCTAGGGATTTCTATTTATGAAACACTGGACACTATTTTCCCTGAAGAAGAGTACCTATTAAATCACCAGTGTCATGGAAATTTGCTGTCTTAACCACAAGGTGGCAGAATAAGCTAGGAGCTCTATGTGCCTTTTCCAAATCGCAAGAGCCACTTCAGACACCTCGTTTTATCAAATTAAGAGGAAAGATGCCCAAATAATTGTACTATGTGCCCTTGTGAATCGAAATGCTTGCATACAAGAGACGACAGAAGTAACAGCTTTTGAAAGAAGTTAAAACGACCAAAATCTCTTACATACCCTTAAGACAAACTCCAAGGGAAAGGTATTCTAAACTTGGTTTCTAATAAAATTTAACTTGGTTTCAAATAAACATTTTCTTCTAGCAAGTTTTTTTCAGAACACCGTGAAGCTGGCCCCCTGCATTGTGAACCCAGAGGTTTGTTCTCTCCACTGTCTGTTTCTGAGATCACACGGAAGGTGTCCAGGGAGATGCCACTAAAGAACGGTACCTTAATATAGGGTGGACTCTTAACAATGGAGAACAAACTGAGGGTTGATGGGAGGTTGGGGGGGGTGCAGCTAGCTGGATGTTGGGTATTAAGGAAGGTACTTGTTGGGATGAGCACTGGGTGTTGTATGTAAGTGATGAATCACCGAATTCTACTCCTGAAACATTACGTTCTATGTTAACGAACTGTAATTTAAATAAAATCTTGAAATTAAAAAAAAATAAATGGTATTCTAAACATGTCATGAACATCTGTGCCAGTAAAGAGAGACATTTACCTTTCCTCCTCCTCCCCCAACATTATACTGTTTGTGAAAACATAAAGCATACAGTTGCCTTTGCAAACTTTGGAATAGAAAGGAAGTAACATTGTCATGTTAGGGAAAGAAAAAAAACTAACATTTATCATAACCTCTGATAGGGGTGCCTGGGTGGCTCAGTCAGTTAAGCATTTGACTTGGCTCAGGTCATGATCTCACAGCTCATGATTTCGAGCCCCATGTCAGGCTCTGAGCTGACAGCCCGGAGACTGCTTGGATCCTTTGTCTCCCTCTCTATCCACCCCTCCCCTGCTCATGCCCTCTCTCTCTCTCAAAATAAATCAACATTAAAACAAGAATTTTTAACCAACCTCTGATACAGTCAAATATATGAAATTAAAACCTGTAACAAGAAAACATTCAAGATGTCACCTAGTACATGATATTTCAGTTCATCCAAGGCAATTTCTCTGAAGAAATGATAACTGAAGAGTTGTTTTTGTATAATAAATGCTGATTTCTGTATTTTAAAAACTTTCTGAGGGGCACCTGGGTGGCTCAGTTGGTTAAGCGTCCAACTTCGGCTCAGGTCATGATTTCATGGTTCGTGAGTTTGATCCTCTCATCCGGCTCTGTGCTGACAGCTCGAAGCATGGGGCCTACTTCTGATTCTGTGTCTCCTTCCCTTTCTGCCCCTCCCTGGCCTCACACACACACACACACACACACACACTCTCTCTCTCTCTCTCTCAAAAATAAATAAACATGAAAAAAACACTTGCTGGTAAATGTATTGCTAAAACAAAATCTAAACTTCTTCTAATAGCATTCAAGATCCTTCATTATCTGTTGTTCTTGTGTAATAGTTCTCTTATCTTTACGCAAGCAAACCATGGCCTTTTACACCACTGCCTTTGTCAAGACCGTTACTTCTTAGAATGCTCTCTTTTCCTCTGCTCCTGCAACTGGCAAGTTGCCTTTTCTCCTTCAAGAAACAACTCAGAGATGTCTCTCTAAAATGTCTCCTGAATTCTTCCTTAAAAGCAGACATACAGGGAGATTTAAACAGAAAAGGCACTCGATAAGCCCTTTGGTGAATGAATGAAGGAGTCAGTAGCACCCATAAATTCATGCAGTGCAGAGGTTAATGTATCTTTACATTATCATTTCTAGTTGAAGATGACATTTATATTCACAGATGAGTATGCTTTTAAAGTTTATCTTTAGTTGATTTATTTTACATTAAATTCCAAAATACCTTTATATTGTATTTAAATTGTAGAGCACAAACCACAGGGCTATTATTCTTCAACTTTTTCCAGTCTCTGGGAAGTCACACATATAAAAGGATTCAGCATATTAAAATTATAATTTAAATAACATATTCTTTGGAGACTATTGCTCCAAAGTATAAAACTTCAATATTTCCTGAATATTTCAAATAAACAAACACTTACTAAATGCATTAAATGTCAAAGGTGCTATGTTATGTGTATCTTCCATCCAATAAATGACATTTTATACTTCTCTCATGGATAGTAGACCTGACCTAGTTGTTTAAAAAAAAATTAAGTTCTGAAAACAATAGTTTCAGCTTGACATTGTGAGTGAGGGGTTTCATAAAAGATAATTAAGTACTATATTATATATGTGTATATATGTGTAAGCTACAAATTTCTTATACAGAACTTTAAAATTCCATTTAGAAGTTATACTTTATTCATAAAATGTAACACTCTCTATATAAACATAAACAGTGGAAATGAGCTCTTCTTTAATTTTTAATAAGCAACTGAATGTATGCAGAAATAGTAGAGTTGATAGTCTCTATTTGTATCGGATGCAACACTATCATAAACAAGCAAAATCTGAATAGTGGTGTTTAGGTGGCTATGCTTTACTGAAGGTGAATTTCTGTGTCATACCTGAAAAAACATAACTATTCAAGTAACAATTCCAAACCTTTTCCAGGGTTTTTTGTTAAGCTAAGAACAGCATTTGTCTAAATAACTTTAAAATTGTTTAAAACTGAGAAAAAAGCAAAGAAACTGGGCTCATCCTGAGCATATTTTAGTGATCTATGCATATTTGTTTGTATCTCCCACACCAAACTTGAATGGTCTTCAAAAATGGGGAATACGTCTTATTCATTTTGTATCATAATGATTAGATATCAAAGGTATGTATTTTTAATTGAATTGATGCAAAACTTGTTACTTCAAATACCAAAGTACAAAGTTCTATTATTTCTCTGCTTCTATACATTTATGATACTATAGAGGTTACAGACTAGGATCTGCTAAATAGTTGAAAATCTGTCATAAAAATGCTTAAGCATTAAACAGAATAATATATTTCTCTACCTTATATTTTTCATTTTTAATAATATAATCAGTTTCTTCAATGATAAAGGTCCACATTATTCATCATATATTTATCATAAATATATATATGCTAGTATAATAAAATAATGGAGAAAGCAATAGTAAATGTAGAAATATTTTAGTAAAATATTCAATAGAAGGAGGTGGTGTTTAAATATTTTAAGCCCCTCATATATACACTATAGTGAATGGTTCTTATAAAAATAAATACTTTTAAAAGCATACTTGTAGAGATTATTATTAATGTTATTGTGAGAAATAATAATGAAAATTTCCAAATGCTACCATGTCAAATATAATATTTATACCTCTAGATATGCATATTTTCTGACAATTTTCTACTTAGGGAATTTTATTTTACATACATATTTTATAAATAATTTTAACATTTACTTTTTATCAATTTATTTTCCTAAACATCAGAAACAGTGTTTTTACTGACAAATAACTTTTTTGTGTTTAATTTCTTTAGAATGTCCTGTTTCTCTGAAGGCTTTTATTCTCTAAGTGAATTTTCTCTTTTAAAGTATATCACTAGTAATAAATTGTCTCCAGAGTTTTGTATTATCCCACTGAAATCTCAGACATAATTTAGAAAAGTACATTATTAAAATTCAATTCCCCTGGATAATTGTAAATGCCAGAAATTCAAATGGGGTAGCTAGTTATATCTTCTAATTGGAAGAACTTACATTAAGTGCAAAATGTTTTAAACTATTCTGAATCTTATTGTTTCCTTAAATTAAAAAAAATCATGAACTCTTTAAAATGAACATCAATGTTAGCATATGTATTGCCAAAACAACACAACAGGAAGGAAGGTAAATATCCCGTGAGAGTTCCTATGCTACTGGGAATTAAGTCAGGGGAAAGTTACACATGGGTTCAAAAAGCTAGTTTTGTGGGACACCTGGGAAGTTCTTTACTGACAGTCAACTAAGACTGTTAGTTCAAACAGAACATAAGTAAAGATTATAGCACAGTCTTTACCAGGTAGTAAATATTTTTTTTTAAAATGGTACCACAGAGCATATGCTTTCTATTACCTCAATACATATGTCACTTGATTTCCACAACAATTCTATGAAGAAACAAAAGTTTATTTGCATCTAAAACAGCTGGACACAGACTTTGGAATCAAGAGTTTATGATACAGAGCCCATATCACTAACTCCTCTACAATTCACAGGAACTCAATTTTTGTCTAGCTATTCACTGATCTAGTGATATGTAAAATAAGGGGGTTCATGGGGCACCTGGGTGCCTTAGTTGGTTGAGCGTCTGACTTCGGCTCGGGTCATGATCTCACAGTTCATGGGTTCAAGCCCCACATCAGGCCCTGTGCTGACAGCCAGCTCAGAGCCTGGAGCCTGTCTTCGGAGTCTGTGTCTCCCTCTCTCTCTGACCCTCCCCTGCTCACACACTCTCTCTCTCTCTCTCTCTCTCTCAAAAATAAATAAAACATTTTTTAAAAAATTTAAAAAAAATTAAATTAAAAAATTTTAAAAAATAAGGGGGTTCAATTCAGTAACATTTGGCAATTAAGATTCTAAAGAATTTAGATAAATCTAGAAGATAAAAATACATCTAGTTGTTAATAATTTATGAACCAACTTCCCCCCACCCCCACGTTGCATTCTAACAGGTTGTCAATACCATGACAGAAATTTTACCTTCTGGTAGTGTGAATTGGGTTTATCACTGTTTCTACACTGTGAAATCAATTTTCTGCTAAATCCACAGGAGATTTCCATGCATAAACTTATACGAAACCTAATGGTAATTATTTGAAAAAATAGCTTTATCGTTGCCTGGGAATATATTCCAAAACCAATTTGAATACATATTACATTATTTAATTTTACTCAAACAACTCCATTCAACAAAAGGCTCATTTTTTCCCATAGAGGTCTACATAGCTCGATGTTTATTTCATCTTTTGATTTTTAAAAATTTAATACATTATTTTCAACACATTTTGCAAAGTCTTAACCAAATATTAAAGAGATCATTTTGCTTAAAGTACTGTAGAACCTGTTATTTATTATAATTTGATTCAGATTTGTTAGTAGGATGACCCAAAATAATTCAGCTGCTAACTAGTTTGCTAATATTACTGCTAAATCAAAGTCTCCAAAATTATTAAATAACTAATACTATTTATAAAACAATAAGATTTACAACAGTACTTTAACATGTCTATATACAGAAAAAGAAAATTCTTCCTTTCTTATACATTGAATTCATTTACATTTCAAGGAGATATTGATTATTTCAATGACAAAAAGAGAGAATTGCAGTCTCTTTGAGATTATCAAGGTCCTTTTGGACAGCTAAACTCAGCAAAAGGATTAATGACATTTATAGAAACATTATCAACCCTCAAACTAAATGCTTCAAAAGAAGGACAATTGAATTTGCTCATTTCAGTAAAACACATACAAATTGCATTAACCAGCTAAATGTTCCTATATATTCAGAGATGACTAATCCGCTCACATGAAAGATTAAGTCATTTCTCCTGTTTTAAATACGGCCTTTCATAAACTGCTGACAGAGCCCCTGGAAGGATATTATGCCAATTTAATGCAAATATGCATTTTCATCAAATTGCTTGAATATAAGGCTGTGGGATGTTCTAGTGCAGAAATACTTGCACCAGATGCAGTGGGTGCAGTAGAAAGTAGTCTTCCCTTTCCTATGCCTTAAAAATATGCATGCTTTGATCTACTAAATCATGTCTGACTTACCATCATAGAGCTCATAAAGAGGCTCAGTGTGTACGGATTTAGTGGTTTCTACCCAAATATCCTGCCCTATGTCAAAAGAAAACCAGGGAAACAAACAGAACAGGAATATTAGGTTATAGATGAGTGGGTTGATGCTGTTTGATTTCTCCCGTTCAATTGTGCTTTGCTGCAAATTCTTGCCTCCACAATAGACCCATGAAATTCACCATCCTGGAATAAGAGAGAATGACTATTCTCTTGACAAAAAATAATCTTAAAAAGTCTTTTTGGTAAGAGGAGTTGTTACATTTCTTTATCTTCTGTCTTAGATGAGGAGATAATCCTGGAGAATTTAGTTTGGAACAAACCAGCTGCTTTATTTTTTCTTTACTTTTTTAAATAGGCTCCACACCCAATGTGGGGCTTGAATTCACAACCCCGGGATCAAGAGGTGCATGTTCTACCAACTGAGCCAGCCAGGCACTCCAATCTAGCTAGTTTAAAGAGAAGATATTTATACACTCTTAGCTGGAGTGCAGAAGAAAGAAGGATGTAATGTAGAGGATGAAAATTAAAATCCAACCTCTTTTTGTCCCTAATTTTTTAAAAAAATGTTTATTATTTATTTTGAGAGAGAGACAGAGAGACAGAGAGACAGAGAGAGAAGGTGAGTGATAGAGAGAGGGAGCAGGAGTAGAGAGGGAGAGGGAGTGAGAGAATAACAAGCAGGCTCCATGCTATCAGTGTAGAGCCTGACAGGGGGCTCAATCCTACAAACCTTGAGATCATGACCTGAGCCGAAATCAAGAGCCTGAGGCTCAACCGACTGAGCCACCCATGCACCCCCCTCATGCTTTTTGCAAGAGGAAAAATGGAGAACAAAGTAAAATCTGTCAGATGCATCAGTTTTTTCTCATTCAGAGGTGATACAGATTTGTAAAATAATTTGAAGGAAATATGATTGTATGTTACAAGGTTACGGGACAGGTCCTTCCAAGTAAGGCGAAGGGGATGTTAACTTTCCTCAGGCTGTCCTCACTCTCTTGTAACATGGGCACTGAATTGACAGTGTAGGGGCCTGTCGTGCGTTCGGCTGAATCACAACAGGAAGCCCAGTGGTTGTCGGGCAGGTGTGGCAGACAGTCACACTTGTGTGAGAATATATTCATGGGACGCTGCTGTACATGGTTAGAAAATAAGTTAGGTGTGAATACTGAATCTCAATAACAGAACTGAAAAGATATTTTATTGCCCAAAATATAACACGAATAGTCTGGATATGAAGAATCTGGTCCTGTTTCTCAGCTGGGTGGTTAATGATTGGGTGGAAGATAAGATTATATGGGGTTTTCTATCACAACACATGAATGTAGGTCCCCTCATTTATATATTACAGCAAGTTCATAAAACACCCAAAAAGGGATTTTATCAATTATATTAAAATGAATGAAGGGCAACAAATAAATTATGCAAAATTACAAAGCTCATTTGTTACTATTTAGTAACAAGAGATTGTATTGACCTGATATCTCCTTTTCTTTTCTTTTTGCTTTGTTTTCATTGATTTACTTTGTGGAAAATGCTTTCTGGATAATCATACGAGCTTTTGTTTTCATAACACTGTAATGAGATTTGTATTAAATAAATTCAGATGAAAATATATTAATTCATGTTCCCTAGCAATAGAAAACACTATTGTATTTGCTTCATCTACATTTTTCACGGTTTGGAATACCTTAGGTAGATAGCAAAATAAATATGCATACACAAATAGACACGATTTTATCAAAATATTACACATTCAAACATTGAACCTGCTTTGGTTATTACAGCAAAACAGCTAAATCCTTGTCTCAGCACTGGGAATCTTTCATGTTTTTAATGGGAATTTGAGACCCAAAGATTAGTATTTACTAGTCCCTATGCAATATTTGAATCATTGCAACCATTATCTTCTGTTGAAATAAAGGACCTTCCTGCTCCTAGATAGCTTCTTAGACCAAATGACAAGGCTTAAAATGGTGCTCATTTACAACCATGTAATTTAAAAATCAGTTGAAAGAAAAAGCCTCACATTTTTCCTGATAGAATTCAGTATCTTTTAGAAATATCGTCAGTGATACAGTTGAATGCCCCAAGCACAGAAACGTGGAGAAATATTTTGATATAATAATGAAGAAATAAATCAACCATCTTTCAGGAATATTCCATTTAAACAAATAATTTAAGAGAAGCCTTCTTTATTTCTTATGTATTTATAGACACATGATGCCTCAAAGATGCACAACTAAACACATGAAATAATTTCTGTCTATATATATTTTTTAATTTAAATCTTCATCATTTAATATACAGTACAATATTAGTTTCAGGAGTAAAACTCAGTGATTCATCACTTAGACAACACCCAGGGCTCATCTCAAGTGCTCTCCTTAGGACCCATCACCCATGTGGCCCATCCATCACCCACTTCCCTCCATCAACCCACAGTGTGTTCTCTATCATTAAGAATCTCTTGTGTGTTCTTCTCTCTCTTCTTCCCACCCCATCCCGCACCCAGCCACTTCACATATGTTCATCTGTTTTGTTTCCTAAATTCTACATATGAGGGAAATTATATGGTATTTATCTTTCTCTGATTGACTTATTTCACTTGGCATAATACATTCCAGCTCCATCCACACCTTGCAACATATATTTGAACTCTGACAGAAAAGTCAATTTCATGATGCTTTTTGTTGGCTTTAAGACAATGCCTGGTAGCATTTTTATTTACCACTCAGCTAATATTCTGTAGTGTTCATTTCTATTTCATATACAGCAATAAGTGTGCTTATTAAGATTAATAACGTCTTATCCAAAATGGTTTGAGAAAGGTCACTTCTTATTAGAGATGTTATTTAAAAATAAAAAATTGAGAGACTTGGTCAGGATTGAAGGGAAATTGTGTATTGGATCACAATGAGTTAACTGAACCCTCAAAATTTCTATAAAAATCAAATCAAAACAGTGAAACTACATTATTTAACTGAAAAGCAATAAGTAAATGTTTGTAAATATCCTAATAATAAACGTTAATAAATCCATGATGCACCTGTTTCTCTTGGCACTCAGAGAATAAATATAATTCTTCAATGTTTTAAGGTAAATTAGTTAAGGACATGAGGTGGGACTTGGAGAATCGTCCCTTTCATGTCAACCTTACATAAGAAATATATTGTTGATATAAGGTAAAACCCTCACATTGTAATTGCTTTCATGTAACAGCATAATATAATAACAACAGAATAGCTTTAAAATGACAGAATATTTTCTGACTCATAACTGCACACTTTTTCTAGAACAAAACTGTTTTAATACTGCATTTTATTAGTGCCAAAACACTCAAAGCCCTAATATTTTTTCTTCAAATTTTATACTCCTTCCCAGGTCCTATTGCAACAGTAAGGATGAAATGAGGTTCTCCCTATGAACAATGACCCTCAAATACATGTCATCAGCAAAGAGTTCACTTCTGAGTTCCAAAGAGACAGACTTCCCACTTTTCTGTTTGACTGCTAATAGGATTTGACATTCTGAACCCAACATACCCAAAACAAATTTATGATCTGTCAAAACATACACTGAAAGAATGGCATCGCCATCTATCCATAACATAGGTAGAAATCTTCAAGTCACCCTAATGCTTGCTTCCTTCTTTACATTACCCATATGCAATTACAACCAAGTCTGGTCAATTTTGCCTTCTAAATGCCTTTCAAATTCATCCATTCTTAATGAACCCTGCCTTGACTACAGCTTCCTAGCTGACTTGGCCTCTACTCTAGCTCCTTATCAAGCAACCAGAATGATTTTTCAGAACTGGAAATGTTTAAGTCACCCCACACTCACATCCTTTAGCCACATAAGCACACGGGTCCTTCCGTGGATTTTCACTGTTCTACACTGAAGGTGAAAGCCTTCTCCATGACCTACAGATATTGCATGGTATGTCTTCACTTTCTAGCAGAGCAGCTTGCAGGACAGAGCCCCTCATTCTGTGCTCAGCCACACAGCCAACTTTCATTCCCTTAAACACATCATTCTTCATCTAGCTAAATGTTATCTGTGTGTGTTGCTTCCTTTCCCTGGAAACTCTTCCTTCAGCACTCATCCCAAATTTTTTTCATTTATCAGGTCAGACATCATTTCTTCAGAAAACCCTACCTTAACCTCTTCAAGTTGGTTGGTGTATTTTGTTTTCTACTTGCATGTCAGTAGACGTGCTCTGCAATAGACTAATGTCTGTGTCCTTCCAAAATTCATATAGTGAAATCCTAACCTCCAATGTGATAGTATGAGGAAGTGGAGCCTTTGGGAAGTGATTAGGTCATGAGGGTGAAACCTTCATGAACAGGGTTAGCACCCTTACAAAAGAGATCCCAAAGAGCTCTCTAGCTCCCCCTTTCCCATGTGAGGATGCAGCAAGAAGATGGCCATCTGTGAACAAGGAATTGGACCCTCACCAAACATCAAATCTGCTGGCAACTTGATCTGATCTTAGACTTCCCAACTTTTAGAACTGTGAGAAAGAAATGTGTGTTGTTTAAGTGACCTAGTTTATGGTATTTTTGTTAAAGCCGCTTAAAGGGATTAATATACTCTTCCTTGTAGTATTTATTATACCTATCATTGAAATCAATTTGTAGGTTCTGTTGATTAATTACCATTTTATCATTGTTTCTAAACTCTTTAAGAACAGGAGCCAACAGTAGTCCAGAGAAGGTACTGAAAATAGCTCAGTCTAGCACCTATATAAATGCTTGCCACATAAAATTATAATAATTAAATTGAAATAATGTGAAACTTTTTCTATGTCTTAATATTTAAATGTATACACAAACCATGAACGTTAAGGTACTATTCTGGAAATCCTGAGAAATTTGTTATATTTAACAAATTTATCCTCAACCTGTGTTTTGTGTTTTCTACAGGAATTTATAATCCCAGGGCCTAGCTCAGTGGCATCATAGAATTTGACACTCATTTATTCAACATGAAAACACACTATATTAAACATGGTATGTGTCTTAAGATTGGCATATTGAACTCGGAAAATCGAACCCTAAGTATGAAATATTAATCATAGTATGAGTTTCAAAGCATAAATCAAAAGTTATCATTAGGAAAGACCTGAATTATCATCGGATGAATTGTACAGACAATAGGAATAGAAGTGAAAAAGAACACAGATCATTAGAACTTGAGAATATGATATGCTGAAGACAAGATCTGAGGTATGTCCTGAAACTTCAAGATGTCTTCCTGGCATTGAACTATTAGTCAAGGTGGATGATGTGTGACTAGAGGGTTCTGACCAGAGCTAAGGTTAGGAGATGCTGCTGGTTGACTTTGGGGGGCAATCTGAGTGATATAATTGGACTTTGTCCTGAAGGCAGTGAGATATTTTCAGGGATTTTTAGTCAGGGTAACACAAATTATATAAGAGAGAAACTGACATTAGACACTCTCAGTAATTCCGGGTGAAGTGATGGTAGTTACAGAAAAGTAGTAGGAATGAAGAAGAGGGAGTAACTGGAAGATATTGGAACCAACAGAAATGGGAGACTTCACCCTTAACACACAAATTGACTCCAAAGTTTTATGCCTTCTATATTTTTCCAGATTTTTAAAAAGTTAATGAGAGATACGTTCAATTATAGATGTATTATAAAATGGCAAGGCACACAAGTAGTTCAGGCATGATTGGGTTATTGAATATAAAAAACTCAATTTGAATACAGAATTTCTCAAAGAATAGAGCTGGTAAAGGGGGAAGAAGACCATGAGATCTTCATGTAAACTGCTGATATTTTCTCAGATATTGTGTAAACATATTCAAATACAAGTACATATCTCTAATCTCTATATCCTGAACTACTTGAATCCCTGTCACTACTGTCAAAAAGACTTGGAACTTTCAAAAATCTATAGGTTCAGAGATAGAGGAAACACAGAGGTAAAAATCAGGAACAGTGCAGAAAAGGGTTGGCTCGCAAACAAAGTAACCTCAAAATGTTTTCCCTCACCCTTTAGCCCATTCCATGATTATCCTATATTGTTGCAAATTCTATCATTTATGGTTTCACATATATTAACCTTTTATATTGAATTATGTTTAATGGGACTATCACTCAGTCATCATCTGTAATAGTTAAGTTAGGCAAACTACATTTCAAAATGTCTTAATTATTTGAAAAGCATTGGTGGCAAGTAAGTAATAAAAAATACATAATGGGGAAATTTCTGTTGTAAAAAAGGGATAGGCCTTGGCCATGCAGGGGACACATACAGGGACAGACACTGTCATATTGCAGAGGGTGCAGAAAAGGACATGAAAGGAAATAAAATATGGAGTCTATAATTTAAATCTTTGAGGCTATAATGATTTATCCTAGTGAACATTTAAAATATTTTCTGTGCCATCAGTTTGATCATTAATTATGTATTACCTAGTGTTATTTTTTCACTTGTTCTGTAAAACTATTTTTAAAAACTTATCATATAATTATTTAACTTTTTACATAATTACTAACTCAAAAAGATGACTCAATGGGATAAGATCATTTAATTTTTCTTACTTTAATTTTTTTCCCTATGGCAAGTCAATAGTTAAAATTATATGAAACTACTAGTAAATATTTAACTTTACCTATGGGATTAATATTCTTGCTATCCTTTTTGTACTGGACTTCTATAGATAACTGGAAATGTATGATACTTTTGTGGGCTCTAGAAAGTGAGGATAAGGACTGGCTCAAATCTAAATTTCCTTTCTTCCTCTTAAGTGTATAACATAATTCTGAAGATATATTAGACACCTAGTATGTATTACTATAGTATATTTTGCCTCAGACCTAACTAACATTTTAAGCAATTTGTAAACTTTTTTGAAATACAAGACTGTGCTTTAGGTATTTGGACTCTAGTATATTTATTATCTTCTATCGACACTTTAAAAGAGTGTGTAATAGGGACTTTCATATTTTGGCAGTTTTCCCACAGTGGTGAGCAGAAAGACATTCACATTCTAATGCTTCAAACCTATAAATATGTTATAGTATGTAGAGAATGGAAATTAAGGTAGCAAGTGGAATTAAATGTGCTATTCAGCTGACCTTAAATCAGGAATACTGTCCTGGGTTATCTGGGTGAGTCGGTATACTCATCTCACATGTGGAAGAGTGAAGAAGGCTGAAAGTCAGATGTGATGTGAAAGACTAACACCCTAGTTGGATTTGAAGATGCAATGTAGGCATGTGGGCAGCCTCTAGAAGAGAAAAGGCATGAAAATGGATCCTCAGAAAGGAACATAGCCCTACTGATAGCTTGCTTTTAACCCAGTCAGAGCTGTGTTGGACTTCTGACCTACAGACCTATAAGATAATGCATTTGCTGTTTTTAAGCCACTAGTTAGACACTCATTTTTGAAAGCAGTAACAGGAACCTAATATGCTACCACTTCTATGTAGAGCACAAAGGAATTCTAACACCTTCCATAGTTGAAACTGTCCAGCTTGCTCACTTCAGGAAGTTTCTAAATGCCCTTTCTAGTTTTCTGTCTGGTTTATTTTCATGGTTCTAGTAAAAATGGTTCCATTTCTCAGCTAATATCAGCTAAGCCAAGTCTTCATGAGTATATTATTACATGTCCCAGGTAGATAGAGCCTGAAAATCTCTGTAACTCTGCTTTAAAGAAAGGAAGAACGTTATTTTATTTCTTGGTGCCTCCTCCCAAGGAGGAGATCTTAAGCTTTCCTTTCACACAAATGCCTTTCCTTTGGATGGTTTTCAAAAGAACTAAATGTAGAGCAAATTCCAGGTTTAGTCTTCAGCCTTGGGGGCTGTTTTTCCGTCATCAAAGAGCCCATCCATTTATTGACAGATTTATTAAGGCTATTCTAAAAATTAAGCCTCCTAGATTTCCTGTCTCCAAATAGAATTTGAATGTGATCCTGCAGGCACTCACCTGACCTCCCCTTGAACCGCTATCAGGGCTTTCTTATTCTCTCTGCATTTGACTCCCTTAGGATGCATAGTAATGACTATAGCATTACCTCTGACATACAGGTTTAGTAAGTTCTCTGCTTGATTTATATTTTGGTTCTTATGATCCATTCAGGGCTTGTTTATGCTTTCCTTAGTTTAATGTTAAGATAAATCATCTCTTACCCAATCTTTGCTAGAAAACACTTTGTAAGACTAACTCCCAAATCCCTTACCCTAGGAAGTCTACTACTATATTCCAGAATTAAGAAAGTGTTAGTGAAGGTTTAGCCAGAAGTCTTCAGTTATCATTCAGAATATTTAGTGAAGTATCCACCATCAATGACGAAACTCTCAGGGAATCTAATTGATACCCATGTTAGGAATACAGGAATGTTTAAGCAAGTCAATCAGAATACATTTTTTATGAGAATTGTAATAAAAATACTATAGTAGAGCTTGTGTCAGATTTCTTACAATAAGCTGCAGATATTCCTCCTCTGAAAGTGCATGTACCACTGTTATTTAGGACACCATACTTCAGTATGAGTTACTGAGTTCACGTGGAGGAAATAAAAAGAAAACTGTGCTGCTTCTTCATGACAATGTGTATGTAAGACTAATGAAAACGTAGTGGCCTATGCAATAATTATTTCTCCACTCCTCATTTCTTGCTGATAGAGCTTGTCTGTGATGACACAGGCTGAAATTCTCAATTATTTGCTTTGCTGCTCTCTTTTGCAGCAAAGTCACATGTACTTACCAATCAATGAGATTTTAAGAAAATTGTGCTGGAGACTCGTCAAAAATATATTAGATGATATTTATTATACCACATGAATAACATAATAACATATATATGACATATAACATGATCAAACAATATATTTGGACAGGAGATTTTTTTCCTGTAATAAAATGGATTGGTAGATTTATTCCCTGTCATTCCTTATAAGTATGTTGACATTTAAAGGCGTGATGACTGGAGCTGTGGCAATCATCTGTGACCATGCGGTAAACTCATGAGACCAGAGAAGCAGATATGTAGTCATTAATTTCTCCTCTCAGTCTCACACCTTTTGCCTGTTGGGCGGGTGCTGCAGACTGAGTGTGTCCCTCCAAAATTCAGATGTTGAAATCCTAACCTTCAAAGTGATGATATTAGAATATGGGGACTTTGTAAGAATATCAGGTCATGAAAGCTGTGCCCTCATGAATGGGATTAAAGCCTTTATAAAAAAAGAATCCCAGAGAATCATGGTGAGAAGATGGTTGTCTATGAAAAATGAAGGTTCTTACCAAAACACCAAATTTGCCACTGCCTTGATCGTGGACTTACCAGCTCCAGAACTGTGAGAAATATATTTCTGTTGTTTATAAACCACCCAGTCTATGGTCTCCTGTTATACTAGCCTGAGAGGTCTAAAAGAAAGGATGCTTTATCCATAGTTTTTTTGGTCTATAGTTGTATTTATTATATATGTGCATATACTTTATAATATATGGAGATTAAATAATACTTGTCATTACCTGGATCTCTGCCTTGCTTTTCCCATTAACAATATATCCTGGAGATTTACCCATGAACACATACACAAACACACATACACACTCACACACACGCACACACTTTTTTCATTTTCTAAATAACTATATAGTAGTTCAAAATAACTTCATACCAATTTATGCATGCAACAAAATAACTTTTTTTTATACAGCTGAGAGTTCTCTTTCTACCAGGATTGTTCTTAAATGCTTTTCACATTTCAGATATATATCCTAGACAGCATTCCAAATCAATATGTGTCTATATACACAGAAGAACACACTCATATACCTATGCACACACACATACATAAATACGCATAAACACATACAGATTTATACAGTACCCTACTCTGTTCCCCGTCATATTTGTCTAATTGTCCGGCCCAGTGTCCACACCCTACACAGAAGCTTTCTGGAATGTTTCTGATAGAACAAGTTCCATGAATACTATCAATAAAACCATGAATAGATCTCAGAGATTACACATGTTCTTTAATTTCAGGCAACATTCTTACATCCAGGATTGACTGTGTTGGCACTTTGGATATCTAACTATTTTGTGTTTGAAAGAGTTAATACAGATTTCACGTGTCTGTCTAATTCATAAGATAGAAGTTGCACAATATCTGCGCCTCACGTGGGGCCTGAACTCACAACCCCAAGATCAAGAGTCACACATTCTACCGAATGAACCAGCTGGGCACCCTCAAGTTCATTTTACTTTCACAAAGTGGTCTTTTGTTGTCACTGTTGGAATTTATCCAGCTCAAGAAAAAAATCTGAATTAATACAGGTACCAATTGAGAAAGAATGAAATAGACAGCCCACAATACCCCCAAAACCTTTTCCACTTAAGAATCAGAAATTTCTGTAAACCTTGAGAGGCTACCAGAATGAAAACCTGGAAGAAAAGTTGATCTATGTTGAACATTCTATTCTTTATCCATGTTCCATAACTTTCTAATTGTCACACATTCACCCTGTGGTCACACTACATACAAGTTAACACACCTTATAGAAACATGTGCAAAAAAGAAGACGAAGAAGAAGGAGGAGGAGGAAGAGGAGGAGGAGGAGAAGGAGGAGGAGGAAGAGAAGGAGAAGAAGACGACAATGACGATGACAACGTAGTAGTAGTAGTAGTAGTAGTAGTAGTAGTAGTAACACAATAACCCAGAGCATCTGGTTCACTTTCAAAAAAATTTCCAATATTTTGAAGATGTTAAAGTTTAAGCTGACAAAAATATACTTCACTAAAACATTACAAGGTAATTTGAAAAGAAAAATATTTCATTTGATAGTGCTAAAAAAATAGATTTGTCTATATGAAAAAAGAGTACATTATACCTGATACTATTACAAAAAATGTGTGCCCCAAATTATCCAGTTGTGTCAACTGCCATCGACTCAGGCAGCAGCCTCCATGATTCCAGTATGTTCACTGGTGGTCAACTGCAACACTGTATGTACATTACTGATCCTAGCACATCAATGGCAGCAAAGCTATCTGCATTATTAGCCAATGTTTATCTGAAGATTTTTTAGAATGTGCCCTTTCGAACTATGAACATTTCAGAGGATTGTGTCCCTTTCCCTGCAATTTGGTTAAAGTGCTTTATTGTTTGAGAAGCTGTTGTTCCCAGGAATAATAATAAATACAAGTCTTGCATCTCTTAAATGCCTAAATCATATTAATAATGTTTCCTTTTAGAGTTGTATGTAAATGCCATGTTAAATTTTATTTTTTATAATCTCTTTAATCAGAAACAAGGGAATTAGCCAGCTGTTTGGAACTCATGTTAAGAAGTAATTAAACATCTGATTGAATACCCGTGCATATGAAATGAGAGAGGCTAGTGTTTGTACACAAGACAGACTACACTGATTATAATTTCACAAGGCCCTACCAGATGACAATGGTAGAGTGGTGGTTAAGGGTTTGCTCCAATATTTCTATGTCTATGACATTTTTCCCTCAAAAAAATTCCATAGTTTGGCAGGTAGTTTAGCATAACATGTAAATCATGGGCACAAAATTCTTCATTGATTAAAATATATCTTTACAGCTGAATACCAACATATATTTTTGTATCATGCAATTTTTCCAAGGGAATGTTGAAAATGTTGCAAGTTTTACAAAATGAAATTATCAGATATTTTGTTATAAAAACATTCTCAATACTTTTTGCATTTTAAGATAAATAGAAGATAAATAGTAGATAAATAGAAGATGGCAAAAGAATTATTTTTAAGTTTATATTTTATTAGTTATTTTAGGAAAGATATATATTTTTATTTTTTTAAGACTTAAGGTGAATAGTTTGTATCCAGAATAACTGCGGAATAATGTAATATCATCTTAGGTCTTTTGCTATAGAACCATGCTGTGACTTTCCTTGCATTTTAAAGTATATATTCTGAAATATAAATATGAAAATAAATGAAAATAAAATCTACATTTTAATATTTTATCATACTAAATATTAAGTCTTTGCTTAATTGACATGGTGCTTGGAAATGTCAGAGCTGTTTACTTAAATCATTGGCGGTTCGGAAAAAAATGAAAATGCTATACTATACCTTTGAGTTGTATATTAAGATTTGCATAGTGGATCAGACGATTAATCTTTTTAGCCCAACATTACATAGTGGACAATTTTTCATGCTTAAGAAGAAGATAAAATCCTCCATAACACATATGTCCAATCGTGCAATGAAATTTTATTTCCCGGACTTCTTCAGTGTAAAAAAGTGTCTATTCATCATTATGTTTCATTTTACGATATGGACTATTGCCCAGAGGAATTCTGCAAAGATCCAAAGATTAATTTTACATGTGGCACCAAGTTGGACCTGAATCTAGGCTTTGAAACTTGTAATAATTCTTTCACTAATATGATTATTTTTCATAATTCCTTAGAGGTTACTGTAATTCAAGTACATGACTCAACACTGTTTGATAAGTTACAGAAATGATGTATTCCAGGGCAGTGAAATTTGGCATATTTTGCTAAAGATTTTCAAAGCCTACTATTACAACAGTTGATAAAGTTATTATAACACAGCAGTTCAACCATTACTATCTTACATTTGTATCCTTAAAAATATCCTAGAACCAAGAGTTCAAAGTACTCTGTAATATTTTCATAAAGTATGATTTAGCTTATAGCCCAGAATTTAGAGGGTTATATAGGCTCACTGATTATAAATTCAAAGAATCATCCAAAGAATGTCATAGAGGTTCAGTTGATAAAATACTCCTTAAATTATCTTTTATTATTATTTTTCATTTTTGAGTATAGTTGACACACAATGTTGCATTAGTTTCAGGTCTACAACATAGTGATTCAACATCTCTACATGTTACGCTCTGCTCACCACAGGTGTAGCTACCATCTGCCATTATATATCACTATCACAATATCATTGAGTATATTCTGAAATTATCTTTTATTTTACAGATTACATTAAAACCGTACTAAAGGTGAAGGTTTTCCTGGGTCTTTGGTATCTTCTAACATCTCTGATTGTGTTATCATATGTAATTCTATATTTTCAATATCAATCCCAGGCCCATATATTATAAACATGTTAGTATGACTTCTAGAATGTAAGATCATTAATTATTTCTTCTACTTCTTCAGCAATAAGATCAGGTAAGTTTCCAGACTCAGCTAGTTTGTCTTGTTCTTAGATCAAGTTGACCTGGGAAGGCTGAGGGTCAACAATGAGGACTTTATTCCTGATTGACTGTACTCTACTGAATTCTGTGGTCATGCTGCATTTTAGATTCGGCCAACATTGATGAGCTTCCCCTCATGTAGGTTTTGTGGGTTCCAGCACACATCCAGATTTGTCTCTGTAAGTCCGGGCTTGGAAGGAAGGACCAGTTCCACTTTCAGAAGGGCTGGTCTGAGTAGTGTGCTGATCTGACTTCTTGAATGTACTTCTGTACCCTTTTTAAATGTGTAAATGTAGTTTGAATTACCAATGAGGTGTTTATGTCTGATCTGTCTCTCAGTCTGAGCCTATTACTGATATGTGCCGCTAGTAATTGTGCATCAGCTAATTGTGGACAATCCCCAAATCTACTTCTCTAGTCCCCCTAAATGTGTGTGTGTATGGGTGTGTGTGTGGGGGGTTAATATTAAAATTACAAAAATTCAAGAGGACTACATAAATTCTCATGATCCATCTCCCACATCAACAATTTTCATCTAATCCAATCTGCCACTCCACCTCCGATCGAGAGACACCCATATTCCAGTCGTAAAAATCAACTCTCTGGTTTTATAAACGCTTGCAATTCAGCCTTTCTTTATACTAATTTCTCTGTCTAAAGTGCTTATAACAACCCAGTTCTTTATTCCCAGCTCAGTAGACTCCTTCACCATCCAGTTTCACTTTAATCTTTGAGAAGTGTGACCTAAAAACTAAGCTCCTCTTTAATCTGTCTCCACACCATTTTGAAGTCATTCCATCATCTTTTAAATTATGCTTTTTGCATGCGCCTATTTGATCACATTTGGTAGGAGTTACTTATGGCCCTGAAGATCATCTTCTTAAATATTTTTACATCTTGTGCATAACTCTTAGGGCTGAAGTGTGTTTGAATAAAAATTATAACAAATCCTTAATAATACGGTATTTGTTATATATATCTTGCATAATAGTGTATATGAAAATTTCTACTACATTTCTCCTGTAGACTTAATGGACAAAATATTCCCCTATTTGAGTAAATTTCTGGTAACTATTTCATCCTAGTGTCCTGAATAAAATAAAATTCTGAAACAGTACCAACTTCATATTGGTTTTAACAGTGCATAGGTAATCATATACGTATTTGTCTCACTTGAAAGTTTACGTTTGGAAATCATATTACATCTGAAAACAGCATCAGCAATACCACCTACAATTCCAGCTAATCCATGTACATTCACCCACATTTCACTACCTGGTTCATAGGGTTATTGAACTGCTCGTTGTAATTTAAGTGAAGTGACAGGTCAATCCAAGCAACTGATTTGATCTTGTTTTTGCTGCTTGATTTTGATTCAAATTACCCACAACACCCAATGTGTTGACACTGTATTAACATGGCTCCTTATCTGGTGGCATCTCTAGCACAGAGCAGGGTAGAAATTCAGAGGGAGTTTTGGGAAAAGGGGGTAATGATGGGGGCATAGTAAATATTTCACAGTTTCAGGAGAGATGTAGTGTTCATTTAAGGAAAGTAAAATGGTACAGTTGTATACATGCATATAAGTATGTCTTCCTGGATAATGTTTCTTATCAAGCTTTGAAAGTTGAATTTATGTATGTAAGTGAGGAATCACTGAATTCTACTCCTGAAACCAATATTGCACTATAGATTCACTAAAATTTAAAGTAAAAAAGTAAAGTTGAAATTAAAAACCCACCAAAATACTTTGTTACAATCTGTCCACTTTCCGTTGCCCCCCAAAAGTTAGCTGTGCATTCTCTAGAAAACAAATACCTTTATATGTACCTTATAAGGTACCTATAGGATATTAAACTTAAATATTACTTCAAATATATAAATTTCTAACTAAAAATTAACTTAACCAAGAGAATGATGATCTTTAGCAGTTGGATTCCTATAATACATTTTACTCCAATAGAATTACCCAGCACATTAATCAACCAGGTCCTCAATTCTGATTTTATAGGATTTGCTCTTCAGTTAAATTAGATCATCCACTGGTAGGGAATAATATTTTTCCACAGCCATTGGGCCAAACCTGAAAATACAATGATCTTTCATCTCTAAAGAACTGTCAGTAGCAATTAATGGGATTTATTATTAAAGTGTCTAAAATCACAGATTCTAATTTTCTGCTTCAGTGTATGAGTCTGTACTATTATATTTGCTCACAAATTTGCATAACTTAGAAGTTTAAAACATTCCCAAACTTCAAGTATTTATTCTCTGTCATGGCAAATATACTGTCACGTATTTCTTTCTTATTTGCTTTTTCGGATTACAAAATTGTGGCAAGAAAAATCTCCCTGTAACCTTCTGAAGAGTAGGAAACCTGACTTTCCCAATATTTTATTTTTAAGCAAACTTTGGCTAATTAGCATTAACAGAAATTCTTTCAAGGTTCACCCAAATCCTCAATACATAATATATATTCAGAGGTTGGTGTGGATTTGCATTTTAGAAATAAATGACATTGCTAGTGATAATGCATGACTTTGATTAAAAAGTTAAAACATCTTCTCAATGAAGAAGAATATCTCATTTAATCCTCACAAAACCTCTATTATTTCCATTAATAGATGAGGTAGCTGAGATTGAAAGTGATTGAGTTCCTAATCACTCAGCTAGTAAACTGATGAGGCAGGTTCCAACATTGTTCTGTTTTCATGGCTTGTTCCTTCCCCACTGCTTTATTTTGCAGTAGGCAGGAAGGTACAGGGGTGGAACTCTCGATAGTTCTACCTGCCAAATCATCAGCCTATACTTTCCCCTTTAATATATCAATATACTTTCAGGAAACACAATATATTTAAACGTGATGGGATTTCACAGGGATATGTCACATTATAGAACATGACAATTGAAAATAGATTACACATGAGAATAAAGTAAAAACAGAATGTAACTGTTTTGTGATCATTTGCTTTATGAAACTACCAACCCCCATGTGGATTTATTTCATACAATCAACCGACTAATGTGTCTGATGTAAAAAAAATTTGTTTACTGCACATGCAGGAGGGAGAGAAGCTATTCATTAGTTGTCATCTTCCCAAGTAATTATAAACTGGAGAACATGAGAACATACTTGGAATCATTTCAAGGAATATATTTCCAGGGGAAAAATAGTCAAATGTATATGTAACAGCTAAGCATTCCTAAAGGGTGAAATTCTCCAGATTTACTTTTTTTAAGGTTTTACATTTAGTCTCAGAAACTGTCATTTCTCTTGTTCTGCATAAAATATGTCATTAAGGCAGCCATACGCTTCCTTTCAAGTTGATTTGTGTTCCCCAAGACAGAGGATCAAATCACTGTGGGGTATCCCCCTGCTCTGATTGCCTGGGATAATAAAACTGGTAGAGATAGTGCCTCAATGGAGAACCCAACTGAAAGAAAGCACAGAGCAAAATCATTGATTTGACCTGTTAAATGGATTATTCAAGCCGCATATAAAATGTTCTTATAGTTTTAAGTTGCCACTAAATTGATTTATGATTAATGCTGGGTGAATAGTTCAGAATAATAAATCTGGGCTTAATCCATACAAAAGCATACACATATATTCTGTCTCCCAACAGAACCAAGGTCTTTTTATTAGCTGTGTTCAGATCTGACTCATGAAATCTTTCACTCTGAACAACTCAGGATTCAAGAGAGAACTCATCTTGTCCTTATTCTAGTCCCCGGGAGGTTTTCTAAATGCAGCTGTGGAAATTCGCTCTAAGAGTCAAGGTAGTCATGTATATGCAAATGTATTGGTGTATTTTACAGTTTCATCACCTATTGCCTTTATATAGTTGTTGTCTTTCCTTTTAAGCCTGCTGGAAGGAGGAATAAGCAAAAATACACAGACTAAAAGGAAAAAATGAAAAATGATTCCAGAAAGCATGGGAATTTCACACTATAAAGGCCCTGGGGTACAGACTGCATGGAAGAATAGTTAATATAGAGCAACACAGTATTAAACCAGGTTTTCATTAGGCATACCAAGTTGAAGACTGAAAAGCATAAGCAATATTAGTAGTTCAAAGAAATAAAACAATGATTTTCAGATTTAACATACAATGTTTTTTTCTTTAGACTACTTAAAGGCTACTTTTAAGTGAGAATCACTTTTTTGTCATATTCTCTTTCAGAACCTTTTATCTAGGTAAATAATATGTTTTTTTCTAGAAGAAATATTTTATATCTCATTGTGTGGTTTTAATATGCAATAACAATTTTCCTTTTCAATGTTTTTAGTCATTTTATAGTTTAGTCTCCACAAAATTGGGATGTTTACAGCAATTATTTGAATGCTCAATCCATAGATAAAAATTATTGAAATATAGACCATTTTAACCTACCATTATAGATCAATTTGTCTTCAAAATTAATTTGAAACTAATTAATCAGATAAAGTGTTTTCAAATAACAATGTATTCTACCTTTGAATGGCACTGCACATATTAATATAAATACAGAGATAGACATATTCACAAGACTTTATTATATGTCCTGGGAAACATTTGAAATACTACACATTGCTTACATTGGGTACAAATTATAGGCTATATGCTTTCTAGGTTTTATGTATCTTTTTTTAATAAAAAGCAATACACATTAAGTTTACAGAAATATTAACCTAAACACATCCATATCTTGAATACTGCAAATTGCATTTTCTTGGTCAAAAGCATGCTATCTAAACAACTATTCATATAAAGGTACAGAAGGAATATTAAGGTAGGACTCATAAGCTAACTACTTAGCTTTGAACTTGGTATGGTTAATTAGCATGACCTTCACGTGTCTTTTATCTCTAAAATGATATAGTATCTGTCCCATTTACCTAACATGCTTTTTCTGAAACAAAGGAAATGAGATAATATGTATTAATGCATTTTCTAATCTCTGAAATGCTATCTGAGGATGATTTCTTAGAAATTTATGTTTACCATTTTCCTACCTTACACATATACCTAATAGCATTTCTGTAGAAATGGATAGATTAAAGGAAATGTTATTCAATGAGTAGCATGTGAACAGAAATAAAATAAACTGCAAAGTTCCAAGGAAATTGCTTGTGGACACTTAATGAACTCCCTGGTACCTCAGAGAGCTCAATGATAACTGAAAAATGTGATGGATGGTGAGAAGCATGCACCAAATAAAAGTCATCAGGTCCTGAAAATCATATACATATACTCTCCCAATCTGTAATTGCTTTCTCAATCACTAACGCAGTCTGCATGGGAATGTCATTTCCTATTTCCTCATAAGTATGTGGCCTGCACAGATGACACAGTAACTAGATGTCATCTAGTCCTTGTCCCGCTGTTACTATTTTTTGTCGAAATCTTTGCATTATGTAACTTTATCCTGATTTAATGAATAACAATATTTGAGATCAGACTAAATGACTTATTTGTTTCCTGAATACCTCAGTGATACCCTAGTTTGGGGATGGGTAAGGGGATGAGAAGAACAAGTGGAAAAGAATTCTGAATGATAGATACTGAAAACGAGGAATTGATGGGAACATCATATGAACATATTCAGTTAGTAGAGATCTGGCTTTGGACGGGAAAGGAGAGGACTGAAATAGCTTAACCCATTACCTCATAAGAAGTTATACCTAACTATGAAAATTGCATTTGATCACCATTTTTTCACATCACACAAAAGCTTTAAAATAATTACCTTTTCTTTTCAGCAATCAAAATAACACACGGATATCTACCAGTGTAATTAGCTTTTGTCTCCAACAGAACAATGGTTCTACATTTCTTTAAGATTGATTATTAAGGAAGAGGCAATTTAATCTAAATTTTGAATGGCATATTCGATTTAGGAGTACTTACAGAATAAAGCCAGATTTACTCAAGACTTCAATTCTGTATTCTGCAATTTTTATATATTTTAGAACATGCATCCATTTGCAATGTGAATTCAAAACTAAATAATGTTTGCTTTAATTTAACAAATATGGGGGCACCTGGCTGGGTCAGTTGGTTAAGCATCTGACTCTTGATTTTGGCTCAGGTCATGGTATTGAGTCCCACATAAGGCTCTGCACTGACAACACAGAGTCTGCTTTAGAGTTTCTCTGTCTCTAACTCTCTCTCTTTCTCTCTCTCTCTCTGCCTCTCCCACCATTCATGCTTGCCCATGTGTGCTCTCTTAAAATAAATGAACATTTAAAAAATAATTAAAATAAAATGGGATAAATTTTTAAAGAAAAAGAAAAAAACATGAGACACTTTTCCAGCAAGTATCTGAGCAATAATAATAATAACAAAACAATAATAAGTGCTGTTGAACTTTTACTGAAAATGTAGAGATTTAATCATATATTTGCCTGTGTCTTAGTCTATGCTTCCCATTTGCTTAGAAATGCTACAAAGGTGGGCGCCTGGGTGGCCCAGTCAGGGAAGCGTCCCACTTCAGCTCAGGTCATGGGTTAGTGGCCTTTATAAGAGGAGGGCTCCACCCTCATTACCTCATTTAAACTTAATTGTGTCCCCAAATTTCATCTCTACATACCACCATACACATATGAATGTGGGGGAGGGGAACACCATCAGCAAATCAACCCCATAAAATTTCAGACCCCAAATTCCTCATCGTGTACCACACTCACTTTTCTCTGTAGGTTTAAGCCCCTCTGGCCTTTGTATGGTTCTAAAACACAAATGTCTCTACTCTGCCTTGGCTCCTCTACATGTTTTCCCTTTTCCTGAAACTTTTTCCCTTGTTTGGTCTCTCCTCTTTATTCTGTTTTCTAGTCAAACAGCCTCTTCCAGAAGTCTTGCTGATACCAGTCTCCTCCAGCATCTCTCGTACCATATTGTCTTGTTTTGGCTTCTTTATAGCATTTGTAAACATCTGAAACTAGCTCCTTTGTACATTGATTTACTGATTTTGTGTTTATTTCTCTCACAGAATATAAAAATTCCCTGAGAGCAATCTACTTCTCTGCCTTGTCCCCTACTTTTCCCCCAATGCCTAGCATACTGTAATCACTCAAGAAATATTTGCTGAATGAGTTAATCATTGAACATTTCCTTATGAAGTAAAAGCAACAACAATCTATATCTTAGAATTTGAAATGGGCTCTCAATGTAAAAGTGACTTCTCTTCTACCTCTCCTCAAAAAAATAGGTAATAAAGCAGCAGATCCTATCCCCTAAACCACAGCAAGCATGGCATTAAAAAAAAAAAAGTTTTAAAACTACAAAATTACATCAGTATACTGTGAGGGCTTGTCTACCAGGCAAAAGGAAATTAATTTTCTTATTCGTAGATACTTTTAACACTTTTTAATGTTTATTTATTTTAGGTGGAGAGAGAGAGAGAGAGAGAGAGAGGATCAGAAGCAGGCTCTGTGCTGCCAGAGTGAGATGGACAAGGGGTTTGAACTCATGAACCCGTAAGATCATGACCTGAGCCAAAGTCGGATTCTCAACCAACTGAGCCACTCAGGTGCCCTTTAAAACCAAACATTTAAATATGCTTTTAAAACTAAGCAATTTTCTGTGAAAGTGGAAAAGAAAAAGGGAAGTGGCATGTGACAAAATGTAAAGAAAAAGAAGTAGAACATGGAAAAAAGGAGAACACTTCCCTTAGTGCTAGGAATGACTGGAATGGATTAGTGTGGATTTAGAGGTTCCTATGCCCCAGAAAAAAAGAGCAAGGGACAAAGAGAAGACTAAACCCTTAGCATGGGGAAGAGGTGGTGGAGGGTATGGTCTCCACACATCAGCATGGCCATTCTTGCTAGTCTCGCCAGAAGACATCACAAGGAAGGATTATGGCACCAGAGTCAGACAGCACTGGCTTTAGTCCCAACTCGGCCACTTACTGTGTCACTTCATCTTTCTGAACAAATATCATCTGTGAAATGGAGGTTTTATCTTGTGGGACTATCTTAATGAATTTTTAAGTCCAACCCTTTGTAGTATTCAATGAGCGATTATTCTTTTTCACAATATTTAGTCAGTTTCAACAGGGAGATAGGCATGTTCTATAAGACTGCAAAATTTGTGATGATACCTTTCTTTATAGCAATTATACTGCTGCCGCAGATATTCAAATGAGGTTGTTTAAACACCTCACTAAAACCTCAGTAGTAAACAAAAGAAATGAACAAATAAATAAGGAAACAAAAAAAGGGAAGAATGAGACCTATAAATACAGAGAACAAACTGGTGGTTGCCGGAGGGGAAGGCGGTGGAAGGATGAACAAAATGAGTAAAGGTGAATGAGATATATAAGCTTCCAGTTAAGGAATGAGTTAAGTCATGGGAATAAAAGGTACAGCATGGTAGCTACACTTGTGGTGAGCACAGTAGAAAGTATGACTTGTTGAATCACTATGTTGCACAAGTGAAACTAAAGTAACATTTTGGGTCAACTATACTTCAGTGAAAAAAAAAAAAAAGACACAAGCTTCAACCTTCAAGATAAATTATCTTTTCAACTCTTAATGGTTGTAGGTGAAAACAAACAAAATGAAATTGTTTATGACTTTATTTCTCTACTTTCAAAAAGATATGAATTCACTAAACCCAAGTACAGTTCAATAGGAAGGCCTACATAATGATTTGTTTAGGTGGCCACCAAAGTGAAAGTGAAACAGGTGATGAACCATCCTAGGATTACATACAGTGAAAGAGCCCAATCCTCTATAGGAAAAGAAGGACAAGTGTTGGAGAGTTTAAAAAAAAAAAAATGGTTGTCAGTTGTTTCTCAAAATGAATATCTGCACATGACTTTTAAGAGTCAAAACTGGGTCAATATTTGCAAAGTCTGCTTTGATTCATGATTAGGAATCTTGTGGCTACACAGGGCACACTCCACTTTTCTCAAGAAGAGGAAAATGACTGAGAATCTTGCTGACAATAGGGAGCTTTTTTTTGGAAGCAAATTCCAGGAAAATTGTTACAGACCATGTCCACTCAGCACTGTGCCCCACTCTGTAGACAGCAGATCATTGTACCAGGTTGTTTAATGATGGCCTGTCCTGGAGGACAGGTTCTGTTCCCTACGCTTTTTTTAGAACAGCTATGTTTAGAAATACTTATCAAGGGCAATTACAGTAGAAAAGTGCTGATTCTTAAAGTGAAATCATAGAATTCATTGTAATCTTAGCAAGATTTTATTATGCATTGTAGAAAATACTAAATCGATAGTGATTAAAACCAAAGCTATTTAGTTTAGAATTTAAAGTAAAGAAACACAAGCAGTTACGTATGGCAGTGGGTTTAAGAAGCAGTGAACAGGCAGTAGGAGTGAACTTGAAATGGATTTGGAGGGGAGTGTGCAGTATTTACACAAACATGTGGAGGGAAATGAGAACCAAGTTCATTGAGCATCAATCTAGGTCTTTCCACAGGTTCTCACATTTACTTTAATTCTAAAGTAATTTTAATTTTACCTCGTAAATGACTAAAGCATGATTACAAAGTTTTTTTTTTTTAATGTTTATTTATTTTTGAGAGACAGAGCGACAGAGCGTGAGCAGGGGAAGGGCAGAGAGAGAAGGAGACACAGAATCTGAAGCAGGCTCCAGGCTCTGAGCTGTCAGCACAGAGCCCGACGTGGGGCTCAAACCCACAAACTGCGAGATCATGACCTGAGCCGAAGCCAGCCGCTTAACTGACCAAGCCATCCAAGCGCCCCAAAAGTTTTAAGAATTTATCAAATATATTTAATGTAGCCTGACAATGAAGATCTTTTTCTATAGTGTGCTATTTTTAAGCTCACGATCTGTAAAATGTTATGAGATGATGTTTATGTGGGAATGTATGTGAAATTTATATAGCCATAAGTACAAAGAGGATGGTACATTTTGGGGACTTAGTCCCTAATTAATCTTTAATGATTTTGGAGATTTCTGGGCATCTCTGATAAACATGTTAAGGTTTCCAGAAAAAATCCCTTTCCAGATTAGTGGAGGCCCAAGGAAATGGGACTTATCTTTTTATTCTCTTTCCCAAATTAATGTTTTTTAATTAAAATGGCATGCCCCATTGTGTCCTCTCAAGGCTATACAGCTGTTTGAACAGAGGTGAAATTCAAGGATGACTAATATCTAAAACCTCAAGATAAATGCCCCATGGTGTAACACTTTTCTTCCCTTCTACTTTTCCAGGGAGATGGAGATTTCTATAGGAAGAAGCCTGGCTGTTTCATTGATGTTGAGGACATATGGGTGACAGGTTTTGTGTGCGTGCAAAGCAATTCAAATACTCACTGTCACTCTTGGTCAAATCACTAGCAAAATGCCTGAAGGATGCCCAGCATGTCATCTGAGAGACAAGTACTCATTAGTAGATAGTAGCAGGTATCTTTCTCACTCAAAAAGAGAAAAACTGCCTTCTTCCCTGTCCTCATCCTTATTGTGGAGGTCCACCGGCTTCTGATGTTGAGACTGAGACAGTCATAAAGCACACCACTGACTTTTTTTTTAAATGAAGTATAGCTGACACATAATGTTACAATAGTTGCAGGTGTAGAACACAGTGATTCGACACGTCTATATATATTATGCTGTGTTCACCACAAGTGTAGCTACCATCTGTCACTATTCAGCGCTATTACAATACCATTGACTATATTCCCTAGGATGTACCTTTTATCCCTACGATTTATTTCCTTATTTATTTTTTTGCTGATCTACTTTCCTTTCATTAAAGCTCTTAAAAAATTGCTGGATTAAGTAGTCCTAAAAGAGAAGCACCACACTGTGCAATGGGTTTCCCATGGCTCATAAAATGTGAATACTCACCGTAGAGCATGTATTAAGGAGTTTCTCTGGGTATGAGAATTCTACCAACATGGTTTACAGAAAATGAGATAACTGAAGTGGGACCATGCTGTTAAGTGGACTGTACAGATGAGGAAGACGGCGCTGATCTGAGTAGAACCAACACTGGTTTGTTGTAGGGTTACGGGCATATTCATCTAATAAAAAGTACATCAAAACAGGAACCTTTTTTCTCACTGATAATTTTCAATATATGAAATAAAACACAAGAGATGTTAAGATAACATTGACTGGGGAGAGACCCAAGATTCAACTGATGTAAAGAGGACTCTGCTATTCATAGATGCATCTATCAGCACTAAATTCCACGCAAAAGGCAAAACAAAACAAAACACACTCCCCAATTCCAATATATCATTCCTGGGCATGATTTTGGGCTACTCTCTGAGAACAGTGACCAGGGCTAGATGGCAATATTCTCTTGGCAACAGCAGGATTTTGTATGATTGTCTGTCTCCACCATCCAGTGGCAAGCAATCAGCAGATTATGAGTAGCAATCAGTGCATGAGAAGGAAAACATGCCTGCAAAAGGGCTCTTATGAAGCTCTCCACCTGCTTGGTAGAGATGCTGAGGTCATTACCAATGGAGGAAGGGATAGGATTTTGTCCCCAATGTTAGTGACTGAACTGGTCTTTCAAAGGAAGGTTTTTGCTTTGCCTTCTCATTGGCTAAGAAGTCCTATATAAACAAGCAGGGTCTATCAAAATAAGAGTCTGAGGGGGAAATCAAAATTTCAAGCCAAGTAATTTTGCGCAGATGAATTTTACTTGTATTAAATTCACCATTTCATTGCACATTTATGGAGCACCATTCAGACACGACAAGAATGGGGATGAGAACAGAAAAACCATATTGCCTTCCAGGAGCTTATGATATATGATCTTTGATATTTGGCATATAATATACGATGCATGGACACAGTGAAACATAAATGAGAGTGCTGTGTTGTGAGGGTACTTAGAAAACACAACCAATTCCTTATTCTTTATCTTCAAAAATAAAGGATATCAAAGTTAAGGATATGTCAGGAGTTTCTCCCCTTACCTCTTATAGTCAAGAAGCACTACTCCTCAGTTAACACCAACATCTTTTTAATGGTGACCTAAGTTTACTGAAAAGCTATTGCTCTCTGAATCGGCAGGGTTGATAAGGCAAAGTACATCCTAAGCGGGGCTTTCACAGAGCTCTCCCACAGTCTAAAGAGGATGAGAAGAAGCACTTTCGTAAATGGCTTTCTACAAGTCATATGCTACTATTTGCAATGCAAAACATCTCAACTTTTATTCAATAGCCAAGTTTGAATCTATGTAACATGAACAGATGTACCAATGTAAAGTGGACAGCAGCCACCTTCTTCCTAAGACTTCCTAAGTCTTCTTCCTAAGACTATGGCTTAGCTTTACCACATGCTTAGAAAATGTGAACTTTGTTGCA
>CM053573.1:31092174-31122515 GCA_028646485.1 Cryptoprocta ferox
CACCTGGATGGTTCAGTCAGTAAAGTGTCAGACTTCAGCTCAGGTCATGATCTCACGGTTCATGAATTCGAGCCCCACATCAGGCTCTGTACTGACAGCTCGGAGCCTGGGAGCCTGCTTCAGATTCTCTGTCTCCCTCTTTCTCTGCCTCTCCCCACTCGCACTTGGTCTCTCTCTCTCTCTCTCTCTGTCTCTCTCTCTCAAAAAAAAAAAAATTAAAAAATTATTTTTTAAATAAATACACACACACACACACACACACACACATACACATATACTAGACCTCTGGTCAAATATGCTTGGACAATGATGCTTAACTATGTTTCATGAACATTCACTATGAATATTAAAATATTAAATATGAAAAAAGACAGACATTTCCTTATATGACTCCAGGTATTTTCAGTTTCATGTGTAACATTCATATAACATGTATATAAATTAAGGTAGCAATTTTTCCTTTCAATGACTTATACTATGGAAGCATTCATCTCTTCATTCTCAGATCGGTTCTTAATGCATTTTATGTTTTTAAATTGAATGTGGACATAAAGGAAAAGCTTTCATAATACAGAATTTCATAGAAATAACCTCTTCCTCTTATAAAATGCTAAATTCACAAATTTAATAGAAAAATATGCATGCATTTCAAATATATGAAGTATAGTCATGTGGAAACACTCTAATGTTCATTCCCAACTGAATTCTCTGAACCAATAAAAATTATTTTCCAATTTAATAGTTCAAGTTACCCAGTCATTAGCTTGGCATTGGCATATAGTTGGCAGTTCATGTAGGGAATAAGAAGCAGATTATTTCTGTTTGTTAGGCTTCAATTCCTCCCTCCCTGGATGTGTTAAGTCCCAAGAAAATGCAGTAGTGCTCAATATACGCATTTTGTAAACTTTCATACTGCAATTCCCTAGAGGCTCAGGTATCTATTACTAGTACAGTCAGTACTTAGTTGCTGGGATAAAACAAGTGATTGGGGTATTAAATACATATATTGAACATTCGCCAATGGGTCAGGCTATTAGGGTTCACATACACAAATGGAAATACAACCTCTGCATTATTTTTCTAACCACCATAACTAAAGAAACAGACTACTCGTTCAGTAGGTGTGAAATTCCACTTTAGGTACAAGCTACTCTAATTTCACAGTTGAATCACAGAGTTGTCACAGAGCCCCATTGAGTAAATCTCACATTTGCATGCACTCAAGGTCATTACTGAATGTGATCAAAATGAGATTCGACACCTCCATTTATTTGTTGTCAGGGAATGGGTTTTAAATTTGAACAAACTCTAATTGTGCTTATTCCACATCTAGCTAAGGTGATTTCAGCCCTGTCTTGACTTGTCATAACAAAATTTCCACTTCTAAAACACTATCTTTCAATAATTCTACTCTGATCAGATTTCCGATGCAGTCTTTTGACAGATACTGAATTTGTATCATGCCACATAAATACACAGGATATAGGTTTATCATTTAATGTGATTTCCCTCTGAGAAGGTAATAATAGAAGCTTTTCCTATTAGAGCATGCATAAAATTCTCATTCAAAAATGAATCTTGATATCAAATTCCAGGAATATAGGAGAAAGGAAAGGTTTTTTGTTTTTTTTTTTCATTCCGTGGTCACGAAATGCTGTATAGCAGATTAAACCAAGAGTCATTTTTTGAACCGAACAATTGATGGTACAAATAGGGTCTTTAATAAGAAAGTAACTACCATTCAAAATTTTATTAAACCCTAAACCATTACTAAATACCATTACATTTAAAAGCCTGACTTCTTTTTGAGTGTTAAAGAATTACAACTTCTTAATAACATATATGGTCAACCTAATTTTACATATTATAATATCCCATTGAAGATCTCAAACAATGCAACATGCATCTGTGACATAAGCGTACTAACTACTGTTCTTCTCTGTATGTTAAGGAGGGCTGAGGCTGTTGCTTTTTGGGTATTTCAATATAAATTAGTTCTTACTGCATGCAATTACAAAGCAAAAAAAAAAAAAGAACTATTGATTCCTTCACTTGTTATAAAATTTGATGTTGAGCTAATAAACAGTGAACCGATGAGCGAGAAATCAATAAACTCGGTGTCTTTTAGCATTTTGGGTTTCATAGATAAATAATAACAATGATTATGTCATTCTCTCAATAGGTTTTAAGATTAGCCTCACTCTAATCTCTACTTTGGGAAATTAAATAATCAGGACATCATTAGCTCAAAATGTCTCAATGCATACATTTTTAGATAACACATTTTCTATCCCTTATGCACTCATTCTCTGCAATTTCATGGTACTAAACTAGATATCATAGGACTTAGAAAGGGGGGATAAAACTGGCACTTAAATTGCTTACAGTTCAATAGGTAATAACTTGCAACTATAAAAACTATAATTCTTTCTAAATCATGTAATATTAAGTACGCTTAGCACTGCACAAAACAAAAAATGCTTTGGAGCTGGAGAAAGAAACATTCTTAGCTGGTTATAACCAAGCAAGAGCGATTGGAGAGAAAGTGAACTGAAGGAGTGTATTAAAAGACAATTAAAATGATACATAAAAAATATGTGCAGAAGCTTATCCCATGTAGTGGAAGGAAGCCCTGGCAAAATCATCAAAAAAGACAGACATGATCCATATGTGCGTAATTATGTGTGTCTAAAACTTAAGATGCACGGTAAAGATAAATTTTAAAAGATATGTTGAGAAAGTCTCTAGAAAGATGGAGTGACAGTAAGAATTACCCTATCCAAAAAGGACAGAATTGTGTAGTCTCTTTGACACAGTAGAAAGAGCATTGCACGTGGAGCCAGAAGATGTGCACTTCAACTAGCTCGAAGATCTGGATAGGCCCCTTAAACTTTTAACTTTACAGTTCTGATCTGCGACACAGAGCAATCAATATCTACCTCAGGACTTACTATGATAAGTAACTGAGAGAAGAAAGATTAGGGGTTCTAACAATGAACATGGCACATAGAAGACAAAGATTTGTTGAAAAAGTATAAAAGCTTTGCTTTAGAACAGTTACACTGGCCTAGTGAATGGGATGACTGAATTTGGGTTTAGTCAAATGCTGAGGTAAATTGGTCTTAAGTTTTGGAGTGACAAAGGAAAATGAAAATTTTAAAAACTATTATTGTGTGCCTACAGAGACTTTTAGTTACTACGGTTTCATATCTAGTTTAATTTTTTTTAACGTTCATTCATTTTTCTGAGAGAGAGAGAGAGAGAGATAGAGAGACAGAGACAGAGAGACAGACAGAGCGTGAGTGGGGGAGGGGCAGAGAGAGAGGGAGACACAGAATCTGAAGCAGGCTCCAGGCTCTGAGCTGTCAGCACAGAGCTCAATGTGGGGCTCAAACTCACAAACCATGAGAAGATGACCTGGCTGAAGTTGGACACTTAACTGACTGAGCCACCCAGGCACCCCCATATTTAGTTTTAAGTGAGGTGATTTTTACTAATTATATATAATACATTGTCATTTGCAACGTCTTACATATTCTAACCATACAAATTAGACTGTATTTGAAATTACCCCTTGTATTGCCTCTTATTATTTAGTCCAGTCTCAGAATGCTTCCCAAACTCAGAACCTTAGTTGGGACGAATAAGAAGGTTGGCCATTCTTGGTGACCCTGGCCAAAGCTATTTGAACCAGGAAGACAATTAACTCCAGGGCCATCAAATTATAGGAATAATAATTACATAAACTAGTTAGGCAATTTCTATTAATTTCGAATTAAAATACAGAGTCTGAGAGGGGGAGACCTAGCAGAATTACACCGAGGAAAAAACAAGGAAGAGAGAGTTTAAGATTTACATTAATGGTTCAATAGAATAGAGATGAATTAAATTCTGGGAGTGAGGCAATGTGTTGGACCTAAGACAGATGGCTCTCTAGTTTCTGAGCTGCATTTTCATTAGGTCCATGACCAATAAGAACTGAGATTCCTGTTTTGTTACAGAGCTTTTCCTGGTTTTCTATCAGGCTTGGTTTAAAGTCCAGTCTTATTTATTGCCTTTGTTTTTCCCAGTAAAACCTTAAAGATTTCATATAACCTAAAAAATTTCCTTAGAAAAAGAGCCTCACCAATAGCCAAAATATACATCTTCGGACAAAATCCGTTCTATTATGCTATCTCGAGTGACAGAACAGTGATGTCAAGTGATACAGGAGGAATCACGTAAAACCTGCAATTTATCCAATCAATGGACAGATCCACTGGGGTATTCCATGCAATGCTAATGTGATTTGTCATGTGTGTTGAAGCAGATCAAAATATGTGGCTTCGTTGTTACACAATTCTCTAAGAATTAACCCGGTTGTTTTGTGGATTCATGCAAGATGATGTCTTCTACATTTGCTTTCATAAAATTACCTAATAAAATGTCTTTCAGTACTGTAAGGCTTGTAAATCTTTACCTTTTATTCTTAGAATGTATAGAACCAGAGAATGTCAGTCCTTAAAGAGACATTTACTTATCCATTCATTCATTCATTCATTCATTTTTTTAAAGTTTTATTTATTTAAATTATCTCTATACCCAACATGGGGAGCTCAAACTCATGACCTCAAGATCAAGAGTCACATGCTCCTCTGACTAAGCCAGCCAGGTGTCCCCTTAGAGGGATTTTTAAATACGATATTTCAGAGGCGCCTGGGTGGCTCAGTCGGTTAAGCATCTGACTTCGGCTCAGGTTATGATCTCACGGTTTGTGGGTTCAGGAGCCTGCTTCAGATTCTGTGTCTCCCCCTCTCTCTCTGTCCCTCCCCTGCTTGCACTCTATCTCTGTCTCTCTCAAAAATAAACATTAAAAAATTTTAAATATCATATTTCATAAGAATCTAAATTATCACTGTTTATAATTATTTATGTGTGTGCTTCCCAATATCAACATTTCAAAATATAATTATAAAAGTCATCTGATTTCAGAAATATTAATATGTGAAAAAATATACACCATAGAATTGTTTAAAAAATCATCTAGTTGTTCAACATTTTTATTTTGACGATGATTAAAAAAATAACCATCATAGAGAACTGACTGGTTCTTACTGGCGATTAGTATTCAAACTGGAGTTTCCTCAACAACAGTCCAATGCAGTTTCCACCTACCATACTGCATACAATTATATGTAATCAAAAGAAAAGATAAATTATTTTTATAACTTACTCCAATAAATTAAGATGTATTAATCTACCTATGTATTCATTCAATAGACTTTTATAAAATATTTTACTTCATATATGTATGTATGTATACATATATCAATAAATACTACATGTACCTATATATACGATATAAGAATTAGCAAAACACTATCATTCCTATCACTATTGGGATATTCCTCCTCACTTCTGTTGATAGTCTTTCTGTCTTTCTGTCACATTTTATGAGTAAAGTTTGAAAATACATTTTAAATTCCACTAAAGTTATAATCAACTTCTCACTTTGCTCCATACACAAAACATTTAGCAACATTCTCTTCCACAACGATACCATATTTTTATTTTAAAGAAGAAATTGTGTATCTCACATTTGTACTATTGTAAATTTTAGTTATCCTTATCTTGTAGAGAAAATTAATCTTTTCTATATAAGAACGTTGTCATTTAACCCATGCTACAACTCATTACTCACTGTCCATGACTTTTAACTCATAGAGTTCCAATAGTACACTACTTCCTATGCATTTTTAGAGAATTTCCTATAGTTGAATTTAAACTATTTAATTCTATGTGAAGTAAGTTATTTATTTATTTATTTGTTTGTTTAATATTTATTTAGAGAGGGGGGAGAGAGAGAGAGAGAGAGAGAGAAAGAGGGAGGGACAGAGAGAGAGAGAGGGAGATAGGGTATCCCAAGCAGGCTCTGTGCTGTCAGCGCAGAGCCCAATGCAGGGCTCACACTCATGACCTGTAAGATCATGATCTGAGCTGAAATCAAGAGTCAGAATCACCCAGGTGCCCTTATACAAGTAATTTAAAACACAGTAGAGTTTTAGCCTGCCTTGACACCTGTTATATTTGTGTAATATCAAACATTTTGGTCAAGGAATTTTAGCTTCAACTCTAATTTTTAAAAAGTTTTAATTAACAAAAATACTAACGTCAATAGGATTTTTTTTTATTCCAAAGAGAGAACTATTTTTTTTATTTTGAAAATTTTAAATAATGAAAAAATAGCTCTTAATGTCAGAAGATATTTAATTAAGTGAAGCAACTAAATTTGCAAGCAGTATCTATGTGCATAAATTTAATGAAATAATTTGATGATCTTTCTGACTAATGTTTGGCTTGATGTGTAACCCATTTATTTGTGTGTATATAGAGGAAATCGAGTAGATTTTAAAAATGCATAACCACTGTGTCTTCATTAACTTCGACTTTGGATTATTTATTCAAATATGATAGTGACTATAAAATATTAAATACAGAATTAAAAAGAATATTTTTCTTACATCATTGTCTATATTTTCTATTAGATTTGGAAAGACAGAATAGTTTTTTTTCTATAAAAAATTGCTTTCCAGAGCCCTCAAGCCAGTGACAACATGACAAATGAGGGAAAGATACACAGGTCTGTTAAATCTCATCTTTGATAAGTAGTCCATAGGGCTCATGCTTTGAATCTATAAAGATTAACAGACCTTGAGTGGTGCATTCAAGCATCCAATCAATGTTTGATTCATTGCTATTTAGTTATTGTGTAATAATGTGCATGAATGGAAGAGACTGTCAAAGTTGTGAAATGCTTTAGTATATTGTAGCTAATGTATTCTAGTATTAGCTCTAAGTAAACTGGTGCTTGGGGAAAAAGCTGGATTTTAAGATCTGAACTGTCCTGGGTATATTAAAATAATATTGCTTCAAAATTATATAATCATGCTTTTCTGTTACAAATATCATCTTAACTGGGGAACCTAGGTGCCTCAGTCAGTTAAGTATCCAACTCTGGATTTCGGCTCAGGTCATAATTTCACGGCCCCTCATTGGGCTCCTCATTAGAGGGGTCTGCTTGGAATTGGAATTCTCTCTCTCTCAAACTGAAAATAAATTTAAAAAACCAAATATTGTCTTAATTTAAAATTCTATAATATAGTTAGTTCAATCTAATTTTAAAACAAAATGTGATTACATTAGCACAGCACCTGCTGAAGAAAAAAACACAGCAATTTCTTAGCATAACAAAGTAATACGTTTTTTACAAATACTTTTGCTTCTTGTGTGAATCACTTGTTTGGCATACATATAGGAACTTGATATTATTATAGATAATTAATATACCTGTTGGTCATATTATATTATAACTATTAGCGTTCCAAAGAATTTTAATACACCTTCTGTGAAAACTTGCTATAAGGCAGAAAGAAATGAAGTGGAATTCTCTTGGATTAGATTTCAGATGACCAAGGTTAATTCTTACTGTAACACGGTTCTGTGACCTATAATTTGTGTTGGTAGAAACACTCATTCTATTCTAGATTTCTTGTGAAAATCAAAAGGGCAAGACCTATATTTTCACTATAAACATAGTTCCCAATAGAGAAACCTGCCCACTCCAAATTAAAAAAATATATATTTGCTGACAGAATTAACATGAACTCTCAAATTAATAATTCAATAAGTCATAATATACACCATTTTACTGTACTCTGAGATACTCACAGAAGAATACACTTTCTTTACCTATGTTAAATGGAATGCTACTAGTCTTTTTAGAAATAGCAAGTAGCTTTTTTCTTGCTATTCAGGTGATTAATAGAGGCTTTCTAGAGCAATAGGGAAGCAATGCCAGGACCCAGAGATGTTTGCCACAGCTACACCATTAAGCTGTGGTAGTGAATTGGCCATTCTGGGTCTGGGTCACACCATGACTTCATAATTAGGGCTTAGATTTGTACAATCACATTTAGTCTCTTATCATTAGCAAGAAATGCAGCAATGAATATCATGTGTCTCTCGTGCGTCTCTTATGAAGTGAAAAATTACGAAGAAAAGAAAAATCCTTTGTTACCACAAGGATTGTAACCAACAAATATTAGCCTATCATATAAGTTGCCAGGCAAGAAAAAATATTAACAACTATTAAGAACTGTATGTATCATTTACTGTCTCTGCTTTGGGCTTCCAAATGCTTTCAACATTTTTTAGCAATTACTTTTCATCTGTTTCCTCCCCCACCTCAACTGAGTGTTGACTAATGCCAGTGCTTTTGTGATAGAGTAGAACTTCTCAACTAGTCTCTCTGATTTTTTTTTTGAGAGGTGATTGTTTGACTTTGTACTGTGGCCATAGTCCTCTTGGCAGAGTTCATAAGATATCTTCACCAGGAAAGACAACTACGTTCTCCCCATCCATTTCTTGACTTGACTTCTTAGTGTCTCCTAAGCCATTCTATTAAAGTGCTATCTTACTAGGAAGTAAAACATGACCTTTGCTCTCAATAAGATGTGAATATGATTATAGCTAACAATACTGTATTATATACCTCAAAGGTGCTAAGAGAGTAGATCTTAAATGTTCTCACCACACACACACCAAAGATAATTATGTGACATGATGGAGATGTTAGCTAAAGTTATGGTAGTAATCATATTTCCATATATAACTGTATCAAATAAACACTTTTACACCTTAAATTTACACATGGCTATATGTCAGTTATATCTCGATAGAAAAAAAAAAGAGGAAAGCAGATTTTTACCAGATACACAGATTTCAAAGTATTAAAGGGAAATACTTAGCAGTGTGAGCCTCCTAAAATAGGGATAAGGTTGTGAGATGTCTGAGCTGAGTCCTGTGACACTGAAGGGATGGGGCTAGGTTTTCTGGGTAGAATATTAGAATAGGTGAAGCCCTAAAAGAAAGAAACATAAAACAGGGTTTGAGGGATTTCACTAAGGTACTGTGATCAAGCTTGGATTGAAGGAAAAAGTGAGAGGTGAGGATGTGGATTTAAACATGAACCAGATCATAGAGGACACTGTAAGCCACGCTGTGGATTGTAAATTTTATCACCAAGGTCCCGGGAAGCCATTAGGTATTTTTAAATAGGGAAGTAACTTAGATTTAGAGTTTTAGAATACTACCCGTGACGTTGTTGGAGAATGGGCTAAAGTTAAACCAGATGGGTGTCAGGTTGCTGAAAATTCCAAATAAAAAACGACGAAAGAATAAAGCAAATGAACATCACTTTGGAATGAAGAGATTTAGATCGGTAACCATTATGTTCAACAATTGCTATATGGAGACAGCAGTGAGATCACATAATACAAATGGCTGGGTTTACAAGAATTGGATCTAAAATGCCTGAGGTAAGAAGGAAAGGGGAGAGGAGACAGACAGCACAGAGATGATTTCTATCATTTTAGGGTTCTTGATCTCCAGAGGACAAATGTCATTTCTATATAATTAGAATTAATAACCCCTAGGTGACAACTAGCTTTACTTCTTAACTTCCCAATCTAAAGCTTTATACATGTGGCCTCCATAGATAAACTCAGCTATTAATCTTTATCCTTTGACAAATCGCTACTTCTTGTCAAGAGGTTCAACAGCAAAGGTCAGAGGCCACAGTGTTCTATCTGAATATACTCTATGAACTGTGTCATGCACTATTGCCATAAGATATCACTTAATCATAAATAAAACCTACTTTGGCCACTTGCTTTTTCCTAAAATCATTCCCATCTTTCACACAGCAAACTTTCCACATATACACATATACGCACACATGCACAAAAAGAAAAATTAAAAAAAGAAGAAAATAGAAATGAAACAGCATAACAGAAAACACAAAGATTTGAGTACTATTATTTCTTTGTATATATCGTTTAAAAACCATCTGGCAAAGGGTATTATAACCTTTTGTCTCCTGATGTTCAAGTGAGATTTAAGTTGAAACGTGTCCAAGACAACAAATTTAAGACTAGATGAATGCTCTTCTGAGTTGAGAGAGGCATATATTCAAAGACTGCTCAGTTTAAACAGTAATGAGATGCAACCAGAATAGTTATTCAATCAAAACAACAATATGTTGTTTCATTGAGCCTAGGGCCCAACAGACAGTATTGCTATACTGTTGAGTATATATAGTATTACTAAATTGGTTTTTAACTTCCAAATGTATTTCTCATGTTTTTTTTTTTCAATATAATGTGGTAAACACCTCCAGATTTTCACTGAAGTTTTCATACTTACACAAGGTAATATTCAATTCTAAAAGGACACCAAACAAAAAATATAGCCTCCAGTGGATTTTTCTCTTCTAATGTCCCCCAAGTGGTTTATTTTTATACAAATATTTGAAGCCATTTGGTGATAAAATAGACTTTGACATATTTGAAGAAATTCAGTTTAAAAATAACAAAGTTTTAAAAGTGCTTGAGATTGCATTCCTACTATCCAATTTATTTCATCAGAATGTGGTGTCTAGTGTTTCTGACACTTTCCCCTGAGAATACATATATGGTTAGCATGACCTACGCTTAAATGTACTAGTGTGACCATCTATAAGCAAAACCATTGTGACTGGGCATTTTATATTCTTTACCTTTTACTATTGCTTGCTTTGTTCGTTAACTCCCTTCTACTTGTAGCACACAAACCCGATCTGAGAAAGCATACAATAAGTTAAATAAAATCAGCACCACAGAGGAACGTTGTACATAATTAGATAGTGGTTTCTAAAGAACATGGACAAACCTCAACTATAAATGGCATGATGTAAACAGAAATACCTCAAAAGTGCAAGTCCATTTATTTATGCCTGTTGCCTTGTTTCTTCTTCAGTGTTTATTGCTTATATCTCTGTTACTAGTCATTTATTCTTTTGGCACTGAAAGGTAATTTTGGTGATAAGTGTGCTCAAACCACATGGTTTTTTACTATCTTCATCTTCATTCCAAAAAAAAAAAAAAAGCTATGCTTGGTATAGACCCTAAATATAATGCAAATTAATGAACAGTGGAGAAAAAACATCAGTAGTCAACAGTAATAATCTGTTAAAATATCCAACAAGAAAATTATTTGTTTACAGTTTGGAGCTCAATTATGGAACAACAAAAATTCACTGTAGAAAATTAATTCATTTTGTTCATCTTGTAGAATCACTTAAATTTCATATATTGGATTGTATATGAGGGAGTCAAATCTGAACAATTTTACATATAAACTCACATTAAGGTAAAATGTAGGAATTAGACTTATGCTTAATTTTTTGTGATAAACTAGAAGTTAATGTGATTTAGTAACACTTATTATTCTTTCTGCGATAAATAGTAGTTGGAATATTAATATTTTAGTTATAAAATGCAGAACAAAAGAAATTAAATTTCTTTTGATATGAGAAAATGTTTTCAATTAAGATTTACTTTATGTAAATTTATTCTATAATACAGATTTAGGAAATTAATACTGAATTTTGAAGTCAAAACTAAATAGTGGTATGTCATTCTACTAATAAATGGTGAAACAGAAAATAAATAATGAAAAGTGGAGAAGAGTTTACAGAGACTACAATTCCACAGAAAACATACTTGCTTAAATGGAATATCATTATAATGTATAATTAGAAATTTCAGGTTGAGCCAAAAGGGATACAGTGAAATTGAAAATATTACATTTTTTCTGTATGCATTTATGTATAAAGGGATACTTCTAGCAGAACTCTGAGGTTTTTATGGTGAACTGGTTTTGCCAAATTTCCATTTACTAGCAAACCGTGTAGACCTGCAGTGGGACAAGCCAGAGCACGTGGACTTTCAGTATCCAGCATGGTTCACTGTGCTGCATGATCCTGTCCCTATTTCAGGAAACAGTAATCATATGTCATTCTGTGATCTACCACTGTGCTCTGCTACTGGTTTCATAAATAAAGTTGAGAGGTCATTTCCACTATAAATTTCTGTTTGTCAGAAATTTTCAGTCAAAGGAAAGTATGTAATGGAGTACAGAAGGCCAAAGTCAAACATAAATTTATCACCAAGGTGATCTTTTATATATTTAGCACGGGCCAATTTAACTTCAAAATGGCAAAGACTGTATCAAAATTATTTGTTATAATTTTGTGAATTTATAATACATGCTTTTAGAGGACACACATTAAGATGCCTTTTCAAGAAAGCTTTAAATCTATTTTTGGAAAGAAATGTGCTACATGTAAGAGAGCAAATTCATTGAAAATGTATTGCTGGGGATTTGATAACACTGACAAATTAGTAAGCTACCTGAAAATGTCATGTTTTTACATTTTACAATTAAATAAATTTATCAAGTAATATTACTTTTGGATATAGAAAAAAAACATCTTGATAATGTTTCCAATTGTCAATGGGGCGCAATTCATATGCTTACCCGCTATAATTTCCTTCAAGTGTTTGAGTAAATTTTTAGTAATGGTGAAAAAGAAGTAGTCAAGTAAACTGCTAGCACACAAATTTCAATTCAAGTTGCTAAAAAGGACCATCAGGTGCATATGAGCTTTTTTAAGCTCCATTAATATTTATTTTATATGAATGGCAATCAAAATTAATTCCTATAGATAACTGTGAACTTTAATCATGGAGATGGAATCAAATAGAAAAAAGTAATTGCATTAATTAGCTAATAAAATAACACCTGCATTTTAGAGGGTCATAATAAAAATATGTGACTTAATGAAGTTAGTTCATTCAACTTAGACATAATGCTGCCTACTCCAACTTAAGTCTGATGGAGAATGACACACTATGTATCTCATAGTAAACCTTAATGGCTATACATTTGGGAAAAATTTTTAACAATAGTAAAACAGGAGAAATTATAGTTTGTATTAATTTTTAAGTTCATCTTTATCTGTTTTACTAATAAAACTAACCTAGTAAATATATTTGTCACATATGGATTTCATTGATGTAACACAAGACAAAATATTTAGTTTCAATAGATTGGCAATGATCAGAAAAGCCTATGGCACAAAACATCATCAAAGGGGAACGATTTAATCTTTACTTGAATAAATATTTAGATGGCACAAAACTTGGAAAAGGATACTGAATTTATATTTGGGCCATAGCTGTTTCATCATGGAGCACTGTAATAGACAATGATACAAACCTAGTCAATGCAGGAGTGTTTAAAAAAAATGAAACAGTAATATGCACAATTTATTAGGGCCCTCTAAAATGTAAATGGTTATCCATTTTACTCAGTGGAAAAGGAAATGCACTGTTTTTGGTGTCTATTCACACCTGGCTAATATCCACATGTCCTTTCTAGTATTATTAACTTAGTCCGTTATCCAAAATAGTCCAGCCAATACTGTCATTTATATACTCTCTTTTCCGATCACTAATTTGTCAGGTCTGAATATTGAAAAGAAATTAACCTTGCCCAGAAGCTATTTCTTGCAAACACAAGCATCATTGAATGATATGATGTCTGGTATTCTTGCCACTTTAAAATATATTGACCAACTAAAGTGGCTATTTTGATTCTGCCTTGATTTAAATCAAATATTTGTATAAAAATAAACCACTTGGGGGACATTAGAAAAGAAAAATCCACTGGAGGCTATATTTTTTGTTTGGTGTCCTTTTAGAATTGAATATTACCTTGTGTAAGTATGAAAACTTCAGTGAAAATCTGGAGGTGTTTACCACATTATATTGAAAAAAAACATGAGAAATACATTTGGAAGTTAAAAACCAATATATACTCTACAGTATAGGAATACTGTCTATTAAATACTTTTCATTAAGTCCAGGAATTTATAACTTCTTGAGAAACTAGGGGAAAGGTACTTGCTACACTTCCTCCCAATAAGTTTCATTCAGGATTTTCTTTTTTTTAAGTTTTTAAATGTTTAGTTATATTTGAGAGAGAGAGAGAGAGAGAGGCAGAGAGACAGAGCGTGAGTGGAGGAGGGACAGAGAGAGGGAGACACAGAATCTAAAGCAGGTTCCAGGCTCTGAGCTGTCAGCACAGAGCCGGATGTGGGGCTCGACCCACCAACCATGAGATCATGACCTGAGCCGAAGTCCGATGCTTAACCGACTGAGCCACCCAGGTGCTCCTCATTCAGGATTTTCAAATTGTAACACTGACCAGGGCACCTGGGTGTCTCAATAGTGTTGCACATACACTTTGTCTCAGGTCATGATCTCACGTCTCATGAGTTCGAGCCCAGCATCAGGCTCTGTGCTGACAGCTCAGAGCCTGGAGCCTGCTTCAGATTCTCTGTCTCCCTCTCTTTCTGTCTCTCCCCTGCTCACGCTCTGTCTTTCTCTCTCCTTAAAAAATAAATAAACATTAAAGAATTTTTAAAAAAAGAACCTGACCAAATATTTCTTCCTAGAATGTTAAGGCTTTTTATCAATAAACATTCTGATTAAATATTTTTAAAAATTAAGTGGTCCATGACTTCTGTCACAGCTAATAAAAATACAATATTCTTTGGTAAATGTAAAGGCTGATGCAGTGAACATAAGACTTATTCCTTATATTATGAAGTATTAGCAATCCCATCTCTCTTTATACATATACTTTGAAAAGCAGATCAGCTCAGATGTTTTTGTTACTGTTTTACAGAGGAAAACAGCAAATCTATAGTTAAAAAGATAAAATATGTAAATAACTTATGGATTAAAAATTAATGCAAATATAAATCATTTTCTAGGGAACATTGCTTGTCAATCACTAAAGTAGAGGCCAACTAAATAGTATACTTATGTAGAAGCAAAAGTAAAATTGATTTGAATGTCTTAATGGACCATGACCAAATCATCTCTCTCCATGTTCAAGTATTCAAAAATTAGAAACAGAAAAAGCTGAATTTGGTGATTGTTGATGCCTGAACTTCAATTTCAGCCTTGACTAATCCATAAAGTTTTTTTCCTTCTACTTTCTACATGAAAAAAAAAGCAGATTGATGGAATATTTTTTTCTAATCTTTACTCCTGCTTTTTCTTTCTCATCATTGACTAAATATGGGGTCTATGAATCAACTTTAGGGCAATGTCTCATTTCCCTAAAATTACATGCAGAATTTTATGTTTATGCCTGTATACTTTTTGTTCTGGGAGATAAATAGTTTCTATTATTGACTCAGAATAACCCTCTTCCCAAAAGGCTAAATCCCATCTGTTTAAAATTTCTTGCCATGTCACAGTGAAAAAAGTAAACTCTAAATAATCCAAAATAGGGAATTACTTTTTAGGTAAAACTGTTATGAATACAGTATGTTATATTAATATTACTTTATAATCTACTTATACTTTTGTTACACTTTTATATAATATATTTAACTCTTTGTACAATATAAGACACTGAGAGGAGACAGATGAGCCCCATGTGTAGCTATAACCTCTTTTAGAAGAATGTAGTCCCATATTTTTAATCTGTCCTCAATAGGTTTGTGTTTGGTGATCCAAACTCTCAGCCTCCTTATTAACTAGGGTATACTCTTCACCACTTGCCTACACACACGTGCACGCACACACACACACGCGCACACACACACAGTTATTTTGAAAGAAGAAACCCATGTTGGATCAGTTGGGCAATCTTTTGTTCATAAGTTTTAATCAGATAATTTGTTTGGACTATTTGTTTAGCCAAAGCCCCGAAAACCTTTAAACATATTGATTTCCCTTACTGACAATTTATTAAAGGGTCGTTCCCTCAAACTAATGAAACTAATGCTGAGCCAAAAGCATTTTTATTAAAACTAGGGACTAACATAAATTGAGAAAGGTTGAAACTCAAGCTAGCAAATACAAAAGCAGTATTAATGGCTTTTTATATTTATGCTGACCAAGTGATTAAACCGTTAAAATTCTCAGAGTATAGTAATTCAGCCTACACTAGAGTCCTTAGTTATATTTTTCTTCCATTTAAAATTATTTTCTTAATTATCCACAGTGAATTCATAGTTGCTGTCTGATCTCTTAAGTCATTTACATACGCATGTTTCAATGTTTACAAGTACAATATTTTGCCCAACACTGAGCACATAGATAAGCCAGTTCAATTAGAAATGAAATATGTCAATGCAATCAATGAAATAACTGGTAAATATTAATGGGATCAAACAAACTCACCTGAATGATCTTATAGACACCTCCTGAAGCTTTGGCTCACCAGATTTTTCTGAGGTAAGTTGAAAGCTAAGGAGGCACTCAAAAATGATGGCAAGCACATACTTCCACTGCATAACTGTGTAAGCAGATTCAGTGTTTAAACAGATGAGCAATTCTCTATTACCTCTAGGAAACTGAATTACTGAAGTGTATGTGTGTATGCACACACACCAGTGAGAGTGAAACTGAAAATTACAGATAATAGGATTAGGATCATAATAACAAAAACTGTTTTCTATTGCAGTTATTTTTACATCCATACTTAGCTTCCCAAGAGAAAAAGTTTCCATTTTTCGATCAGAATCATGATGCTAACAAACTGTGGATGAGTAGTAGCACTCACATCGTCAAATATTGATTGTCATAACAGGCATCAAAAAAGCAAATGTTGAAACTGACTGACAACTGAAGCATGGATAAGAGAATGTGACTTGGAGAGATCAGAGCATCTGTGTGTAAGACTGAAGAAAAATAAGGAAAGAAAATCTCACAAAAGTAAATTAATAGATGAAATTGATAAAAATAACATAAAAATGTTAGTAGAAAGCTAAAATGCATAGCATTTGCATCACACATTGCTTTTAATTAAGGAAATATAATTATATGATTACAATAAAATAAGTATAGTCAGAATCAACAGCTGTATTTTGTAATAATTTATGATATTCCTTAATCTAAAATATTAGTATTAGTTTATACCTTGGATTCTAAAATTACACTAGTAATTAATTCACACTACCTTTTGAAAGTAGAATAAAGTGATTCATCTTTAGAATAATTTGAATCAAGGAAAAATTACATATGATTATTGTCATGGAAAACCACAATGAGTTACTTCTGGGCCTTGAATAGGACTGAGTGATAACTGTCAGTGGCATTTCTATCTATAAATTCGAAAGGATTATAATAGTGCTGAAATAAAATCATTCAAGCAGAGTCTTGTTTCCCAAACAGTACCACAAGCTGAGGAGTCATATCACATGTATATTATTGTTATGTCTGCAGTGCTGGGTAATAACGATTTTGACTGTAATTCATGGTGTGTTTTAGGATGTCAAAGCAATAAAATATTGATCATCAGCATGTCCAGCCATTATTCAGAAGATTAGATCAATTTATGAGAAGCAATAACTTGTAAACGAATGACCTTCCAAAGGCTAAAAGTAATTCCAGGGTAAAATCATCACGTATCTAGGGCTCCAGATGAAACCTAAATTACTAAAAGTCAGATGTTAAAATAAAATATAGTTTTGAGCTCAAATCAGGTAATAGTTTTGGGGGCCATTAAACCATAAATATAATACTAAATATATTGCCAGTTTTTGATAGTATGGTTAGGAAGTTAAGTTTATAGAATTTTTTGATGATATAAACACCTTTTTAAACTCAAAGGCGAAAACAAAAGTAACAAAGTCAAAATTTAAATATGCCATTTAGGGTGATTCAGATTCAACTAGAGAACTTATCAAGGAAAATAGTTTTCTAAAAATACAAAAATTAAGAGAATTGTTGATTAAAAATGTATTACTATTTCACCATTTGTGAAAATAAGAAGGATGATATTTAATTTTTAGAAAATAAAGTGACATAAATGCTCCCTACATGTTTTGATTCAGTGTAGATTTCATTTTAAATTGTTTCATTACACACTTGACTATCTTAACTTATAATTAATACATATGTCTATGTGATATATGCTCAGGGGATTAACCCTCAGGAGACAGGGTCAATTTAAACTTAGGTCTGTATGATACTTACAGACGGACAATTTATTGTATATTCTGGAAAATTATAGAGAGTATTTTTCTAGGCTTTCTAAATGTAACATACTTTTCTGAGCCTTCCTATTACAGAGTTTAAATGTCTCAATACAAGTTTCCAAATCAAAGAAAAAAGATTTAGGTGGAATTGAAGAAACACATTTTATCATGGAAATAAAATTATAAAATAAAACATGCTATTCTCATTTTAGAGTCATTTTTAAAGAAAGAGAAAATAATTTACAAAATTGTTAATATCACAGAATTGAACATTGAAAAGTTGTGTTAAAAGAAATAAGACTAAAAAAGACTAAATATGCAATATTCAGTGAAAAAATTTTATTGTCTGCCAGTACGTGCATTTATAACACAACCCTTTTCTGATTAGATGAAACATCTTAATTTGATGAATATAATTACAAATAATGAAGTAAATATTCATGACATATAATTCTAGCAATGTTAAGTTACAGCTGTATGATACATATCTCAACATTGCTATGGTTGAACTAAAGAGACTAAAAGAATATATGATTCGGTAATGAAAATGTATCTGACAAAAATGTATTATCCATGCATAAAACTTGAGCTAAAACTATGCTGGTCTTTTTTTTTTTTTTTAAGTTTACTTATTTATTTTGAGAGATAGAGGGAAAGGGAGAGAATGAGCAGAGGATGGGCGAGAGAAAGGGAGAGAAAAAGATGTTCCACACTGAGCCCAACATGGGACTCAATCCCAGGACCGTGAGATCAAGTGCTGGTTTTATTTTTAAAGCTAAGTTATGACACAGCATCAAAGGGAAAACCATGGTATTATGAAATGATAAAATGATTGATGAAATCAATCATAAGTATTTATAGCATGTGTATATGCTATTCTCAATTATAATACCCATTTTCAAGCTAAGGAGGAAGTAGTAAAACAAGAGTAAAAGTTAGAAACACAAAAGTAGGTTTTTAAGCAAGAAAAATACGTAAAGGCGAACTCAAGAAAATTAGTTAAAACATAAAACATGATTTTTTTTTCTGGCAAGAAAGAGATGGATTTGATTCAGTGAGTATTTATTTAGTCTTTCAACTTTTCTAACGTAGTATTTAGACCATTTCCAGTCCTGCCTATAATTATATGCATCGAACAAGATTGGGAAGATCTTGTGTCACATTCAGTGAGGTGGCCAAATGGACTCGGATGTTGTGGGCCAAAGTGGGTTCAAATTCTGGCTCTGTTAAGGTTAAATTGGAAATAGTAATTCTTTCCTCACAGATTTCCTTTGGATTAAATGAGATCAGTGCAGAAAAGAACAAATACTGAGTGCTCACTGAATGCTATCCATTGATGGTAAATGTACTATTTCTTACCCAGAAATTAAAGACACAGTAAAATAGATATATTACAGTCTTTAATTATATTTACTATTAATTATTAAAATTTATTTATAAAATTTGTCCTCAACTATCAATGGCTAAACATTGTTAACAGTGAAGATGTATTGTTCATGCAAATATTCTTATGCAAAAATTCCACAAAATTGTCTTTTAAATTATAAATGTGAAATTATTGATAGTGAAAAGAACATGACAAATTACCAACGCAATCAGCTTTAGCTTTCAGCTTTCATTTAAAACAGACCTTTTTATTTCTACAGACCTCCCAAATAATCTGTTAGCTGCTCAGTAAAATTTTCTCAAATCCTCAGTAAATAATTGCCAAAATACTTCTTTTGGTTAATCACAACCTAAGATTATAATTAAACAGATATCTTATAGCAAATTCTTCTGAATAAGGACCAAATGAAGAGCAATATATTGTCCAAATATGTTATGGAATTTGGCTTTGCTTAATTTATAGTGGGAAAAATGCATATATAGTAATATAATACATATAACAGATAAATAAGGTAATAAAACATGTTATATGTTTATATATTATATATGATTACATATATTTATAATTATCTATATATATATATATATATATATATATGCAATATGCAAAAACATTAGGCTTGAAATGGGACTATCCAGGAAAACCTGAGATACATGATTGCTTGTTTCCATTAAGTCCACAGATTTTATGGACCAAAAGAAGTGTATAGTAGATTAGCTTTTTCTTGTTTCTTTCTTTTTTTTGTGGAAAGTTGGTTATGCTCAATCAGGTCTCATAAATTTTGTCACTGCGTGACTTGACTTCTCATGTAATGTGGTATATTCATATAAAATAATGACATATTTGTAATAGTGCCAGATATTTCTGAGTCAATGTTTCATGATTTTAATATAACATTCTCTATATTCTATACTGAATTAATTACACTGGTTCTCTTGATTCTAACTTTCCAATTGACTCATGCATTTAGATAGATTCTGTTTGTCCATGTTATTATTTTCATGTATTAGGCACTAAACATTTTCTTCAGCATTTATTGAAATATGACGACTCTGGTCATTTTAACTAATTGTTTTCATTCTTAATCATCTCTTTACCTTAAATTTCAGTTTTCTACCTTTTCTTAGTGGTCATTAAATTAAAACATACTTCGAATTTATTACCTAATTCTTATTACTATAGTGTCATAAAAATTAAATTAAGTCAGTAACAATTCTACCTATCAAATAATTATTGTAGTCATCTTCACTTTTGTGTTTTATTATCTTCTTTAATCAGTCTGCACATATGTGTGTGTGTGTATTAGAGATCCTCTAATACCATGTTTTATTCTTTTTATTAATAATATTTTAGTTGAGATCAGTGGATCTGTATCATTTACATAAAGTCATCCCACCCTGGTGTACCACATAATAAATTTAACTGAGAAAAATGCCACTCTTGACAAACTACAGTTTATTTTCCATCCATTGAAACCAAAGTCTATTATGATATACCATAACAGAGAATCAAATTTTATTTTAGTCTCTATACTCCTCCAAAAGTCACAATAGATTCAACAGAAATATAGGCAGATACACAACTGATAAGCAAACACACAACATAAAACTAAAAACTTACTTTCTACAAGAGAGTAAATAACTAAACTTTTCCTTGGCCAATTCTAGTCCACATTTCAATGTTTCATTATATGCTTCTATAATTTCTTTAGACAAGTTATTTTCAAACGTTTTCTGCAATCAGTATATAGTTTGTCTTTGTGGTTTCTTTAAATAAAGAAATACAAAGAAATAAATGGTATATACCTAAAGGTTAATTGTTGCAAAGTACTTCACTAAGACAAACAAAGAAATGAAACAAAAATATGAAAGTCCTTCTATTGCCAAGATGCCTGAGAAAATAAAGGTTAACTTGTAGGCATCCGTCTGTTTGTTTCATGGCATGCTCTCAATGACTAGAAATCTAGGTGACATTTGAGAGCTTTAAAATACTTATCATGTTACACAATCTAGTAATAATTATAATGAAATCAACAACGGTACTCTCAAAATATGTCAGTGTCTATTAAAAACATTCACAATTATCACGTTTCCCTTGTTTACCCTAAAGCATTATATCACTGAATAGAACTAACAGTTGTGACTTAACATTCTTATAAATTTAAAAGTCAAATCTAATATATTCTGTTATATTTTAATTATTTGCTTTGATTTAGGTTGTAGTGAAGTTGTGTCATGTCTGTTTTTCATAGCAAATTAGAACTTCTCTATATTGCTTAATATTTTCTGTTCGCCAAATATTGTGACTTTACACATTAAATAGTCTGTTGGAACTTCTGAGCGTGGTTCAAGGCACTGAGTGAAATCAAGTGTTCTGAAGAAAAGTAACTAATTATATTCACATCCATAAAATCCATGATAAAATCCACCTCTTTTATGCCAGGTTGTCTTCTAACTCCTCCATTAATCTCCAGTAACTCTCCAAAATTCTTTGTTTCCGTCACTGACATCATCATCAGGCTTCAAAACTGCCTGATAATCTTTCACGCATCTACCTATTTCCTGTCTCCTTCATATTTCCAAAAACAGACCAACAATAGCTATTTTCTGAATAACAGTAGCTGTAGTTTATTGAGTGCTTTCTATAAATGAGGTCTTATATTAGATAATTTATGTAAGGTTCATAACCACACCAGGAGGTATTATCTCCTTGAGACAAACTAACAAAGGAAACAAATCAAAAAACCTTTTTGTAAGTTTCCCAAGTCCACAAATTTTATACAGAATCCAAGTAATTTTGACACTAAAGCCAATGCTTTGATTTATATCTTCCAGCTCATTTACTATAAATAAAGCAATCTGTAAAAATGGCAGATTCCTACATACACTTGATAAAAGCTTCATTCATAAAAGTGAAATATCAGAAAAAGTTCATCTTTAAAGAAGTAGCATGACACAAATAGAGAACTGAGAGAAAAATTAACTCTAAACAAATAGAGAACTGAGAGAAAAATTAACTCTAAACAAATAGAGAACTGAGAGAAAAATTAACTCTAAACAATATGGTTAAAACATGAACGAACCACCTCCATTGTGATCATTAAAAATCAACTTCCAGGGGCATCTTGGATGACAATCAGTTGAGCTTCTGAGTCTTGATTTTGGCTCAGGTCATGATCCCAGCATCGTGGGATCGAGCCCTGCGTTGGGCTCTGTGCTAAGCATATGGAGCCTGCTTAAGATTCTCTCTCTCTCTCTCTCTCTCCCTCCCTCCCTCTGCTCCTCTTCCTTGCTTGTGCTCTTTCTCTCTCTAAAATAAATAAGTAAAATAAAATAAAAAATCAACTTCCAGTCCTCCCCATAGTGTGTGGAGCTGATTCTGTGTATATCTAGAGCACATTACACACTTGACTCACGAAAACTAGTTCCACCCAAATAACACTTCTGAATTGGTCCTCTTATATCCCCACTAAATTACTGGCTTCTTAAACAACTGACTGGCATTCCTTTTCATAGAGATGGCCTCTGGTCTTCTTTTTCTTAAAAAAAAAACAAACAAACTTACATTTATTTATTTTTGAGAGAGAGAGAGACAGAGCACAAGTGGGGGAGGGACAGAGAGAGAAGGAGACACAGAATCCAAAGCAGGCTCCAGGCTCTGAGCTGTCAGCACAGAGCCTGACGCGGGGCTTGAACTCACAAACTGTGAGATCATGACCTGAGCTGAAGTCAGACACTTAACCGACTGAGCCACCCAGGTGCCCCTCTGGTCTTCCTTTTCAATTTTACTTTTATTTGCCCTGCTTTTCATTGCATTTAATATTTTTAGATGCCAAAGTTTTATTTTGTGATTAGACAATCATTTCCATATCATGCTAAGTAAACAATAAGTTTTATTGTTAACATTGACAAAAATGACATTATTAATACCTTTTTCACATTTGATTCTGATTTCATAGATCAGTGCCAGAGAAGATATTATTTCTAATATCAGTTCTTTACACTGAAAACTTACAAGGAGACTAATATTCTACATACTTGAAGTATCTTATGTAAATGAAGATGATACCACATATTTAAAAGTTCTTAGGAGAAAAGCATGGTTTCCTTGGGTTTGGTAATGAGTTTTTAGATACAACATCAAAAGTATGATCCATCATTTTAGTGAAAGATTCTGTTCACCACACAATGTTACATGTAATACACTATGTAATGACACACGCATAAAAGATATTTCTAAATGCTAATGTTATGTAGAAATAAGTACATTGAGACTATGCTCACAAAATGGTGTTGCATTTAGTACACTTTATTTTTTTTAATTTTCTTTAAAGTTTATGTATTTATTTTGAGACAGAGTGAGCAGAGGAGGGGCAGAGAGAGAGGGGGAGAGAGGATCCCAAGCAGGTTCCACACTATCAATGCAAAGCTCAACACGGGGCTTGAACTCATGAACCCTGTGATCATGACCTGAGCCAAAATCAAGAGTTCGATGCTTAACCAACTAGGTCACCCAGAGGCCCCTAGTATACTTTAAAAAATTATATGTACAAAAGGTATTTCTAAGAATGGCAGTTTTATATATGAGTAATTAAAGTGTTATTCCAAGAATGAATGTGTTGACAACATCATGCTGTATTTAAAACATTCTGCAAAAGCACAGAAATAAAAGAAGTTTCTAAGAATGGTAAGTGTATATATGAACACAAGTATTATTGCAGTGTATAACTATATTCAACACAATGTGGTGCATTTAATACACCTTGAAAAAATATATGTATAAAAGTTACTTCAAACAGTGTTATGTGTGTGTGTGTGCGTGTGTGTGTGTGTGAATTACTGCAGTGTTATTTTATTGAAAGAATGAATTCACAAATGTGTAATATATGGAATACACTATGCAGTGTTATATATATAAAAGATGTTTCTAAGGGTAATAAAGTTGTGTTGTATCAGGGAAAAAAACACTATGAAAGAAAAATATCTGATAAAGTGAATTTCAGTAAAAACTTCTCTGCAAAAGACACCGTTAGGAAAATGAATAGATAAGTCACAGACTAGGAGAAAATATTTGAAAAATATGTATATGATAAAGGATGTATATTCAACATATACAAAGAAGACTTAAAGCTCAACAAAAACAAACAACTCAATTAAAAACTAGGTGAAAAATCTAAACAGACACCTCTCAGAGAAGGATACCAATGTCAAATAAGCATATGAAAACATGCTCAATGTATGCTTCTAGGGAACTGGAAATTTAAACAATGAGGTATCATTACACATCTATTAGAATGCCTAAAATGTAAAATATTGACAGCACCAAAAGCTAAGAAGAATGGGGAGCAACAGGAACTCTCATTCACTGCTGGTAGGAAAGCAAAATGGTACATGAAAAGTTGGGCATTTGGGGGGTCACTATCCGACTCATGGTTTCAGCTCAGATCACGATTTGATGGTTTGTGGGATCAAGCCCCACATTGGGCTCCATGCTATCAGCATGGGATTCTCCCTCTCCATTTCTCTCTTTCTGCCCCTCCTCCACTTGCTCTGTCTCTCTCTCTCTAAAAATATATAAATATAATTTCAAAAAATTTGGCAGATTTTAAAGGGCTAAAACTTAGTTTCACCATAAATGTTCTTGGTTAGAAAAATATAAAACTATAGCTATTAGAGAATGATGCCAAAAAAAGATTCAATGAAAGGTTTCATTTCACTGACAAATTGATTCAGGGAAAAAATAATATATTACTTACAGGTTGGCTAAGGAGTAATATTACCTTCTAATCAGTATTAGCCAATTTTTACTAAATCCATCATGTAATTGATAAATACTTAGCAACTATTCCTTTCTGTACATAATTAATGTTTAGTATACTTTTGAAGATAAAGTATTACAAATTCGATTCTTGTTACTGCACTGGTGTTATCTAGAATCTAGCAAATCCTTATCGAAAAAGAGCACAATATCTATTGAAGCTACTTTTGTCTACCTAGGAACTTCTGTGAAAAAAAAAAAACATACAGAAAAATTACAAAAAAAATGCATTATTAATTTCAACACTGAGCATACTGGTTAGGAATTTCAGCTATCTTAATGGTAGTAAGATCCCAAGTACATAAGCTTAGTTTCCTGATGAAAAGATTTCTAAACCTAAGAAAGACACCTCTGTTGGGAAGAAAAAATTTGAGCCTTTAAACAGATATATTTTAATTGTGTTTGTATTCGTATTGTATTTCTTTACATTCACCAAGGTATGCCTTTAAAATAATGATCTAAGAAGAGTCAGTTGCCAGTGAATATTTGTGCCTTCACATAAGATAGCTTTGAGGAACACCGAGGAATATGTCAGGCTCAATTTCCCTCCCTGTATCATACTGCACTGATTCAAAGATACTCCCCCCCACCCCCGCACCTATATTCTGACTCTGAATTCTTATAGTTGACGGCATCTCACAATCATTATGAGCCAGACAGCAGTTTTGATATGATTGTCATTGTCTGTGATGTGATTACTTGGTCATAACTATTCATACTGTTGTCATTTCAGTTGAGTTACGTGCATTTTGGAGGCTACATAAGTTGAGTTTAATTATCATTTAAAATGTCTTCCACACTTCCACTATAATTGAGCATTGTCAGTAAATAGAATTGTTACTTGAGGCTTAGAACCAAAATTTCAGAAACAGATTTGACATTATTGACGGAAATATTTATTGTTGGGAGGGATGCTCGCAGATCCATATGTTTTGTGAAGCAAATATTAAGCTACTCAAGAAAAGAAGACATACTTAGAAGAAGATATCTACTGAGAAATTTCAAAAGGATTATTATGCACCAAATTTTATGCAAAAGAAATTGTTCCTCTAGGACGGATGCAAAAACTTCAAAGCATTAAGAGGCTGGTCTGATTAATGCATCACACAAAACTATCCTTAAGGCATTCTTCAAGGCTTAAGTAGTACTTCTATTTTTTCTTAGCCATACATAATGGCATATCTTACAATCACTCTCATTTTACATTTGGTGAAATTCAGTTTCTTTAAAGAATATGAAATCAACTATAAAGCACTCCTTTTTCTTAAACTATTTCAAAACCACAATTTTCTCATCATATTAGAAAATAAAAATCCAAGAAAAAATATGTGCATTTTGGAAGAGATAAGAATTTATTAGAGTCACAGGTTATAAGGAAAATCTATAACCCAGTAAGAGATGATATATCATGAACAAGAATGGCAACATAGGATTCTGGGTGCCTACCTACAGCTTACTGTAGGAGTTCTACCATGCTTATGCCTCTAATTCAATTCCATGTCAAGCTATGAAACTATACAGGGTAAACATCAAAATAAAATTGAAAGACCATTTAGAAAGAAAATTGAGACATTATATTATATTTATGAGAAATTATATTATATATTTCTATAGAATTATTTTCATATATAAGGAATTCAGTCATTTGTATATATATTAGCCTAGTACTCTAATAATTTAGAGAATGACTATTGATATTGATGAAAAAATATTATAATTGTTATATTTTATGAGAACTAAAAAATTAACCTTTATATCAACCTCTGTATAAAAACCGGACCACTATGAATAATTTAGAATAAACACAAATATTCTTTTATATATACATATATTTACATTTATGTATTTAAATACAAGTGATATATACTTGGATATATATGCACACATAAACATGCATATTGTGATAAAAATTTATACATATGCATATAATGTCATATCTTCTCTCTAAATTTGCACAGTGGATTCTTTTTGGGGGGAGAAGTTCAGTGTTTATACTTCCGAGGCTCTCACACGCATTCAACTTTTCATGTTGAAGCATTTATATGTTTGTATTTTAATAGTCCAAAATATCCATTTTACTTATTAATTATTTAATCAATGAAAGAAAGAAATTTCGAAGGCATTCTCCCATGTGAAAACATGGCAGAGGCTGTGTCTGTTTATACAACAAAGGACACAGGTGTGTGGACAGAAGAAATCTGCAAGTAAAGAGAAAGAATAAATGAATGCTCACTAGGCAATCTAGGGTAGAGAGTTGAATGAAGCAATGACAGCCTCTCAAGCAAACAGAGAATTTTTTTACAAAAAGCATTCTCTACCCTCAGGCACAATTACAACAGCTGTACCATACAGCCTCTATCAGTCATAATCTAGCATAGTGCCTCTTTCTATTAACCAAGCAATAGAGGAGCAAAAATTACTTAGACCAGTCCATATGAGGCACTCTGTTTGCTGCAATGCATTCTGATGGCTTAATTAGGTGGCACATGAGGTTTTGCAAGTCAGGTTCATCACAAAGGCCATATCATCAAAGCAGTCTGGTCTACAGCTAGATTACAAATACCAGTTTCCTCATTGAATGTCTTGTCACTGACCGTGTCTGTTAGTTTGCTTCCATACACTTAACCAATTAGATAAAGCCTCACACTAGTAGACTAAGGCTAATAAAGAGCCATGGAATTGAGGACAGCTGGCGATTTCTCTGGTTATTAAGATCTCATCTTCAACTGAGTGATGGTCTCTAGAAAATAAGGAATGTGTTTTATTCTTTTAAGTATTTGTTCTCTTTCTAGACCTGACACACCTATGGATGGGATTTCCAATCCTATTTAACACTCATAAACACACAAAAATTAAAAAAAAGTCACATCACAATGTCAACTGATTTAATAATCAAAGAATTTCCAAAATGTGTAAAAGAATATGAAGGAAAGTCCTGATAAAAGCAATTACACTGACAGAATAAATCATATATTCCAGATGTTTTAAGAGTCTTTACTCCATAGTTTGGTTATTTTATTCATCTTATGAATGCTAACTTCAACTTGATTAATTGATTAATTGTCCAGAAAAATTTTACTAGTGTTAATATATATACAAGAAACAATAACAAATAATACATATATACATTCATCCATATATATGTATATCCACATATATACACACGCACACATATATATGATGGGTGACTCTAAACAGCATTTCAGATAACCATTTTGAGCTTAAGTCCAACAAAAATCAGAAATGAACTACCAATTCTATGATCAAATGGAAGTATACTAGTATGCTCATATATTTTCCACTTGATCTTTTAAAATAATTATATATTCCAAATACATATTAAATGAAATCATTGCATAGAACTCTATGGCTAATTTCATTAAGGATGCCACCACTGGCACATCCTCCAACAATGAATCTTCAGGTCATTCCTGACTCCTCTCTCTCCTTCTCCCTTCTCTTCCCATGATCACTCAGCTTTTCTGACTCTATATCCATAGGTTCCATAATACTATCTCTTTTCCTTCTCTGTTGCCTGATCTATACTGAGGATTCTACCATTTTTTTCTGAAATCTCTTCCTTTCATTGCCTTATTCATTTATCAATAAACATTCAGTGAATAATTTCTCTTAGGTATTGATGATACTTTTGAAAACTTCCAGGAGTGGTATCCTGTGTTCTACCATTTTTATTATTTTTCCTCCACCGAGGAAAAATGTTTTCTCTAACCTTACAACAGTAAGATGTAAATGTTAAATAGATGTTAAATATTTGTTGAATTAAAAAATGAAAAATAAAAAAACAACTTGATGTACCACATCTCCACTAAATTACAGTTCTAAAAAATAATATTGTTAGCTTACTTCCCCTGGATAAAGTCTCCCAGTGTCTCCCTGCTGACTAGAGTTTATATTTAAAGCTTCTTCACATGGTATAAAAGGATCCTCAAGATTTTAACTTCAAACCTGTCTGGACTCATCTCAAAATATCCCTTCATTGCACTTTTCCTTTCAACCAAACCACACCAGGGTTCTTACAGTCTTCATAGCTCTGTCTCGTGGCATGAGCCTGGTATTATCTTTCCCACCCACGCCTCTCCAACCAGGTAAATCTTGTAAAACTAAAGTGCATAGCTCACAGTAGGAGCTTAATAAATGTTAATTTTCCAACAGATGATTCTCTTGCTTGCCTGCTCTCTGAAGCCTTCTATGAGGTCCTCAAGTTGCTGCTCTGGGTTCTAAAGGACATTTGGCAATGACTCCTGCCAGCATAGGGTCTCATCCTTGATTACATGTCTGTTTTCCCTGAATGGTATTTGTACTTAATTGTTGTTCTGCTACAACCATATAGTGCAGATTAGGCTGGTAACACACATTATAGACATTAATAATGTTATTTATCAGTGTTACTAAAGAACAACTTCCATATAAGGGGTCCACTCAGAGTCTCCAGTTCTTTGATGATTTTATTTTTAATCCAGACACAACACAAACTAATTATAACTTTCTCTCTGATGTGTAAACTGACATAAGGAAAGATTAACTTATGCACCAAGGTAACACAAATCAAGTAAATAGATATTATTTAAATACAGGCCTATCTGAATCAAAAGCCATATTTTCTCTGCTATGACATTTTGATACTTTTGATGTTTCCTGAGTAGTCTTCCCTCCCCTTCCCCTACACCCTCTCCCCCCAACCCTTTTCTTTCTTTCTTTCTCTGTATGGGCAGTTCTTTATTAATTAATTAATTTTGGTTAAATTAAATTGTGAAAAGTAACATTCAGAAAATATGTGGTTTCTCTTATTCTCTGGCTTTCTAGCTTTCTATAAAACTTACAGAAATGCGTCATACAAAGTTTTACTAACATGACATGAGCAAAGACTTCAAAAGTTGCAATATCCCTTACTTTTGTGAAATATTAGTCTGAATATGAGATTACATTATATATATATATATATATATATATATATATATATATATATATACCACATCTTCTTGGAATACTACATGGCCATGAGAAAGAATGAAATCTGGCCATTTGTAGCAAAGTGGATGGACCTCGAGGGTGTCATGCTCAGCGAAATAAGTCAGGCGGAGAAGGACAGATACCATATGTTCGCACTCATAGGTCTAACAGGAGAAACCCAATAGAGGACAATGGGGAGGGGAAGAAGGAAAAAGAGTTAGGGAGAGGGAGGGAGAAAAAACACGA
>CM053573.1:31132008-31218498 GCA_028646485.1 Cryptoprocta ferox
AAAAAAAAAAAAAAAAAAGAACCCAGACAGTCACACAGAGAAGAGAAGCCTGCTGTCTATGAACCAGGAATTGGCTCCCCATATACCAGATCTGCCAGGGACTTGATCTTGAGCTTCCCAAACTCCAGAACTATGAGAAATAAATTTCTGTAGTTCACAAGCCACTAGTCTAAGGTATTTTGTTATAGCAGCTCTACTAGACTAGGACAGTAAGCATTTTGCCATAATGTAATGGATCTGATATATACCTAAAGACTTCTAGAACTTTTGAACTTCAGTGTTTTTTTAAATGTTTGTTTGTTTTGAAAGCAACAGAGAGAGAGAGAGAGAGAGAGAGAGAGAGAGAGAGAGCGCGCGCGCAGGAGATCATAACCTAAGCCGAAATCAAAGGTCCAATGCTTCACTGAGCCACCCAGGCATCCCCCTGAACGTCTGGTTATTTTACACATTTCATTAATTATGGTGTTCAAACACATAGCAATGAAATTGATGATTAATATTGCTTAAAAGAAAAACATCAAAAGAATAATACCAATGAGCAGTAAAATGGACTTCACCCTCCCTTGAGGTATTCTAAGAATATTACTATGGTACAGTTTTAGGAGAATCACCACAAAGAAAGAACAAATAATAATTTTATTGCTACAAAATAAGAATCTGAAGCATTAGTTCTTAAGACACTGTACACAGAGAATTAGAAATACTGATGAACATCTTCAAATAAAGTGCTACGAGCAGCCTGAAGACAGTCAAACAAACACTAGAAGTTCTACTTAATGTTTGGTCTCCTTTCAGCATGTGGAAGCCAGTCCTTCATTGGTTTAAAGCAACGCTAGCATGACTTTTGAATTATATATTTTAGTACAGTGCTTTGTGAGAATTCATACATGCATTTCAAGATTAAAATATAAAATCAATAAAGACAGCAAGATGGTTGTCAACCACCAGCTAGACTATCTTATCTAAATGATGGGAATGCAGTTATGTATAAAAATAAACATAATGTGCTATCTTTCAGGGCATGATGAAGATAAACACCAGGTTCTCTACTATAGCTACCATAATCATTAAAGAATCAATGCCAAATTAAACTTCACAAATCCTTAGGGGAAGAAGGAGGGAAAAAAATTACAGCAGTAACTGCAGAAAGGTTCAAATCAATTTTTAACCCTAAACCTAGTGAAGTTCATTAGTATTGCTAACACAACAGCAAAGGTAAAGACAGCAAAATGGAGATTTTTATCTTCCTTTTGCTTTAATTATAGAGTTGTTTCAGGCAACCTAATTTTCAGACTGTTTTTTTTTTAAAGATTTTGTTGATATATTAGTGGAATCATACTAAGAATAAATAAATTTAAAACATGATTTAATGTAAAGAAATTATGCATGTAAAGACACAGAATGTAAAGATTTAATATAAAGACAATTATACCAGATTTTTTTTTCTTTTTTTTTTCTTTTGTAGCTAAAATGAGAGCTGTCTACATCAGGCACTCTTTTCAAAAAAATCAATGCCCAAATTCACAAAGATGAGTCCTTAAAAGTATACTCATGTACACAAAGACAAAAAGAAAGCAATTTTCAAACAAAAGCAATTTTCAAAATGCTCTGCTCACACTAGCTCTGTCAGATGAATTCTATGCCCACTTGACCCTCAATCATATTTTTCATTTCATCATTCTGATGAAAATTAGCGGGGTACATGATGTTTGGTCATCCCAGCTGAAAGTGAATCCAATTGCAGACATATTTTTCTGGAAAATATTATCTTTCAAGTAATGTAACATGGAAATAAACAGCAGTGGTCTCACTACTCTAAAAATAATTGTTGCCTCTGATAAGTTAGATTTATCTTAGCACTGATAACAACAATAGAGGAAATTGTCTGGGCATTGGTTTGCTCAAAGAAAAGTTACATGTGAAATTGATCTGGCTTGACACTTATGTTGAGAGGGAGATAGGGAAAGAGGTAGAGAGGGGGAAAGGGAAAAAACGCAAGAATAAGAGAAAATAAGAGAAACTGAACAGTTGATTTAGCTAAGCATGTTCTGGCGGCAGTTCCTAGAATCAACAACAAACCAATTGTATAGCAAGTGAGGTTAGTTATCTTCTGAACATCCTCAGCTTTCAGAGAGTGCTGCTGTGATCATTCTCTTCTCTCTGTTTAATCTAATTGAAAAGGAATGTCTGGTGACTCATTTTTCACTTTAGCGACCAAGACTTCAATTAAAGCCAGCCATACAGCAAGTTAAACAACCCAAGCTGTGCTACTATTAAGCTTCAGTAAATACAAATATCTAATAAAGTTAAAAAGTATATTTAATGGACTATGATGTCACTGTTAGATTACTTTCTCTAAAGACAAAACAAAGAATATTCTGAAAAGCATATTAAAATGACAACGCCCAATTGCCTATATTTCATTTATTTAATAATATTTCTTTGAGAACCCACGATGTACCATCCTAAGATTCAAAAATTAATACCACACAGTCTTTGCCCAGAAAGAGCTTATTATACGCAGAGCGAAACATACCCAGATAAGGTACATATATGATAGTAATTTAAATCACAGAGTTAGAGTGCTATTCTATGAGATTGAAGTAGCCAGTCTTCTGGCAAATTGGAAAATGTTCACCATGGAAGTAAACACTTCAGTGGGTCTTGAAGGAATGGTAGTTGTTGATCAAGCCAAAAGAATTTAAAATTGGAGAGGAACGGAATTCTAAACAAAAGTACCAACTGTGCAGAGGCATGGAAGAAAGAGTCTGTGTGTTTGAAGAACAATAAATGATTTTATTTGGGTGAGATTTCAGGTGACAATATGTGTGTGAGGCTGTGACTGGAGAGGAAGTTGAAAAAATTGAACAGGGCCAGAAAGGAAAGAGCTTTGTGCATAAAAACACTTAAGCAGAATGTATCGAACAAATGTGGTTTCTAGAGAAAGCTCTGTAAATCATGGGCATGAAGAGAGCAAGTCTGGAGATCATGAGACCACATAGGTCGCCATTACATTATTCTACAATACTAGCACGATGGCAAAGTCTGCCATTTAGCAAACACTAAATATTTATTGAATTAATGGATAGATAAATGAACACAGTAATATGAACACAATGATACACATCTAAGCTAATGTACTTACAGAGAAGTAGGAAATGCAAACACAAAAGCTATTATATTCATGAAGTCCATATGTCTATGAAGACTGCCATTCCATTAGGCAAGAAATCATGGTGGCTAAAGACAGAAAACACTTATAGAGACATTATACTTAACAATATTAAAAAGAGCAAAATGTACTCTATTTCTGTTATTTGCTTTTATTTTCTAAACAAATGAATTTCAAAGACACTGCCTTGAATGCGTATGGAAACCTACAATTAGCTCAATTCTATTGGAAGATGAGTCACAGCACTATTTTTAAATGGATGTGACATTTAAATTAAAATCTATTACTTCAGGTCTGACTTTTTAAGTGCCTAAATAACCATGTTTTTTACAACTATTCCTATTAAGCCCTGATATTAATTTCTAAGTTGTGAGTAGATTACATATTAATACTTAAATGAGCTGCAAATTTTTAGATTGCTTAAGAGCAAACAGCTCTGGAAATATCATTACCCCAAATGCATACAGAGCCCAGTTAATCTGAGCAATTGTCTTCACTTGTGTTGGATTAGATTATGAAGATATAGCGGCAGAGAAGGGATAAAAGGAGCAAGCATTAGATTTCAGACTGGCTATTAGTAATTCTATAGCAAGAAAGACATTAATATAGCAGCAAAAGAGCAGGTCAAAGGCAATTTTAATATGTCAACATGCACAAAGACTTATAACAAAAAGATTCACCCACAAAAGGCTTTGCGTGAAAGATGGGGGGAAATTCTGTGACTGGCAATTGTGTTGCATGCAGTCTAGAAGGCAAGGGTTTTTGAAAGGCATTTAGCTTTAAACCACTCAGTGTTCCTGTGAATGTCCTCAGCAGGACCAGAAATGGAGGATTCAATTTTCAAAGATAATTGTGTCAGATAACTGTCTCATGGCTTTTCAGCAAGAAACTGATAAACACCTAATTACTAACCAAGTGATTTTAGAGCTATATAGCTAGGCCGGTGTGCAGGCTACCGAGAAAGACCTGGACACTCAACGTATCAGGAGGGAAATGCAGTTGGATTGTGAATTAATTTCATTTATTTGGCTAATGAAATCTTATGAACTATCCTATCCTAAACAAATAATTTATTATTTTAACAAAAGAGCAGAAATTTCAACATTAAATCAATTATAGCCACACAAATAACTTCTCATCACAACCCATTCAAAACAATCTACTGAAAATAAAAACAGCTGTAGTTGGAAGTTTATTTTCTTTGGCAAGCCTTGTATAATTATATGGATGCTAGCTTCTTATACTGAAAAAAGAAAAATCTTAATATTTCCAGAGGTTAGAATCTGGTTCAACTCTTTTCATAGCCATATTAGCCATAAATGCATGACTATTCACCTTTAATCATTTATGTAGGAACATGCAGCTGGGGCTCTTGACTACTTCTGGGTTTGATTCCCTATCTGATCCAATATTATGTGCTGTCTTGACAACTGGCGAAACTGGGATAGTCTCAAATGGCCTGACTTTGTTTCCCTCTCCACTTCACTCCTGTGGGTAAGATCCTCTAGCAAAACAACCTTCCTACAATAGGGACCAGGCACAGTTCTTGTTTATCCCTGAGTATAGGGTTTTATTACATAGCCAGCCCATGAAATTTATTTAAACAAGCCAATCACACCCTTTTAGTAAGGGGAAGGAGGAACCCCATCCTCTTTATACTAGAAAGCCCACAGCCTCTGGGGTCATTCTACTCTGTTCCAGAGTGCAACTCCCATGTGACCCTACACGGCATGTGGTATCCTCTTCCCAGAGGCTGTGAGTGCATATGAGTAATAAACAGCTGGTGATCTCATCTGTCCAGTGTTGGATGTTGTGTGTTCAACCATCCTCATAACCCTATGAGGAGAATTCCCTCCCTCAACAATGGGGTGAATATGAGGTGAGGTAAACATCATAGGACCACTCAGATTGGTCAAAAGTACAGATCTTCCCTTTCTTTAAATAAATAAGTTATTTGACTGGTATATTTCCAGGGTGAATGCCTAATTGTGGAAACCTGGAGAGGCAAATAAAATGATGGGCAGCACTGAGCAAAATGCTTTCCTATGTCAAAGATTAAGCTATTACTGGCATTTCTAGAACACTTCCCCCAGTTGCCTCACGTAGCTCCTAGTCTACTTGCTACTTGTGTAAAGCAACAGGATTAAGTCAAAAGAGGAACATATTAGCACAAAACATAAACAATGCACTCCATTACCAAAGGTTGATCAGAAAACGGATTCATCCACTGAAGCATAAAAGACCACTGAATTTCAGCAAGTTATACACAAGTTATACCCAATAGGTTTCCTTATGTAGAAGTTGTTCTTTAACTATTTTCATCATAGGGGCACCTGGGTGGCTCAGTCCTTTTAGTGTCCAACTTTGGCTCAGGGCATGATCTCTCAGATCCTGAGTTCAAGCCCCGCGTCTGGCTCTGTGCTGACAGCTCAGAGCCTGAAATCTGCTTCTGATTCTATGTCTCCCTCTCTCTCTGCCCCTCGTGCTCTCTCTCTCTCTTTCTCTCTCTCAAAAGTAAACATTAAAAAAGCAAAAAGCAACCTATTTTCATCTTAAAGACAAGATGATGGTTATTTATTTGGCAGAGGCAATTTTTTCATTCCTTTTACATTCTGCCATGCGCTCTCTCTCTTTGCCATGATTTCTTTTTCTTTTCTTTTCTTTTTTTCTTTCCTTTTTTTTTGTCCTCTAGTTACTCCTATTTTAGGTCAATTTGAAATCAGAGGCAAAAGCCCGATCAGGACAGAGGAGGGAAAAAAAATAGCTACAGGAAGTAAAAGGAAAGTACATTTTATACACTTCTCTGTTAAAATTGGGATATGATCATTATTTGAAGGTAATTACTGCATGCCTCTGCATCTATCCATTAAACTAAAGCGCTTGAAGGTTTCTTGGACCTTTAACAACATGAAATATTACAAAGCAATCAAAGGTAATATAATGAATTTTAGCAATTACAGGATCATAGGAAAAGTAGGTGTGTGGTTAATTATTATTCTATTTTAGTTGCTTTTGAATCCACAAAATGATTTGAGCTACAAGGTATAAATTAGACCATTTTGCTGTTGTTGCAAAGTAGATACATACTTAAATTGAATTTACAAAGTTAAATTTCAAATCCATGATCCTGATAATTAGACCAAAGATTAAAATTTATGCAGTAGGTGATACCTTATTCCCAGTATTAAGGAGAAGTTATTACCTTCCACATAGTTTGTCTTTTGCATGGTAAAATAACACCTGAAAAAAATGTGACTTAGCTGACTTATTTTAGAGTCCTTTCCTAGAAAATTCCACCCCAATAACCATTTTGTTTTGTTTTATTCAAGTCAATTATATCATCTCTGTCTTTTGTCTCTTCTCCTCTCAAGTCAATTACTTCCACCAAAATTCAAACATGCTCTAATATCTCACAACTTCAAGCACAATACAGAAGAAAAAAATGAAAAGTATTTGTTGCTTGACTCCGTGACCCATTCCAGTTATGGCCTTACTCAGTCATGGCTCTTCTGCTGTAAAATTCCTTTAGGATTGGCTGTGTTCACCTTCTCCATTGCCTTAATTCTCCTTCACTTTTCTTACCCCTCCAGTCTGACTTCTGCTCCCATCATAACACTGAAATTTTTCTAAGGTAGCCAATGTTTTCCTTCATGTTAAATAAGACCTGTCAAAAATATTCAACACATATTATTGCTTGTTCTTTTGGAAACTCTCTATTCTCTTGGCCTCTGTTTTGCTACACATTCTTGATTTTTCTCCTATCCTCTGGCCAGTGCAATTTAGGGAACATTTTGGGATCTTCCTCCTCCTCTTGTCTATCTCACTTTTAAATATTGAAGTCACTAGAGAGATAGCTCTAAATGCTCTTCTCTTTCTAGGCCCTTTTCCTGGAAAATCTCATTGATAAAAACGTTCTATGTGCTGGTATTTCTCCATCCTAGCCCCCTATCATGAGGTCCAAGCCAATGCACCCAAATGATTATTTGATATATTCACTTGCCTGCCTCAGGGACACCTCAAGTTTAACATGTTCACAATTGAACTCTTAATCAAATCCCTCCTGTCTCCATCTCTAGCCTAAATATATTTATTCTCCAGTATTTCACAGATCATCCATCTAGGTACTCATGTTAGATTCTTGATAACTATCTTCCTCTTGCCCTACTTTCCACAGCCCAACCATCCCTATTTTCTATTGAATATACCCAGGTATTCACAGAAACTTGAGTTTCATCATACTTCCTGCATATTTTCCATATCCCAATCGTCACTTAGCCCTACTGATTTTACCTTTAAATTATTTATCAAAACTTCAATTTCCCTCCATCTTCAATATATCCACTGTTCACAAAAATCACCATCATCTCTTCACTAGATGTGACAATTACCTCCTAGCTTATACCTCTATTGCTGTCTTTGCTTCCATCTATCCATTCTCCAAAACAATGGGGTTTTTTCATGTTTTTGATTAAACCAAATTTACTGCATACAGTACACTGATCTTAAGTGTACAAATCAATAAACATTTACAAATGTATATATCCATTTAGCCCCTACTGTGGTAAAGACATAAAATGGTTACTATATTCAAAAGTTTCCCTCATATTCCTTTCCAGTCAATTCTGACCTTCCTCATCTGAGGAAGTCACTATTTTGACTTCTCTTATAATCAATTAGCTTTGCTTTGAATTTCATATAAACTAAATCATATGTACTGATATATGATTTATGTCTCATAGTATGAGAATCCCACAGACATTCATCCAGGATGTTTTTTAGTAGTAGTAGTTTGGTCTTTCTTTAATTACTAAACAATATCCCACTATATGAATATACAATTAATTTATCCCTTTTCCTATTGATGGGCATTTGGATTTTTTTCATTTTATTGACTGTTATGAATAAAGCTCATGTGCCTATTCTTTTTTTAATGTTTATTTATTTTGAGAGAGAGAGAGAGAGAGAGAGCAAGGAGGGGAAGGGCAGAGAGAGATGGAGAGGGAAAGTCCTAAGCAGGCTCCAAGCTCAGCATAGAGACTGATGTGGGGCTCAACACGGGATTTAACATGGGACTATATCTCCATGACCATGAGATCACTGAGTTTTCTCTGACTCAGCCTGAACAAAAGCAGAATTTAGTATTTGATTATCTGCTTTTACTGCTTTCTATTTAATGATTAATTAACTAGAAAACTGAGATAATAAGACCAAACCATCTGAGTACTTTTTCTAATGTCTGAGAATTCTTCTAGTCAAGTCTGTCATTTTATCGCACTGTGATGAACATCTTAATTTTGAGATTACATGACAGTATAGTTTCAAATAGTACTAAAAACTACATCAAATAACATGATATTACTTTGTGATTCAGTACATGTTCTTGATCTTTTTACTTTTACAAAGAAGGAATACCAAGCAAGACCCTGTGGTGTCAGTTCTAGATCTTACATCGAGGAGCTGAAATAAAGGACCACAATGGCCATTGTGTCTGACAGAAAAATGACACAACAACAGAAGATAACACATTTACAAAGACAATTTGCAGAGGACTCCACAGATACAGATCAGAGTAATAAAATGTTAAGTGCTATTCAGTCAGTAGTTGCCAAAATCAGATGCTTAATGAAGTACAGAAATTAAAAAGATGTAAGATCCAAACTACCAGAAGGAAATACAATCATCTTTCACTGTGGAATTACTGAAGACATTAGCAGAATATCAGCAGTTAACATCACAAGTAGAAAAGGCCAAAGAAAGAATGCAAAGATAGCACCAGAAACCAAACATAAGAGAATGCATTGAAGCCTACATTTCTGCTTCTGCCATTTCTTTTCATGAAAACCATTAAGTACACAGAACTTTAAGTCACATCCCAGTCGAATGAGTGCACGTTTGGCAACAGCGCCAGTCTATCTTGTATCTGTGCACAGATTCATAAACCTTTTCCCTACCTGCATCAAGTGCACATAGTACTTATTAAATAAAAGTGATGTTAAGGGGGAAAAAAGTCATAGCCTAGAAAGAAGCGGCAACCCCACCAAGCATTGTGGCCAGAAGTGAAGACATTGTGACTGTCAGGGCTTGACTGACCAGGCACATTTGGAGGCAGTCTGTTACTATGGCCACTTTTCCTCTCAATAGAACTTTGAAAACAGGATAGACATGGGTTCTTCACCCAGTATTTTTGGGTGTCATCTACCATAACCTCCTCAGGAACATCACTATCTCACACTCAACAATTATTTCATGAGTTTGTTCTTTAACCTGGAGACTTCTGCCATAGACTCTTACTGAAATATTAAGAAAAGGCAAACTACTATCAGATTATTTTCTAATATTCTAAACAAACTTCAAACTTTGGGCTTTCTCTGGATAGTATTCATCCCTGACCCAAGCCACAGTTTTTTCTCATGTGTCAGCTCCCTCATATGTTCTCATTCATAAAATAATCTCTTTGGAACACTGGGATTCATGAATCTGAGTCATTTTTGCATAGATTGATTATGAATACCCTTCTCCTCATGTCAGCCTTCCCACCATCTGTGACATCCACCTGGTCTGCATTAATGGACTTCATTGTTGTTGATTTTTTTCTTTTTCCCTCATTAATGGACTTCTTAACCTGCGATCCTATCATACTGTTACTGACCTGTCAGCCCTATGACCCCCCAGGACAGCCTTCTTCACCTCCTATCCGCCAAAGACATATTACTAGACCAATGGTCACTTTTGATCTCATGCCTGCCTGATTCCTATCTTTTGGACCACTGAGGGCTCCTGTCTTGATTCATATCAGTATTATATGTTTCACAAGATAAGCATTTACAACTCAACTATTTCAAGGAAAAATATTGTTAATGAAGGATATATAAAAGGCAATGTATTCCTGAAATATATTGACTTTTTAAAATAAGTTACTGTTTTACCAACTGTACTTTACTATAGCACCATCAATAAAAAACATAACAAGATTTTTTATATAAAAAGTCACCACAGGGCACCTGGGTGACTCAGTCAGTTAAGCATCTGACTTCAGCTCAGGTCATGATCTCACGGTTCGTGGGTTTGATCCCTGCATCAAGCTCTGTGCTGACAGCTGGGAGCCTGGAACCTGCTTCAGATTCTGTGTCTCCCCCTCTCTCTGCCCCTCCCCCATTCATGCTTTGTTTCTCTTTGTCTCAATAATAAATAAACATAAAAAAATTAAAAAAAAAAGTCACCACTATAAGTACTCAGAATCCCATGACTGTCCTCACTATGATTCCAGATAGCAATTTCCTTAACACAGAATTCAGAATATTTGCATAATTAATCATTACTTTCCTATTTTTCAGTAATTGTTAAAAAACACAGTAGAATCTAAAAATGACCTTACCTGCTAAGAACACAGAAAACCGGTATGATTTTACTATATGGAAACAAAGCTTCCCTTTTTACATTATTAAGATTAATACATTTTACATTTCTTAATACAAACTTTCCTCCTTATGAATAAATTGTTGAAAAAATATTGATTCATAATTCTGCTATTAAGTGTTCCAGTGAGCTGAAAAACCTACATTTGACAATTCTGTTGTTTTTAAGTTACCCATTGAATATCAATGTTTTCTTCATTTGATGGACTGTTGATTTAAGTTAAAAAATTAGAGGAAAAATAAGATAAATTTGAGGGTTCAGTTGGCATATTTTAAAAACATACTGGCATTAAAGAATTGCTGCTCTGTAACAGAAAATTCCCAAGATATTTATTCTTCCCTCATTGTATTACAAAACTATCTGCAGTTGAAAACTTGACATTTGTGTTTTCCAAGATATTTTCATTTTCTTGTTGGTCCATCAGTTCAGCTGCATCCATTTTTTTAAATTTTCCCCTAACGCTTCTTGAAATTAATTGTTTATTGATGAAACTGAATCTAGATGAATATTGCAGTTTAAAAAGCTGTAAACCTGGAAACTATTTTAAATAGGTTTTAATTTCTAAAATAAATTCTTCCTCACTCAGGCTCTCTGTTCAAATGCATACTCACATGCACAGTATTCCCAGGAGAGGAGCCATCTAATTGAACATGATAGTTTACAGCCCTGAGACATGTTTGTCATACCCAGGATGGTGAATATTTACAGTCATTACAGAAGTGGCCATGTAATAAAACTCTCAGAGGATTGAAAACTAAACAGAATCTCAAAGCTAAATCACATTTATGCTGTATGAATGTGGTACTATATTGATTAGTCTGATTTCACCAACATAACTATGTTAGCTGTATTCTTTATAAAATTTGAAAATAAATATACATGTTGTCAAGTAGGAACTCTTTTTCATATAGGAACTCTTTTTCATATATAACTAAACTACGTTTCATGCACATGCTCACAAGTTGGTCCTTTGGAAACCTGGGTTATGCTTCTTGTAGAAATTATGATTAGATTTACTGTGCAGTCCACAAAAGCCTCTTTAACCCAAAATGTGGCTGTAATAACTATGGGTCCTTTATCCTTCTCTGATATTCTGTTTTTTTCAAACTTTTATGCTGTTCAAGGCACTGAAATTTTCTGACTCTAAACCACTATAAAGTTAAGCCTTATCTCTTTCAAGATGTGATCATCTGGAGTTCTGTCCTCTCTCTCTGATATACTAGAAAAGAACCTGAAATGAGGTGTGGACGTGTTGCCATGGGTACAAGAAAAGACTCACAGTCCAGGAGTTGGTGACATGGGAAGGAAAGGTTGGGCTGGGTGTGAATTTATTGGCAGCGGCTGTTTATATGTACGGGTTATATGTAATAAGCAATTCTTATGATATTTACCTAAATAGACTTCATTCTATCTTTTTTCTCCATTTAATTAACCAGCATTTTTACTAAATAAAGCAGTTCTATCCACTCTTTTGGCAGCCTCTAAATAGAATTACAGTCAAATAAATTATTAAATTGGGCAAAGGAGCAATTTTCTTTATGATTCCTAATCTCTCTGGGTTTAAAACATTTCTTCTGTTCCCTTATATACCACTGTTAGCCTGTGGTAGATTTTTACCATTAGAAAAGGCTCATCTCACATTTCAAAATGTTGTCATTGTCTTCCTCAAAGAGAATGGTTTTTCCTGCTAGCAACGTACATGGAGGGAAAAAGCAAGAGAAAAAGAAAGGCCTACGATTTCACATCCAACAGAATGGCTATTATTTTAAAAAACAAACAGAAAATAACAAGTTTCAGCGAGGATGTAGAGGGATTAGAATTCTTGTGCATTGCTGGAAGGAATATAAAATGGTGAAGCCACAGTGAAAAACAGTGTGGTTATTCCTAAAAGAAATAAAGATAGAATTACCATATAACCTAGCAAATCCACTTCTAGATATATACTTAAAAGAGCTGAAAGCAGAGGCTTGAACAGATATCGATACACCCATGGTCACAGCAGCATTATTTAAAACCACCAAAATGGGACACCTGAGTGGCTCGCTCAGTTGAGCATCTGACTCTTGATTTTGGCTCAAGTCATGATCTTCTGGTTGAGTCCTGCCTCAGTCCTGCCTCAGGCTCTGCACTGACAGCACAAGCTTGCTGGGGATTTTCTCTGTCTCTGTCTCTGTCTCTCTCTCCCTCTTCTTTCCCTCTCTTGCTGAACTCTTTCCCCTGCACAGTATAAAATACAGACACTAACAATGGCTGTCTTATTATAGTATCTTCAGCGCTTGAGAGACTGGTCAACTCTTCTTAGATCTTACATATAAAACTCCTAGAGAAGGAACTCAGTGGCCTTGCATGGGTAAGGTTACCATCTTTAGATCAATCTAATGTCACCAGAATATTTTCTGTGGGAACCTCATATATTCCACATGGATAGGACAGTTAAGGATACAATTTCTGGAAGAAAGGAATGGTGGATATATATATATATATATATATATATATATATATACACACACACACACACACATAGACTGAGCTAAACAGACAAAACTGCCTATTTTTATTTTTTTGCACTTCATTTCTTTTATCAATGCTAATTATTTTTACATGTTTATTTTTTATTTCAGGGAAGCTACCAATTGATTGTGTTTCGACCTTGCCTGCCATACAGTATCACTTAAAAGAAAAAAATTACATTGTTCTTCATATTTATTATAATGCCACTTAAATATAAACAAATATACAAGCTCATCGTGTTTATAAGCTCATCAAATATAAAACAAAAATTACAGTTAAACACAAACACTAGAAGCCAATAATGTTGAAATTAATGATATCTGATTTTAATTAACTAAATTAAATAGATGATGTTATTTTTCTGTAATGAAAATATTATTTGCAATTACAATATAATTCTGATTATGATGAAGCAATGCTTTTCAGTTTTCATGGAAATAGTACCATATTCACTGTGATGGTAATTCTCTTATGAGCATTATCTCTTACAAACACTGTATAACTCATTGCTACAGAGTATTAAATTGTTTTTTGGCTTTTACTTCATTCATAATTTCTAAATCAGTTCTGTCTCTGTTCCTTTCACATTGTTGTATAATGATTGAAGTGGTACTCTTAAAAATTGAAACATGAAAATCACACAGTAGTACACATTTCTAAGGCTGTTTTTTTCAGGTTATGCAGAGTATGGCTATGTAATTTTAGAAAGTGATCAACTTACATTCACACTATTAAGAAACAGTTGCGGGGCACCTGGGTGGCTCAGTCGGTTAAGCATGTGACTCTTGATTTGGGCTCTCCTCATGATCTCACAAATAGTGGGATGGAGTCCCACATCAGGCTTGGCGCTGAGAGTGCAGATCCTGTTTGGGATTATCTCTGCCTCTCTGCCCCTCCCCCACTCATTCTCATTCTCTTTCTCTCTCAAGGTAAATAAATAAACTTTAAAAAAGGAAATAATTTCTACATTACAACATATGAGTATTATATACTCATATACATAAAATGCATGTCCTTAGCTTGAGAAACACTGAAATAAAACTACAGACAGATCAGAAAGAAGAGCTTGAAAGATAATCAAGAAGTAGTAGTAGGAGAAGGAACAAAGTTTTCCCCCTTTAGCCACATTATTTGATTTGAAAGGCAAAGCATTCTCAAAGCAAATATTCTCTGAGATCCCATGATTGCTCTTCTATTTGCACTAAAGCCTGAACAAAGGAAATAAAATAAGGGCATCTGGATAGTTTTCCTTTGGGCTGTCCATGTATACCATGGTAAACTGAAATGAGTGTGCTCAGTGAATCCATGCTAACTGAAGACATATAGATCTGGTGATGGGTCCTCTACTTTTACAAATCTGCAAATAACATTCATAATTATTATTGAAAAAGAAAGAGACTTTACTTACTCTTCATATTAATTCAAAATATTATTATTACTGAAAAGAACAACTATGTATACTATAATTTATCATGGATATAATACAAATAGGCGATTTGAGAATAATTTATGATAACTAACAATGATAGAGATGATTTATGCTCTAATTCCTTTTTGGTTAATTTTCATGCTCTAATTCTTTTTGTTTAAAGTTTACTTATTTTGAGAGAGAGAGAGAGAGAGCATGAGTGGAGGAGGGGCAGAGAGAGAGGGAGAGTGAGAGGGAGTAAGACAGAATCCCAACCAGGCTCTGCACAGTCAGTGCCAAGCCCAATGTGAGGCTCAATCCCACAAACTGTGAGATCATGACCTGAGCTGAAATCTAGAGTCAGATGCTCAACCAATTGAGCCACCTGGGTGACTCTATACTCTAATTCCTATGAGCATGACATTTTGGGGCTTAAAGAATTTTTAATATCAACATCATATATGTGAATAAATATATTATTAAATAAAACAGCTAGTAAGATGGTTGATTTAAGTTCAACCATATAATTAAGTGTAAATGATCCAAACATTTCAATTAAAAAGCAGATATGGTCATATAGGATTAAAAAACAATTAGATTATATGTCTACAAGAAACACAATAAATATAATGCTATAAATAGCTAAGGGGTGCCTGGGTGGCTCATTCATTTGAACATCTGACTCTTTATTTTGTCACAGGTCATGACACCAGACTCATGGGAGGGAGCCCTGCATAGGGCTCCTTGCTGAGCATGAACCTTGTTTAAGATTCTTTCTCTCCACCTCTGCCTCTCTCCCCTAACTCGCATGTGCTCTCTCTCTCAAAACATAAAATAAAATAAAATGAAAATAGACAAAAGTAAAATGTTTAAGAAAGACATGCCATGCAAACACTAAACCAATGAAATGTGGAGTAGCTGTATTAATATCAGATCTAGTAAAATTCAGAACAAGTAATAATGCCAGAGATAAAGATAAGGAAAAATGGCTCAATTCATTCAGAGGACAAAATTCCTAAATGTGTACACACCTAAAAACAGAGTTTCAAAATCCATGAAGGAAAAAAAAATGATGGAAAAGGAGAAATTAATAAAACCACAACAATAATTAGAGACTCCTTTCTTATTAATGCATAGAAAAAGAGAAAATATGATTAAGACTATAGAAGACTTGAATTAGTGAAATTCAAAACATTAAGGTAATAAATGGGTTTAGCAATGCCCCATGATTAAAGGTCAATATATAAAAATCAATTGTATTTATATAGTCTAGTAATAAACTGGAAATTAAAATATAAAAATACTTTTTACTAAAGCATGAAAATCATGAAATACTTAAAGATATATTTAACAGAGGTGCTTGGGTGGCTCAGTCAATTGAGTGTCTGACTTCGGCTCAGGTCATGATCTCATGGTTCATGGGTTCAAGCCCTGAGTTGGGCTCTGTGCTGATAGCTCTGAGCCTGGAGCCTGCTTCAGATTCTGTGTGTCTCTCTCTCTCTCAAAAATAAACATTAAAAAAAGATACATTGAGGGGCGCCTGGGTGGCTCAGTCGGCTGAGCGTCTGACTTTGGCTCAGGTCATGATCTCACAGTTTATGGGTTCGAGCCCCACATCGGGCTCTGTGCTAACAGTTCAGAGCCTGGAGCCTGCTTCAGATTCTGTGTATCCCTCTCTCTCTGCCCCTCCCCTGATCATGATCTGTCTCTCTCTGTCTCTCAAAAATGAATAAATGTTAAAAAAAGGATACATTTAACAAAATATGTATAAGATTTGTATGCTGTGACTTTAAATGAAAGGAAAATTAAAAGATACCACCACAAATGAAGACTTATGCTAATTCCATAAATGAGAATACTCAATGTTACTATGTCAATTTTTCTCAATTTGATTAATAATTTTAAAAAATCCCAATTATAACCACAGTGTTTTTTATAGAAACAAAGATATTGGTTTGAAAAATTCACATTGAATGTAATAATTAGATTAACACAGTTCTAAAAAAAAAACAAAATCAGACGACTCACACTAGCTGATTTCATGATTCCAAAATCAAAGCAGTTTTGAATAACCCATGAATCAAATAAATAGGTTAGAGTATCCAGAAGTAGACCAAACATTTATAGACCCAAAAATATATACAAAATAGGCCTAAGTGCCAATGTAATTCAATGGGAAATGGACAGTATGAGCACAAAATGAATTATGACACTTACCATATAAATAATTAATCTGAAATGGATCATAGAAATAAACATAAAATCTAATACTATATATAATATATATAATATATGTATTAGCAGACATACATGATAGACTACATTTGTGACGAGTTAAGAAAATATTTTGATGAAACAAAAAACACTATTTAGAACAGAAAAAAATTAAAATCTCTTGTTTTTCAAAAGGCAATATGAAAAAAATGAAAACATAAGCTACTGAAGAGAATATATTTGTAAAACAGATTCTGATAAAGCACTTGGTTCCTTAATATATAAAGAATTCTTCCAAATCATTAATAAGAAACCAAACAAAATCCCAACAAGATGTAAGAAAACATTTTGAAAAGACCCATTACTGAAAAAGAGATGCAGATGGCAAAAAAAAAAATGATAAAGAAAAATCAACATTATGAGCCATAAGGAAATAGAGATTAAAACACGGTTCATACCACCACAGACAGTCCCTGACTCACAGTGGTGTGACTTATAATTTTTCAATGTTATGATGGTGCACAAGTGATATACATTCAATGGAAACAGTACTTTGAATTTTGAATTTTGCTCTTTTTCCAGGCTTGTAATATGTGGCCTGATCCTCTCTCATGGCACTGAGAGTGGCAGCTCCCAGGCAGTCACCTGATCACAAGGATAAACAACTGATACACTTAGACCCCTTCTGTATTCATACAACCGTTCTGGTTTTCACTTCTGGTACAGCATTCAATAATACATACAGACATACATAATATGTTCAACACTTTATTATAAGTAGGCTTTGTGTTAGAAGATTTTGTCCAACCGAAATCTAATGTAGTGTTCTGAACGTGTTTAAACTATAATGTTCAGTATGTTAGGTGTATTAGATACATTTTTGATTATTTTTAAATTTATGATAGGTTTATTGGAATATAACCTCATCATCAGTCAAGGAACCAAGAATCAAGTAAGTTTTTCTGTAATCAGAGAAGAAAGGGGTGGGAGAGAATTACTAAACTCTTTGGAGAATCTCTTTATCATTTATAACTGCTATTTATTTTTTAAAAATCAGTCCACTTAGCTATATTTTTATTTTGGCTTAATATTTAAAACATTGATAGAGGGAGGCCTGGGTGGCTCAGTCGGTTGAGTGCAGGAATTCGGCTCAGGTCACGAACTTGCGTGTGTACGTGGGTTTGAGCCCTGCATCAGGCTCTGTGCTGAAAGCTTAGAGCCCGGAGCCTGCTTTGATTCTGTCTCCGTCTCTCTGCCTCTCCCCTACTTGTGCTTTGTCTCTCTCTCTCTCTCACAAAAAAATAAAATTAAAAATTAAAAACAAAAAACATTAAAACATCAATAGGCACAGCATGATTTTACCTAATCCATTTAAATTCACCATGATAAATTAATTTAAAACTATGAACAGATTGAAAAAAGTGTAGAAGTCACTTAATTTCCTGTGTATTACATTACTCATCAGACTGAAAAAAAGCATTATTTTTGTACCTTCAATATTTTCAATGCAGCTACAATTTAATCATATTTTCCATCTGGTAGAAGAACAGGGACATCAAAATAGAAACTGTTTGAAGCCTTCTAGCACAGTTCCAAAGAAAAATTAAATGCTATATGGCACTTAATATATATCAGGCACTCTTCTAAACACTTCACATATATTCATCCTTTTATTTTTATAACAACACTATGATACAACAACAAATATGGTTGTTTGAGGATAAAACAAAATGCCAGACTTCTCGGAGGGTCTATTTTCAACTTCTCAAGTTTTAGATGCGGATGCTTGAGGGTGGACTTAAACAGAACTGGTCACATTTTCATATCGGTACATTTAACCGAGCTGTATTTTGCACATTCTTTTCATTAGTAATTTGTAGAATGGCCTTTAGAATACACTCTGTAGCTATATGCTTGATGCTTACATAGTGAGCACAAATAGTAAATTTAAGTAGTTTCTCAATTCCATAAACTTGAAAAAAATCAAAATTTTGATTTCAAATATATTGTATAAAATTGTATATATAGAATAGTAATTTTCTCATTCTCCGTAGCCCACAGGTATCTCATTATTGCCAGTACTTATGGTTGATATCTTCTCTTTCTTACCAGAAAGAAGTGAATGATAGCCTTTATTTTTAGATGGTAAGTTTTGAAATCATCTACAGAATAAGGATTTTTGAACATCATCTTCTCGAACTACTTAAAGCAAAGATTTATTCTCAAAAGTGGACAACATTCTTTGAATTTTATTTTTGTTTCAACTCCATGGGAATTATTTTCCTTCCTAATATTTTACAGGACTATTATAACTTTGTCAATAAAGTTAAGTATAAATAAAAGTGATTAAATTCAAATGTGTATACAATCCAAGCTAGATGTTAAGCCATAAGAAAGAGAGGTATAGACCAAAAGGAGTGAAGGCGTATGAAGGACTTTGAGGCAGAGACAGAGTTGGGGTATATTGGATTCTTCATTAATACATTTACTCACAGACAGACCACAGTCCTGTAACTAAGGGAAATAAGTAGCACTTAAATGTCAATTGAGCTATATGCACATATATCTTCATTGATCATTTTGTTCCCACAGATTTTTCTTTCACTTAATTTTACCACTTCTATTATATTCAGTAACCGTCCCTCCCCCCAATCATTTAATTTTTTTTTAATCTTGACTAATTTACATATGGAGATCCTTTAGAACAAATTACATTCTATAACTTAAGTAGTCTACTGTTAGGTGTCGGGAAGGATGGAAGTAGAATTTCAGTACAGAATAATTTCCACACTTGGTACTTCAGCTTCCTTTTAAACATGAAGATCTTGATATTAACATTGAAAGTGATGTTAGGGGCTGTCTAGTCCATCATTTCATCGAATACAAAAGTTCCACCCTTGAACATATTCATAAGTGTGTGTGTACTAGAGACATAACAACCAAAAACTGGGGCATAATCTCTTGAATTTATGTTGAATCTGGAAAAAATGTGTGTTTATATGAATTTTAACAAGACACTTATTAGGTATTCATTTCAAAGTTCCTGAATAAATTGACTCACTACAGGTTTTCTTCTCCCCTATCTTTATAGTACAATCCCCAAGGCCGTCACAATGCCCGTCACCATATCCTGTCAGAAAGGGATTCTTCTGAACCCTCCTATGACAGCTTCTTCCTTTTTTCTTACTGCATTATTGGTGAGGTGTTCCTGGTTCAAGACATTGACGGAACAAGGCTCCCTCCACACACACTTTTTATCCCTAGCCTACAAAAGCCTATTTTGAGAAGATTGAATGTGCACTGGATAACACAGCCCACAGCAAATGGTTTCCTTCTGACATAGTATTGCAGGAGCTACCGCTGGCTTCAAAGGAGGATTTGAAGTGACAGCAAGGACGCTCTTGAAATAACTTTGCATGACTAGGGTTTACAGGGATGTCTGAAACATGTTAGCTATATAATAAAAATCCTAGATATGAAGGCAGATATTTTATGTTAATTATACATCCACACTGCTTATCTGAAAAAAAAATAGGAAAAAATATGAGGACAAACTGTTCTATCTTGAGAGCTATGAAAAAAAGAGTGAACTTTGTAAAACACAATAAAGGCTAACTCATGAAAGACCGTAATTACATAAAATTAGGTGTGCTTGGGTGGCTCCATCGGTTAACTGTCCAACTCTTGGTTTTGGCTCAAGTCATGAGTGATCTCAACCCAAGTCAGGCTCTGTCCTGACAGGGATTCTCTCTCTTCCTCTCTCTCTGCCCCTCCCCTACTCACTCTCTCTCTCTCTCTGTCTCAAAACAAATAAAATTAAAAAATAATTTTAAAAAATAATAATTAAATAAAATTTAAAACTCCATCACAGTAATTTCAGTAGCTCAATAGCCACATGTGGCTAGAGGTTGTGGTGTTTAACACCACTGTGAATATTTCCATCATTATGGAAAGTTCTACTGGACAGCCTTGATCGAGAAAAACTAATATGAAATGGCAATTTTCCAGTTTTTGTGGATCAATCTTGCAAAATACATGCACTTATTTGCAAAATAATCTAAAAGGTCACAGGAAGAGTCAGTGATATTTAGTAACTGATTTCTCAGGGCATCTGGGTGGCTGAGTCAGTAAAGTGTCTGACTTTGGTTCAGGTCATGATCTCACAATCCGTGGGTTCGAGCCCTACATTGGGCTCTGTGCTGACAGCTCAGAGCCTGGCCCCTCTCTCTCTGTCCCTCCCCTGCTCACATTCTGTCTCTCTCAAAAACTCATTGGTAACTGATTCCTTCCGATTGAAAAAAATACTTTTTAAAATATTAAAATATTACATTCTGATAAACATTAATAGGATTTGAGGGGAAAAATAACAAAATTAAAAATAGGATTTGAGGGAGGAAACATAATTTTGAGACATTTATATTCTAAACTTTTATGCCGTTTCTCACTACTTCCAAATATATTACACCTTCATTGTTTAAATAGGAAAAAAAAAACAAATTTTAAAACATGACTCTTCTTCCCAAACCTCCAGCCCTGAGCCCTTTTTAGAGAAGAAACTTATGTCTGATTGAGTTTTATACAAGAAAAAACAGTCTCTGAGGACTCTTCCAACTTTTAATATGCACTGTTATGAAAAGTTTAAAAATACAGTATGTTGAATACAGCGCAAGCGAGTAACACTATAGGGTGATTTAGTCTTATTTGCATTTACAACTTTAGAGCTAATGTACAATCCCATTTTCAGATACCTTAAGTTATGCTCCCTGTTTTATACTACACAAAATCTGTATAAAGGGGATTGGACTATGATCATGTGGATGGTTTACCACATATTACAATGCTTTATTATTGTAGCATAACTTTAGAATGACTTCATTTCTCACAGGTGATAGGGCTGTCTTTGACTTACACTAGCAATTCCAAATGAGGCAATAAAAAGCACTCTGTTTATTCCGTAGATAGTATACTAGTTCATTAGCCTTGTTTTTCAAAACGATCTCTGACTTGAGTATATTTTCATCTTTTTCCTCTAAGTTGAGAAAAATACTGAGCTTCCTCTGAATCATTTTATTGTGACAATGAAATTAAAAGGAAGGAAATCATCCCCAGTGAAACAGGATCAAATGCAAACAGATAAGGTATTTCCTAATTTTGACCGAAAGCTTCAGAAAGCTCCATGGACTCAGGCTACCTTGTAGGAAAGAGAGATTAAAACACTGAAAGGGCAGCCACTGAAATCAGCATAGGTCATGTAACAGAGGATTAGTGGTATTTAACACCATTCATAAGAAAAGCAGCCATATTTAGTGCTGCGAAGCTTTCAGCATCAGATGAGCCTCCTCTGGCTCGTGACAGTTGCAAAGGCAGGAAAAAGCAATCTGATTTTCCCTCCCGTAATTCTAATTTATTTAGCGTGAATCTCAGCTTCTAACTTGCCAAAATACAACCATACGTATCTCCTTAATTATTTCGTGGTCTGGTTTTTGGAGAACCCTGGCAAGCAGACTAATTCCTGTAGGAGATAAGACTCATTTGTTTTCCAAGAAAGAGTAAAAGGACAAAATTAAGGATTTTTTTGAGAGAAAGGAGAAGCTTTTTCCATTTTAGGGCTTGACTGTTGCTGGTAAAATACTCTCTCCTTCCTCAACAGGCTCTGGAAAACCCACTCACTGAGAAGGAAAAGGAAGAAAAAGGTCCCTTTTGGTTCTTTTCCACTCTTCCTTCCAATCTGGCCCCGCATAACACAATACTGGCACCATGGCAAGAACTGTGCCTAAGACCCTAAGTTTCAAGAAAAACTTGCCTTATTTTCAGAATATCAAGAATCGCCACTGGAACACATGTTGTGAATTTATCTTTCTTAAATCTAAATTTAAAAAGCCTGGTAATATGAAATGGAAGAAGTAGTGAATGAATAGGAAAAAAATATATGTATGAATATTGTTCACTGGCATCAAGTCAATTTTATCCAGTAGAGAGCTTCTAAGGAAATTTTACTTTTATGTGACAATGATAAGCTCAGTTTCAGATTGCATTAATAATTCTATAGGTAACATTTATAGATGTTATAAATCTATAGATTTATAGTATACACAATCAAATGATACTCTTGAATTGCATCATAGTTTCAAGATAGCACAGCTAAATTAAAAAAGGTTTTATGCATACAGTGCCCTTGGATATCCATAAGAGGAATGTATTTTCTAATATCTGGATGTATTCATTTCTGATTTGTTTCTCAAAGTGGAAAAAAACTTTCTTCTCAGAAGGACTCTCTCTGTGGTATGTATCTGCTTTAAAGTGAGTATAATACTCGCAGTAAAAAGCAGACTATGAAAAGAAAAAAATATTTTCCAGAAAGGCATAAATCAGTAGCATTTCACATTAGATAAAACTAGGTTAGAGGAAATATTCATATGCAAATAGCAAGAATTTTTTTCTACCTTTACTTCACACTCCTACAGAATGCCTAGTATTTACCTACACATGCTCCTAGTTAAAGGTGATGCAACAAATTCCTACTTTATTATATGAACATAATTTTATTAACTATAGAAAAGTGAACCCACTGGATTTGATGTCATCTGCACTGCAGACCTAGCTATCATTTTATGATATTTATCAATAAAGTACATGCAAATTCTTCTGGAAATAAAAGCTAGTCCAGGTGTTAAAATGGGACTGCTAGCTAGTGCTCTTATTATTATGGCTGTGCTATTTGAGATCATTTCTAATCCCTCCAAAGTTACTGAAATAATACATTTTTATAGGATTATCCTCCATGCTTCCAGAGGTTTCAATGGTTTGATTCCTAAATATTTAGTGAGTATCTGCATCAGTAGCTTTTAAGAGTTAAAATGAATTTTCTTCTTTTACGAATGTGCATATTAATTAAAGTTCTCTTTGCTCCATCACCTAGAAAGAGACAGGGGTGGGTGGTGGAGAAAGAGGGAAAGGGAGAGAGGGGAAGGGGAATAAGAAGTATATAAAAAATGGGTTCTGAGTCAGCTGTTTAATAGCATTGCCATTTTAAGAACAACACTATGAATTAAGTCTACCAATTTTCCCTTTCTCTCTTGTTCTCTTTCAGGTTATTTAGAAATCAAGAGAAAGTTAGGTTGAGATACCTGTGAAGAAAAAAAACTGATACTTTCTGGAATATATATTTAATATGCATCAGAGAAGTATGTCTCAATTTTTCAGTGTGATCATGACAGCATTACCTTAAAAGTTATTAAATACTCTTTTTCATTTTGTTTTATTAATAAGTTTAGTTGTTTTCTTTAAAATTATCGGAAATGATTTCTTGCACTTGAAGCATTTTCAATCAATATAAAGGTAAAGTAGCTAAATTGTATTTTATAAAGTACAAGATTAAGAGGAGAAATTTTCCTCTCTTGCTTATTTTTCAAATGTAAAGTGCTGGTTAGCTTGAAAACACTCTGCACACAACAGAATTTTTATAGTTGTGAGAATATAAGATCAAGAACAGTTCAAGTCTATGAATGGGAAAGAGAAAAAAATGGTCTCTTTGTATTCATGTAGAATATTCTCAGATTCTTCATGGTTTCATTTTATTTATTTTTTCTTCATTTGCTGCTCTCTAATCTTTATTCTTATCACCTTTCACTTGGTAATTGAACAAAATGCAGACCATGCACACAATATATATATAAAATATTCTGCCAAACTTTTCCTGCTTTGGAGATCACAAACTCCTCTAAATTGTACTTAAACCTGCCAAAGGCATATAAGACCAGATCACCAAAGTGCGTAGAACTTTTCAACAGAAAGATAATCAATAAAGCATTATTATGTGGATTCTGACATTTGCATTTAGAATATTTTCTCTTGAAGAAAATTGTTCATCATATAGAAGTGACTGAATGCTTTAGGCTGAATTTCCTGGGATCTTGAACTATTTAGTGTGGACATGATCTCAAGTGAAATATATATTTTTTAATGGAGGTATTTTTCCCAAGCAATGTAATAATTCATCGTGATGACACTTAACAAATATTGATAACCAATTTTAAAATACTTCAAGTTTCCGCATCACCTGGAACTACTCCGCCACTTCTGTATTATCTGATGATAAGTATCTGATGATACTTCTGGCTTTTAATATATCCCTTTTCCAGCCCATGGAGTTTTGTTTTAGCCTGACTTCACATACAACCCAATTCAGTCTTGATATTCAATGTCACACATTTCAAATACTAATCATTCTTCAAGGTCTGATGCCTATACTTCAAGAAAATTTTTCTTCAGTGTTGTATCTTTATTCAGGTCCCATGCTATTTTGGACTATTCTATCATTGGCCATATGTGATTCTGTTTCCTGGTTATTCCTGTAAATATTGCAATTCTCCACTGGATTGTAATCATGGTGAGACTGTCATGATAAACCCCACTATGGAGCCTCTGCCCCTAGGAAGCATCAATGTTAAAAATCAAGAAAGCTTAACACCGGGTCTCACTATAATTTTGCAGGCTATAACCTCAACTGAACTGCCAGAGAAAACAAAATTGAATTTTATCTCCTTGGCTTTTGCATTCCTTAAGCCTTTCTTTACTGAGACGTCGGAGACTATTCTCAATAACTAAAACTAAGCCTATCTTTGCTCTTGTCTAGCTTGAGTGAGTATAGAGAAGGTGTACTTTTTCCATCTATATTCCGTCTACATGGCATTTTGAAGAGTAGTCCTACACCACAAGAACAAAGGAGGTCAGTGAAGATGGTGGTGGTGGTGGTGGGGCGGGGGGTGGGGTTGGGGAGGTCTATTCATGGAAGAGCTGGAAAGGGTCTCCTCATCTTTTCTACTGCTCAAGATACGTGCAGATATCTGATTAGACATTTTTTCTCCATGAAATGCGCTGCTCAGAATGCTCTTTTCATTCTCTATTTTTACTAATCAAAACCTTATGTTATGTTCTAAGACAGAGCTTAATTGGTATCACTTTAAGTAAAACGTTACTGATCAACCTCCCTGACCAATCACTTTCTTTTAAACCACTTAAAATATCTAGTTCGAATGTGTAGAATTTTTCACATTTTTAAACATTTCCTATTTTTACTTTAAAAATATCTGCTTCATAATTTCTATTAGAGTGAAACAGTATGCTGTTTTCATATTTAAATCATATAGGATACATTCAAAATATAATAGATGACTGAAAACATTTATATGAATAAAAGTTCATAATGTATTATAACCTGATAGACATTTAGGGGATATAAATCAATAACTAGTACACATTTTATAGATACCATCAATTTAATATTCACAAATTGATAAATTACAATATTCATGAGTCTGATTTGGTAGATAAATGACGAGTAGTAATCATTAAACAAGAAATAAAATCACAGTAATAAAGTAAAAAATAAAAGAAGTCAGTTATTTATTGGAATGTAACCGCAGAGCTAGCTGGAGGCAGAGCTAACATTCAGAAGCCTGGTTATCCGACTCTCTGGCTATGTCCAACCATAGTAGATCACATTTGCTGTACTGAAAACAGAGGAACACAGGTGTTCTGTCTACTCATGCTTATCTAAATGCTACATCAAAATTACTTACATGATCAATTAACCCATGGTCAAGTGTATCTTTTTGCCACATAACTGCAGATTTAAAAAGAATAATTTAGAACTCCAGTGATGGCAATATAGAAAAATTAACTACCTGAAAACTCTCTTGCTATAAAAAAGTCCCTCTACAAATATTAAGCAGACTGCTACGAGATCTCCTATTGAATACGTAACTGAGATCACAAGAACGTAAAGACAATTTCTAGAAGCTAAAACTAAGATGCAATAGATGAGTAAGTCATGAGCTAATTTAATCAGGAGGTTGCTTGGGAGGGCTTGCTGGATCTCAATAGTCTAGGACAGTGGTTTTTAAGTGGGGGCAATTTTGCCCTTGTGGGGACATTTGTAACTGGATAGAGACATTTTGGGTGTAACAGCTGGGAAGGGATATGTACTGTTGATATCCTGTGGGTGGAGGGAAGGTTTTACTACCAAGCTTCCTATCATGCACAGGATACAAGTCCCCCACTCCCGCCCAGCACTAAGCAATTATCCATTACAAGAAGCCAATAGTGTGGATGTGGAGAAATCCTGTTCTAGGGTGTTAGATACTAATTCCTAATTGAAGATGCAAGAGAAGGTCTTGGGACAATAATATCTAGGGAGTCAAAGCAGATATATCTTATGTTACAAAATCAGTACCTCAGTCTGCTATTCAGGCAAAAGGAAATTGTTGTATTTGGACCTGGGCATGAACATTTGTAGCTACCCTCAGGCGTGTTTGCATTTCAGGCATCTTCTGTTCTTAGATCTTGGATAACCCCCAGCGAAAAAGTTACTTCACTGTGATAAAACACTTGGGATTCCAGCAGAAGCAAATGCAAAGAGCAGGGAAAAATGTACTGTACCTTCACACATATATATAAAATATACAAGATCAAAAGTCCACAGATAATACAACAGAAAGATTCAATCACTGAGCACTTCAGATATTTTTTTTTTTACTCATGGTTTTTCAGATATGCTTACATTAATTAAAAATATAAACTAGTATTTGGAAATAAAAGAAGAAGGCATTCTTTTTAAAAATTAACCTGGACAAAAGTGGGTAGGGTGAATTTTATTTGGTTTTGATACAATACACAAATCCTTACATTTAAATACTATGGTAGTCCTGAGAAACACAAACACAAATAGTCACATATCAGGAGACACTGTAGTGAAATTGTCGAGGATCAAAGGAAGATAGAAAATCTTAAAATCAAATAGGGAAGTAAAAAAAAATGCCAGAAAAGAACAATTAGCCCAACTGCAAGCCTCTCAACCACAATAACAGAAAGTACAAGACAATGCAGTATCTTCGAAATGCAGTAAGAATTTCCAAAAAGTCTGAAAAAAACTTTCCAAAAGTTTCTTGCTGAAAAGACAAAAGCTTGGTTTTTAACTCTTGTTGACCACTAAAGATGGTTGGGGGATTTTGAAATTGTCAGCATCAAGCCACAGCACAGATTTATTAAATTAGGATCCCTGTAAGGAAGACTGAGTCACTGGTTTGTCTGTCTGTCTGTCTGTCTGTTTTTAAAGTTCTGTAGATGAGGACGCCTCGGTGGCTTAGTCTGTTGAGCATCTGCCTCTTGATTTCCACTCAGGTCATGATCTCATGGTCCTGAGATCGAGCCCAGCATCAGGGGCTCCATGCTGAGACTACGGAGGCTGCTTGGAATTCTTTCTCTCCCTCTCTCTCTGACCGTCCCACACTCGCATGCGTTGTGTATGTGTGTGTGTGTGTGTGTGTGTGTTTGTGTGCATCATCCCTCTCTCAAAACAAACTTTAAAAAAATAATAAAGTTCTGCAGATGATTTCAATATGAAACTTAGTTGAGAACCACCAGTTAATAAGAATTGTACCAAGACAATTAAAAACAAAAAAAGGTAAGAGCAAGAAATGGGCAGGTGTTTAATACATTACAATAATAATATGAATAACATAGTAACCATATATTGTCTTCATATATGCATGTGTATAAATATATATAATATACAATATTTATTTTTAAAGTTTATTTTGAGAGAGAAAAAGAGGAGCATATATGGAGAGGGGGGGAGGAGAGAGAGAGAGAGAGAGAGAGAGAGAGAATCCCAAGGAGATCATGACCCATGAGATCATGACTTGAGCGGAGATCAAGAGTTTGACACTGAACCAACTGAGCCACCCAGGCACCTATACAATATATCTATTTATTCCATAAGTAAATACAAATGGATAATAAAGACTGGCCATGTTTTCCAACTACAATGTAATAATTCAGTCTAAAAAAGAAAACTTCAAAGTCTAAACATGTTTTATAGACCATGTTTCCTAACTGTAATATAATAATGCCAAGTCTAAACAATAGACTCAAATATACCTATTTGGGAATTTCAGAAGTAAATATCAGAATACTAATAGATCAAGAAAATTATAAGAAAAAGTAAAATATTTAAATTATAATGATAATGAAAATATTATTTATTAAAAAATGTGGGATGCCCTTAGGTATTTAAAGAGAAATTTAGAATTGTATCAGCTTTCATTTGAGAAGGAGTAGAAAATTATTAATAAAATTCCTATCCTAAGATGTTGTGAAAAAGAAAAAATGAAATACAACCACTGAAATTAGTAGGAAATTAGTTAAGATGATTACAAAAATAAAAAATAGTAGAGAAAGCGTATATATATATATATAGTTTCAGGTTTTTGTTTAAATTCCAGTGAGTTAACATATGGTGTAATATTAGTTTCAGGTGTAGACTTCAGTGATTCATCAATATAGCCAGTGCTTGTCACAACTAGAGAGAGGGCATATAACATTAAGTGTAGGTTCTTTCAAAAAATTAAGAGGAAATACTGAGAGAATATCATTAGGTTATATTAGGACTGAAAACCAGGAAATATACAATAAAATGTGTAATTGTAGAATGTTGGGGCTGAGATCAGTGGTCTGTATAATGAAAAAATAAATAATTTCCTCAAACCATATGTAAGAGAAATTTTAGGTGTAAAACAATTTAAATTTTTACTTGAAAATATAGAAGAAAAAAATGCTAAATTTTCATACATTCAAAAACAGAAACAAAGTAAAAAGACAAAAACCTATCTAATGAAAATAAAAGGACATCTAGAAATCTAGAAATCTGTAAGCCAAAAACAAGCACACTATGGGAAAGTAAGCAGAGCCTATATGTAGGAATATTGAGGAGAACATATAAATGGCCAGTATAACATTAATATATGCTTATTTTCATTAGCAATCAGGAAAAGGCAATTAAGCTATAAGCAGATATTGTTTCTTACTCATCAATCTTTAAAAATTAATTATTGTCACAATACTAAATTTTGACAAAGTTCTTGAATAATGAAAACTTCCACACACTGCTAGTGGAAATATAATTCAAATGAATCTGAAAAGGATTTTAATAATATTTAATAAGTAGTATATGGTAAAATATTCAACTTGGTAACTGCATATTTATATGCAAACTATATAATTATACATATATAAACTCTCAGTTATACCCTCAGGACAAATGTATGTTAAAGTTAATTGCAGTATTGTGTTTTGTGGAGAAAAACTAGAACAGAACTTAAGTATGTAATAATAGAAGAATGAATAAGTTTGGATACATGTTAATAATAGAATCCTACAGAATAGTGAAAATATAGCTGCATATATAAACATGGAGGGATCTCATAGGAATAATTAAGTACAAGAATATGAAGAAAGATACATACAGCATGACATTGTATAGAAATTATTTGGTAACAACAAAACCATACATTTTAAATATGTTAATATATATGTAATATGTAATACATGTGAAATATATATGTAATAGAATATATATGGAATAGAACTATGGCGCTGCCTATCACATCCAAACCAAGGATGATCATTATCTCTCAGAGGTTAGGAAAAGGGAAGGGTTTGTAAGCATCTTCAATTGTATCCCTCAAGATTCATTACTTCTACAAGTTTTAGAAATGATAAAATGGGAAAACATTAATTCTGACAGAACTGGTTGGTAGTATAGGAATAGTTATTATTTTTTTCTGTGCACTTTTATAGCTCACAAGGCTCCCCAATTTAAAAAAAAAAACATTGCTATTTTAAAAAGGCACCTATCATTAAAATCACGCGTAAGTAAATTTTGGAGCAGCAGCGTCTATATAAATATGGTTGTTCAAATTCACTTCACAAACTGGCAGGTCATCCTAAAACTGAAGTCAACTGATTTATTTGCAGAACCCAGCAGTGCATTGTGTAGTCAGCCACCTCTGAGGCCTCGTCTGCAACATGAATGCCCCAGGAGACCAGCCACTGCATGGCTTCCTTCACATTAGGTCTGGGGAGCTCGAAGCGTTCATGGGTGAAATGGACACATCCAGAGCTCTCCTTGGCATGGTTGAATGTTTCATTTGGTGCCAAAAAGTATTATACTTTCATTCCACTTACATTCTTCTTCTATTTGTGCATGACTGAAAAATCTATTAAATGTCAGAAAAGATCACTAAAAAGAAACTAATATTGCTCAAAATAAAATTTATTTTACCATAATTCACTGACATTTTTTTCTCCTATTGCGTTATGATTGAAATCTAGGTCACGATACAGTTCAGCTTATACTTTTCAATGCCAAATTGTTATAGATAGCAAAATGCTCAACTTTCTCTCCATAGATTAATTTCACATGTAAAGTTATACGTGTCAGTGAAAGAAAAGCTCTGAAGTGTCACCTTCAGTATATGAATGGTTTATTATTGTATTCTTTTATGCTCAAGCTGATTTTTCCTGTGATTTTTTAACATACCACACTAGTTCTTAGAATCAAATAGACTATTATCCTTGTTGTTCCAGTTAAATTGGTGGGATTCTTCAGGGGGAATTATAAGCAGAACTATTTAAATCCTCTCTGAGGTGACTGAGCTCATATATGCTCACATGAATCACTGGGGCATGTCATTTCACCTCCCTTGTCCCCCTTCTCTAAAACTCTTTCCATCTTCTACCTCTTGCTGGCTTGTTAGCATTCTAATATGTCCTGGAGGGAGGGTAATCTTGGCTATGTAACCTACATGTGAAATTAGAATATTATGGTGCCTAAAATCATTCAGATGATCTTGGACGCTGGGGATGTTGGTTTGGTTTCATACAATTGCAATTGCTTTAAGTATAGGATTAAGAATAGAGTCTACTACACAGGACTTCTAAGGAGTGTCAGTAAAATAGTCCACGTGGGTTATTGAGCTCAAGGTTTGACACATTTCTATGCATCAAATGTTACATCTAGGAGCAGCTATGGTGGTGGTGGTGGTGGTATTCGTGGTGGTAGTGATAGTAGTAGTAAAATGGTGTAAGACATGTTTATATTGTTGTAATTGTAATGGGATGCTAGTGACAAATGTGGAAAATTGTGAAACAAACCGCTCCACAAAAAATAAAGATTTTTTTGTTGTTTCACTTTCCAAACTTGCAATTACTCTGAAAGTTCTCTTTCAAATACGCTATTTTAAAGTGGATAGCTATAAAGGAAGAGACAGTCCTCATTAAAGAAAAAATAAAGCTCAGCTCTGTCACCAAAGCCTTTTATTTGTGCTTGCATAAATAGGCTTGCATATCATCCCAATAAATACTAAACATGTTTGCTTATTACCCAGCCAAAGAGACCACTAGAAATGTCCCTGGGTAATTAGGAATTTTATTATTATTTAATTTCTGAAAAAAATCAATTCCACATATACAATGACTTACTGGATGGTTATTTCATATAAATTGTTACACTAATATCGCTATCTTACCAATATATCCATATTTAATTATTTTAGTATTATTTCATGAAAAAATAAATAGAAATTAATTCACTAAATAATATACAAAACTTGTAACCTAGAAAACTGTCCTGACAAATGTAAACTCTTAACAAAGAAACCCATACCTCTAGAAGCTCACAACACCTATCTATTGGTTGGACATACTTTGCTTCTCTTGTTCATGTTCACTTCCCAGGAAGCTAAAACCTCCCTCATGTATCACTGCCTTTTAAATTGAGTAATAAAATGTTAATTTGTATTTTATTATTTTATGCCAAGGTTCACCTCTCCTCCCCTCCCCAAAGAACTTGGCATTGTTGTGAATGGTCATTGTAAAAAATACTTCAAAGAACCATACAAAAGAAATAGTTTTCAGGCGTTTGACAAAGATTTCAAGATAAAATTATTTGCATTCCCATTAGAGTATCTTTTCTAAAATGCATAGATCAGTGTCTCAGATTGTTCAAAGGCCATCAGAAGATCTTTTGTGTAATGTGTCTGGAGAAGACCCAGTAAGAAGCATTTCCTAGGGTAAAAGGTTGTTTAATAATGTCAGATGAATCCCTTGAGTCTTGCACTCTGTCATATTATTTTCTGCTAATGTTGACACAAATGAAATGAATCTTCTGTTTCTATTCATCTATAAGGTATTATCAAAGGGGACAGCTGATAGCTATATCAATATGATAATTTAAATTTGCATATTGCAAGTGGGAGTGGGGCTACATTTTCCTAAACCCCCACAGAGTGAAGGTTAGGAAAAATATATTTGCTTTTTAAAAAACACAAATCTTCTCTGTTAAAAAACTGAAGTTATCTATTTGTGAGTTTAGAAACTTTATGACATATCAAAGATTGAATTTGTTACCTTGTATGTCTGTTATTAAGTATAGAGACAGGCCTACAAATAAATGATAAGTGCATTGATAAAATATTTATTACAAGCATGGATATATTAGTCCATGTGCCTATGAGAACATGTCTTGAGTTTGTGGATATAATTTGAGATTTAAGGACAAGCCACATGTAATTAATCACTAGAAAAGAATGAGGAATCAAATACAGCTTCACAAACAAATGTTACAGAAAGTTCTGACAAATTACAAAATAAAACACTTAAAATGACTATAATTGTGAAGGAAATCTATTTTCCTCCAGCAGAAAACCCTTTTTCATGGAATCATGCGAATTTGAAACCAGAAACAAATATGATGGGCATCTATTCCAATGCTATGTTTTACATAACAGAAAATTGAATGTCAGAGAGAATAAGTGACTTTGCTCTTTCAATACAAAATAAAATGATTTGTTTTGTTTTACCCATAAACAATCATAATGAAAAGTAGAAACTGCATTCCTTATGTTTAGGGATATATGTTAAAATTTGTATTAAAAAACAACTTGGATATACCTATTCAACTTCCTTTAAAAAGATGCATATAAAAATAAAACTCTTACATTTACATAATGCAGACAATCTTTCTAATTTCATAAAATCATTAACATATGAATTCCATTCTGTCTAGGTCTTCCTTTCCTAACAATACTTTTTTTTCTTCCATTGCTCATACAGGGCACATTTTCTTTTAGCGTCTCTATTATCATTTTGATTTAAATCCTTTGCCTTCTTGGATTGACTGGTTCTGATAAACTATTCCAATTTCATCTGCTTCTGTTTGGCTCTGATGATCCACAGTAATTCTGTAGCCTTTGCTACACCACCACCTCTTAGGTCTGTGTAATGAGGTATGCAGTGCCTTCATTTTTTCCCTTTATGGTTCAATCCTAACGAATAATGTGAGAAGTGAGATTGGTATTTTGTTAGTTAGGTAGCCCACAGAAGTCACATTAATAGCACACTGCTTTCTAAACTGTCAACTGTCACAGGAAAACTCGAGCGTAATTGTCCTTCTACATAATTAGTTCCTCCCTTTCCTTTAATAACAAACCAATTACTTAAAAATATGAATAATTATGCTTAGACATTTTATCACCAAACCATACAAAGTGAACCCCCGGATATTATTGAATATTCAAGACCAAATAAATAATTGACAGAAGTTTATCTCATTTGCTATCATCCCATTTTTGTTTCCTATTAAAGAAATAAAACCTGGGGCGCCTGGGTGGCTCAGTAGGTTAAGCGCCTGACTTTGGCGGTCATGACCTCACGGTTGTGGGTTTGAGCCCCTCATCGGGCTCTGTGCTGACAGCTCAGAGCCTGGAGCCTGCTTCACATTCTGTGTCTCCCTCTCTCTCTCTCTCTCTCTGCCCCTCCCCCACTCATGCTCTGTTTCTCTCTGTCTCAATAATAAATAAACATAAAAAAATTTAAAAGTAATAAAACCACATTTTATTCAGGACTCCTGCAATGGGGGAAAAAGAGACCTTAGTAAAAAACTGGGTTTGATTCTAACACAGCACCAGCAAGTAGAAATTTATAGCCAAGAAGCGCAAGTGGGTGCCAGTGGATGGGAAGTTGCTAAGAGGAAATATCAGGAGTGAGGAGGTACTGACTAGGCTAGCCTAACAGGATTCCTGATGAAAACAGGCCAGGGTCATCAGACACCCCTGGGGGATAGTAGAGAAGAGAGCACCTGATCAGATATCCAGGGTGATCAGGTGTTGACTAAGGGTTTGGGGGAGGTTCTTTCTAAATTGACTTAGGAGCATTCTTGCTAATACTGTATTTTATAGGAAGTACAGAGATTGGCCTAGAAACTTCAGGAGCCCCACTAAAGTTGGTCAGGCAAAGAATCTTTGTTATAACTTAACTTTAAAGTTATATACCGTCACTCCTGCTATATGTTATTGGTCACACAGACTAACCCTGGTACATTGCGAAAACGGATTACAAAGGAGTATAAATACCCAGAGGTGGGGATCATTGTGTTGAAGGCTGGCTACCATAATGCTCCTTACTTAGTATCAGCCTAGTGAGGATACAGTGATTTGGGGGAATGGGAATTGGTTAAATATATACTTTGGGAAACAAATTTAAGAATTCAATATAGGGGCGCCTGGGTGGCTCAGTCGGTTAAGTGTCCGGCTTCGGCACACGTCATGATCTCACTGTTCGTCGGTTCGAGCCCCGCGTCGGGCTCTGTGCTGACAGCTAGCTCAGAGCCTGGAGCCTGCTTCACATTCTGTATCTCCCTCTCTCTCTGACCCTCCCCAGCTCGTGCTGTCTCTCTCTCTCAAAAATAAATAAAAAAAACATAAAAAAATTAAAAAAAAAAGAATTCAATATAAACTGTGTACCACGACTTCATCTTAAAAAAAAATTGAGTATAGCTGACATATAATGTTATAGTTATCATCCCATCTTTGTAAAGTTTATTTATTTATTTTGAGAGAGAGACAGAGAGAATGCATGCACAGGCGCATGGAAGAATGGGGGAGGGGCAGAAAGAGGGGGAGAGAGAGAAACAGAGCTTGACACAGAGCTTGATCTTAGAACCCCGAGACCATGACCTAAGCCGAAACCAAAAGTTGGACACTTACCCAACTGAGCCACCCAGGTGCCCCAACTATGATACCATCTTAATCACAAATGCTATTAAAATTCACTCAATCCAACCTCATTTTCTCTGATAGTATCAACAGAGACTTTGCTGGTGTAAATGGCAGACCATGGTTAAGCATAAAACGGTTCTAACTGAACATTTTTCTGACACAAGGGAATACAGAGAAAAGGAATATACCTTCAAACAGAAAGTTACAAAATACCTACTGCTTTGACATGGAAAACCAAAATTTTTAGTCTGAGAAATGCATAATGGAGTATACAAATCAATCAATTTTCAGAGATCTGATGAAATATTCAATTGGGTTCTAGAAAACATTAAAGGCAGACACATACCTTAATACCTCATTTATCTTAAGGTCACTTATCTGGCAACACCAACTATCCAGAACACAGTTGAGATCAAAGGAAAAAATAGGTAATACTTGAGTGCTTAACATGTACCGCAACTTAAAATACATATTAAATTTAAACTTTTAAGGAATCCTTTGAGATAGACATAGAAGTAAAAAATTAATCACTGGAAAAAAAAGAAATAACTGAAATTAAATAATATGTCTATGGACATAACAACAAATTATGTAGCTGAGATTCAAACTTAGGTATTCTGGCTCCAAAAGCTATACTTAACCTATATACCTAAGCTGGAGCCTATACTTAACCTTGATAATGTAAGAAAAAAAAGAAAGAAAAAAAAAGACTTTCAAGCATAAATACAATAAAGCAAGTGCTGAGAAATGAGAATAAAAGTTATAAATTTTTAAAGGCTTTTGTATTTTTTTTTAAAAATTAATGTTTTTATTCATTTTTGAGAGCAAGAGCATGAGCAGGGCAGAGAGAGAGGAGGACAGAGGATCCAAAGTGGGCTCTGCACTGACAGCAGCGAGTCCTAGGTGGGACTCAAAATCATAAACCCTGAGATCATGACCTGAGCTAAATTTGGACACTCAACTGACTGAGCCCCCCAAGTGCCCCAAAAGTTATAAATTCTTTATACTAAAATGTTTACTTCCTCACACAGGAGCTCTAATTCTACCTAATTTTACCGGCTCATCATCTATCACTCTCCCCATTTACAGTACAGACAGGGTTAGCTTGCAATTTCTTAAATGTAACATAAAACTGCTCCTACTCCATATGTTATTTTTTTTAACTTCACCAATAGTTATCAGGGTGAAAAAGTTAATAAGTCCACTGATCTAAAAATACACATCAAAAACAATCTATGTAGAGTTATAATTCTAAGAGGTAGGCAAGGATATATGAGAAGTGAGGGGTAAGGAAAGGAAACATTGGAATCACCTGGGCTGCTTTTTCAAACTTAACATGCAGTCAATCCTTCTTTCTCTCTTGTCCCAAGGTGCTCTACTACTAGCCACCCATTTCCAACACTGTATCTTAAAGATTCTTAGAGTCTCTGTGTGGATCGAATGTTGGTCTCCCAACAAAATCCATGCATGGCAGCCCTAACCTCCAGTGTGATGGCACTTGGAGGTGGAGACTACAGGAGGTGGCTAGGTTTAGCTTAGATCATGGAGGCAGGGATCCTATGATGGGATTAGTTCTCATATAAGAAAAGGAATTGAGACCTGAACTCTCTTTCTCTCCTCCATTTGAATATACAGGAAGAGGGTAGATGTCTGCAAACCTATAAGAAGGTCTCACCAAGAATCAAATAAGATGGTATCTTGATCTAGACTTCCCAGCCTCCAGAACTGTGAGAGATAAATGTCTGTTGTTTGAACACCCCATCTATGGTATTTGTTACAGCAGTGTGCACTGACAAAGACAGTCCCCTACTTCATTCCCAATTCCTAAATTTTAAAAAGTCAACAAATTTTGTTCTTTTGTAAAACATAACTGTTTTCAGTGATTGTTTCCAATGTCAAATTCTAGATGTTCTCCAGATTAGTGGTTGGCTCACCCTCTCTCCAAAACCAGAGAATCCTGTTAGGCATTTGCTTTCATTCAGCTATTAAGAGTTAAAGTTTGATTTCAACAAAAGTGCCCTGACCCACTTGATAAAAATTTTGAATCCAAGAAAGAGGGATCCATGTTGTGGTCATTTATTGGTGGCTTTGAGTAATTCTTAATTTTTCTGTTTTCATCAAAGTCTACATAAACCTATGAGCAAAGCTGGTAGATTTAATATTCAACATCTCTAAAATGTAGCCATCTATCACCACTTCCACTTTGTTGTCCAAAGCACCATGATCTCAGGCACCTGAGTGGCTCAGCTGGTTAAGTGTCTGACTCTTGATTTTGGCTCAGGTCATGATCTCACAGTTCCTGAGAATGAGCCCCACTTGAGATTCTCTCTTTTTTTCTTTCTACCCCTCCCCTAGCCTATGTGTGCATGCACTTCTCTCTCTTTCTATCTCTCTCTCAAAATAAATTAACTTTAAAAAACAAACACACAAAAACAATTAAAAAAACACAAAGCATCATGATCTCTCTGCTAGCCATCAATGTTCTCAAAGCATGAGTCTCAAGATTCTCAGGGCTAGGGCCATTAATAAAGTGTTCAAAAAGTCTGGGTGGAGCAGGGTGAGTTATTCGACTAGGGGCTATAGCTCTTTGTGAAGGTCTAAAAATAGCCCTCCAACAACATAAATTGCCCAGCCCCAGAGGGTTCCCTAGGGTGATGACTGCCAAGGAAGGCTGCCTAGAGGAGGGCTGGGAGACACAAGCCCTTAAAAGCAGAGACCCTCTGATTCCATGGTCCTTCTACCAAATTCTATCAAACATTTAAAGAAGAGTTAATACATATTCTTTGAAAATTATTCCAAAAGTTAGAAAAGGAAAATTATTCCAAAAGTTAGAGAAGAGCATTACCCTGATAAAACCAGATAAATACCTCACTAAGAAAGGGAACTACAGGCCAATATCCTTGATGAACATGGATGCAAACATCCTCAATAAAATACTAGCAAACCAAATCTAACAATATATTTTTTAAAAAAAGCCATTGACCACAATCAAGTGGGATTGCCAGGGTTGTTCAGTATTCACAAATCAAACAGTGTGATATACCACATTTACAAAAGAAAGGTTAAGAAACATATGATTACTTCAATAGATGCAGAAAAAAGCATTTGACAAAGTATATCATCCACTCATGATAAAAACCCTCAACAAGGTAGGTTTGGAGGGAACATACCTGAACATAATAAAACCCATCTATGAAAAACCCACAGCTAATGTGATCCTCAAAAGGGAAAACTGAAAGTTTTCCTCTATGGTCAGGAACAAGAGAGAGATGTCCACTCTCAACACTGTTATTTCACATAGTACTAGAAGTCCTAGCCACAGCAATCAGACAACAAAAAGAAATAAGAAGCATACAAATTGGCAAAGAAAAAGTAAAGCTTTCACTATTTTCAGATGACTTTACATATAAAACCCAATATATTCTACCCAAGGACTGCTAGAACTGATACACAAATTCAATAAAGTCACAAAGTATAAAATCAATGTACAGAAATCTGTTGCACTTCTGTACACCAATAATGAAGCAGTAGAAAGAGAAATTAAGGAATCAATCCCATTTACAACTGAACCACAATCGATATGATACTTTGGTTCAGAGTCAACCTAACCAAAGAGGTGAAATACATATACTGTGAAAATATAAAATGCTGATGAAAGAAATTGAAAATGACAGAAATAAATGGAAACTATTCCAAGCTCATGGATTGGAAAAATAAATATTTTTAAAGTGTCTATACTCCTCCAAAGCTACCTATACATGTAATGTGACCCTATCAAAATATCACCAGCATTTTTTCACAGAAACAGAAGAAATAATCCTAAAGATTGTATGGAACCACAAAAGATCCAGAAATAGCCAAAGAAACCTCATGAAAGAAAAGCAAAGCTGGAGGTATCACAATTCTGGACTTAAAGTTATATTACAAACCTGTATTTAACTAAAACAGTATGGTACTGGCACAAAAACAAACAGACACATAGATCAACAGAATGAATAGAAAACCCAGAAATGAACCCATAACTATATGGTCAATTAATATTCAACAAAGCAGGAAAGAATATTCAATGGAAAAAGACTGTCTCTCCAATAAATGGTGTTGGGAAAACCAGACAGCAACATACAAAAGAATGAAACTGGATCACTTTCTTACATCATACACACACAAAAAAATGCAAAATATATTAAAGACCTAAATGTCAGACCTGGAGTCATAAAAATCCTAGAGAAGAACACAGGCAGACACCTCTTTGACAGTGGCCAAAGCAACTTCTTTCTAGATATGTTCCCTGAGGTGAGGGAAACAAAAGCAAAAATAAACCATTGGGACTTTATCAAAATAAAAACCTTCTGCATAGTGAAGGAAACAATCAACAAAACTAAAAGCCATCTTATAGAATGAGAGAAGATATTTGCAAATGGCATATCTGATAAAGGGTTAATATCCAAAATACATAAAGAACTTATACACCTCAACACCCCCCAAAAACATAAATAATCCAATGAAAAAAAATGGGCAAACGACATCAATAGATATTGTTCTAGAGAAGACAAACAGATGACCAACAGATACATGAAAAGATGCTCAACACGATTAATCATCAGGGAAATACAAATCAAAACTACAATGAGATACCTCTTCACATCTGTCAGAATGGCTAAAATCAACAATACAAGAAACAGCAGTTGCTGTCATGGCTGTGGAAAAAGAGGCAACCCTCTTGCACTATTGGCAGGAATGCAAATTTGTGCAGGCACTCTAGAAAGCAGTACGGTGTTGCTTCAAAAAGTGAAATATAGAACTACTCTAAGATCCAGCAATTGCATTTGACCCATTGTATTTATCCAAAGAATACAAAAATACTAATTCAAAGAGATACATGTAACCCAATGTTTATAGCTGCCTTATCTACAATAGCCAAATTATGGAAGCAGCTGCAGTGCCCATCGAGAGATGAATGGATAAAGAAGAGGTGTATATGTATATATACACACCCAACGGGATATTACTCGGCCATAAGAAAAATGAAATCTTGCCATTTGCAATGATATGGATGGAGCTAGAGAGTATTTTGCTAAGTGAAATAAGTTAGCCAGAGAAAAGACAAGTACCATATGATTTCACTCATATGTGGAATTTAACAAAAGAAGTAAAGGGGGAAAAAAGAGAGGGAGGCAAACAAGAAACAGACTCTTCACTATAATGAACAAACTAATGGTTATTAGATTAGAAGGTTAAGAGGAGGACACAGGTGAAACAGGTGATGGGGATTAAGGAGTACACTTGTGATGAGCACTGGGTGTTGTCTGGAAGTACTGAATCCCTACATTGTACACTTGAAATTAATATTATAATGTATGTTAACTCACTGAAATTTAAATAAAAACTTAAAAAAATAAAAATGTCTATTCATTTCCTCTACTGATATTTTAATTGGATTATTTTTTTCTTTCTATTCAGTTGTATGAGAGGAAAATTTGGAAAATAACTTCCTATCAATTATGATTTGCAAATATCTTCTCTGGTTCCATAGGCTGTCTTTTCACTTCATGATTGTTTCTTTTGCCATGAAGAAATTTTTTCTTTGTACTTCTCTGTTCACAGTATCCTGGTAAATTGGACTAAACAGAATATTTGCAATGTCTCCATTTCAAAACACCTACTTTTCTGGCTTTTCTGAGCCCTTTGTCCACGTGGCAGTGGGCAGAAAGGTACTGTGGGAAGGACTGACACACTGGATCCAGAGACCTACATGAGAGTCTCATTCTTCCTCTTATTAACAGTGTGATCTTGTGAAGGTAACTTTAAGTTTTTAGACCTTACCTTTCTTTTTTTAATACTAGTCAGTTAACATACAGTGTAATATTAGCTTCATGAGCTCAATATACTGATTCAACACCTCCATACAACATCCAGTGCTTATCAAAACAAGTGCATTCCCTAATCCCCTTCACCTCCATCGCCCCACCCCCCTCCCCTCTGTAGCCATCAGTTTGTTCTCTATAGTTAAGAGTCTGTTTCTTGATTTTCTAAGTCTACAAAATGGGCTAATTATTATAATAGGTCTATAATTATAGGATTAAAGGAAAGTACAATCACAACACAAAATATACAAACACAGTACACAAATATTGTAGCTAAATATTATGCCTTCCCATTGTCCCTTCAAATTTTGCTATTATATCATGCCATATCCTCTATTTTCATTTTAAAACTAGTGAAATCCAAAAGCACAAAATGATTGTTAGTAGTGCAAACATAACATATAAGATAAAACATTTATTATACATTTTTACAAAAATGCAAATAAGAGGGATTCTCATTTGGGGACTCTAGATTTTGTGCAATATTAAAACAATTAAGTTATACTATTCCTTACTAGTATATATAAGAACAGTTAGGGAGGGATTAATCTATTTATCATTGCTTTAAAACCTCAGAACATCATCTGGAATAAAGTGTTTATTCAAAAAATATTGTAGAAAAATAAATTGCAGTGGAGGGCATAAAACACAGGCTTTTCACTAAGTCACAAATTAAAGCAGGATAGAGTATAAAAAGTTACATTTTGTAATGTGGCAGGATTTTAGATGGCTTAATATGAAATATAATATTATTTATAAGGCACAAATAGGAATTTTAACTCATAAAAATGAAGAAAAAATACTTAAAATGCTATCATACTTTCCCTTTTCTAATACAGAATTGCTAAATGGTATAAATTTATAAGTCATTCAAATAGATGAGCCAGTATTAACATCCATCACATAAGTTACAGTGTGAAAATAAACAATCAATAGATGTTCTTATAAGCTAATTCTGAATTTTATATGCAAAATGGATTTAAGTAGGCTTTCCTACCCTCCTTCTTTGGAACAAGGAGAAATGTGACAAATTTTTAAATGCTACTAGATATATGCACATAAAATATTTGAAGCTTAATCTACAGATGGAAGGGAACAACGAATATGAAGATCATAGAAAACATTTTCTCTCTGGAATCTGTGGGATGGCATTATATACTCACATTATATATAGTTTTATATAAAATTAATTATATATAAAACTAACTATATATAGTTATATATATAATGTATATAATTAATATAGATGTGTGTATAATTATATATAGATGTGTATAGTTATATATATAGATATATACATAATGTATATAATTATATATAGATGTATATACACATATATATAATTACATAGATGTATAGATAGATGTGTGTATAATTATATAGAGATGTGTGTGTAAATTATACATAGATGTAGGACAGTTAACAAAACAGTCCTTTCACTGATTGACAGATGAAAGGAGGACTTTGCCCTATCTAATATTAAAAGTGGTACAGTATCGCATTTTACAAAATAAGGACCCAGGAAATCTACATTTATTTTTGATAAATTCTATATAACAGAACGGATGCACATATTGCTCATCTCAATATGCCACTGACCTCAATTTAAAAATTTTTGTTTTTTGAAACTGGGAAGAGAGAAGAGAGGCAGAAGGATCAGGCTCATTAGAAGCTGACCTGTGTTAAATAATCACAGTGTTTTGACTCTGCTTCCTGCAGCAACCTTCACCATCTCTTCTCTCAGTGTCATTGAGCTAAAACCCTGGGTATCTTCAAAAGAACATTAAGTATTTGCAGGATATGCCGACAGCCTACCCAGGATCTCTAAGAAACATATGAAAAGCTACAATAGAAATACTCTATCTCTTTGGGGGGAATAAGAGCTTTTATTTCCAAATATTAATAGAAGAACAGGAAAGCTGATTTAGAACCTAACGATTTTTTTAGGTAAAGACTCTATATTTGACAAAGCAGGAAAGTAAGTCAAGGAATAGGTCTCAACAAGAAGGGTACTTACGAGAACTATGTTTAACAGTGATATGTCCACTAGAGTATTCTTAATACCTGATCCATTCATTTTAGCAGTGATCCTTTTAAACTATCAGGTTGGTATTTGCTCTATCAATAAAATGACAATACACATAAGGGTGTGAATGTGACGTTTTTATGGAAGAGGGGGAGGATCCGAGCTGAATCACTGACTTGAATGTTCACTAATGAGTCAGTTAACTATTTTTAAACTTTTTTATTTGTAAAGTGAAGACGGGGAGAACTCCTAGCATGAAAGCTAAATAATAAGTACATAAAATATTATTTTCCATGATCTGCAATGACTTCACATCAATTTTATCACATGTGGTTAAATACTGCATAGGAAAAATCATGTTTTATTTTGTTTCTATAAGTGCTATAAACACATGTTAAGTCTGGTAAAAGAGGATTTGTTTCCTGAAATAATAATGGTGAAAGTCCGACGCATTAAGACATACAAAATTGGAAAAAAACTTAGAAATTTTAGGGTATTAGAAAAGGCTATAAAAAAGTTAGGAGAGTTGGGGTGCCTGGGTGGCTCGGTCAGTTCCGCATCAACTCTTGATTTCAGCTCAGGTCATGCATGATCACACGGTTCATGAGATGGAGCCCAGCATTGGGCTGTGCACTTTGACAGCACGGAGCCTACTTCGGATTCTCTCCCTTGCCCTCTCTCTGCCCCTCCCCTGCTTGTACTCTTTCTCTCTCTCTCAAAATAAGTGAATACACATTTTTTAAAATGTTAGGAGAGTTAACTCTATTTCTAATCTCCTCTATGAATAGAAAGAGAAACTAGAAAACAAATCCCTACAATAACAGCATACTTCATTTTTATAATTTATTAATTTTGAAGAAAAACCAGATCATATTGAATGACGGGGAAAAGTAGAAGAACACTGACTAATAAAAGGACAGAATGGCATCATCTATGAATGTTTAAGACTTCTTGTACAGGATTTCTATATGAAAACAATTCTTGAGTTTAAAATTAACTCAAAAATATAATTTTCTGCCTATATTTCTCTCTAATTTATCTTCTCAAAGATAAAGGGATCATATCTAACTTCCAAATGAATCCAAATGCTGAGAGAATTAATTTGGCATTTTGCTGCTTGGAACCTAGTCTGAAGCTTATATATATTGAAACACTGCTCCAGGCAGCCACATGCCATTGATGGAATTAGTAAGTCAATCTACCCTCTATGACTTGAGGGAACCATAAAAGAAATCTATCAATGATGGCAGGCAATGATGGAAAAATTGTATGTAATGTCAGGTGGCTGAATATAGGAAAAAGATATATGGTAATGACAGTATAGGCAAACGATTGCAGGTAAGGAAAAGAATTACTTAAAATGATAGTCAATGTAAAAATATACACATTCAGCCATCGCAATTTACTTTCCTTGATTGAAAAAGAGAAAATATTATGTCTTAAAGATAATGTTTAGATCAAATTTGACAGCTTGAATAATGAGCACTTCATATAATAATTCTAGATAACTTGATGGAGTACCCATATGTCAATGATAGAATGACCGTACTTTAAGAGAATAATTCTCCAGACTACAATGTCCCTGATGTCACAGAAGGAATGCCTAATTATCCTTTGACTGTATTAGTGGGAGTATTTCCAATGGGGAGGTTGTTGTAAAAATATAAGCATGTTACTATTTTTCTAAGCTTCCAATAACTTCAAATATCTTTATTTTCTATGACAGAAATATTACTAACTTCTACCTCCACATTTTTGCTTTCCAATACATCATACCATGCTATCATTCAGGCTTTACTTGCCATTAATGCATTCATTCTGTTTTTAGGTCACCTGTTTTTAAAGCGTAGTCAATTAAAATAGCATTAACGAGTATTCATTTTCATATCTGCATATAATAAATCAGCACATTTAAGAAATTTTGTAGAACTTGTAACCATTCAGATTGCTCAAAGCATAACTTATATGTTAAAAGGTTAACGTATAACATAAAACATGACGTTTAGAAATATTGAGTTTTCATGCATATCAAAATTTTATAACACAGGTACCTGAAATCTGGTTTGAGATACACTAATTTAGCCATGTAACTATGCGCTAATCACAGAAGAGTTTTGATAATTAAAATTCAATACAACAAATAGATTCTTAGGATTTAGATTTAATGACTTAAAAATTCAAATTAAACACAAACAAGGTTAGAGTTTACTTGTGTAGGAATTGGTTTATTTTCAAATCACTTACTCAAAATAATTATCTGATGATTTTCAGTGGCTAGGCACATTTTATTAAATTTGATAGGGCCCATTAGGCCCACTTTTCATATACAATTTAATCTGAACAGCATCAAAGAGCATTCATCAAGAACTATAATGTACAAGAGATTTAGAGTTCAGAAAGTAACCATTGTTACAAAAGCATTCTTTTGTTTTTATGGACCTTATAGAGAACACTGAGTCACTACTGTTGGATAATAGAATAAAGAAGAAGAATAGCAGCTTGCATTGTGTGCTACTTATATGGTATGTAAATTAAAATTAACATCACATCTAGTAGATAGATAGATGAGAGTGGGCATAAAGTGTGATGACCTCGGTTTCTCATGTTCATATCTACCTTAGAGCATCCACCATAAAGGAGGCACTAAACCACCAAATAGAGTGAGTTGGCCAGGTGATATCTAGCTTCTGTCAATGGCCATCTCAGCACTGGGACAATGCATACATGGGCAAAGGGACAGTGGTAGCAGGGTTTGAGGTTATGCATAAGCCCAGCAATGTGAAAGCATCTATCAAAAACTGATTAGCAATTACTGCCAAAGGCCCAACCTGCCGGAAAAAGAGACCAATGTTCAGTTCCCAGTATGGCACCATGCCTCAAAGAGACCACATGGCCACCTACTGGGAAAGCTGATTGTATTGGGCAAGACTGCATTCTGGCAGAAGGAGACACTTCATCAGATGTGAGTTACTCTTTTTGCCAATGGGCCTCAGCTAGCATCACTACCCCGGAGCTTACCAAATGCTATATATACCAGCACAGAATCCTGCATCACAGAACATCGGACCAGGGGCCCACTTCATAACAAAAGGTGGGAGAACAGGCCCCAAAACACAGGCTCTTGTTCCACACCTTCCAGAAGCTGCAGGCCTGAGACAGCTTTAATTGTGTATTCTGCAGGCTGTTGTAAAGTGTCCGACTATGCTTTAGAGGAAGAGGTAACATATTCCTAGTAATAATACACAATTGAAACCAAAGACTCATATAATACTATGTTTCCAAAAGGTAAGATGCATGAACCAAAGAACCAAGGAATGGAACCCAGGAGTAGAAGCACTGCAAACATTCTCATGACCCCCTTGGGAAGTTTGACTTCCTCTTGCATCAAATTTGTGCTCTGATGGTATAGACATCCTGATCCACATCAGGGGACAGAGCGGGTGTCTAATTCAGTTATAAGTCATCTGTGTCACCTGGGAATGTTAGATTCCTTTTGCCAAGGTACTAGCAGACAAGAATGTAAACCTCTATTTGGCAAGGATCATGGACTATGACCATCAGAATATCAAAAGCCTGCTATAATACATAGGGACAAGATGGAGAAAGGAGAAAGATGTTTAGCACCTATGCGATGCACACGAATGCCTCTCTAGTACTCCAATCTGAAACAGACACTCGGTGACCTCACCCTCAGAAAAGCAAAATGAGTTGGAATTCAGATCTCTCAGGCATAAGGGTCTTTGTCATACCCCCAGGTAATCACCAAGGCAATCTGAGGTGTTGGCTCAGCATGAAGGAAATCTAGAATAAAGAGTGAAATAGGAAGAAAAATAAAACTATCACTTGTGGACCCAAGACAGGCTTCAGCATTAGGGTCTATAGCATCACCCTACTCTTCCTTTTCCAATTTTCTCCAGGCAAGATGGCCCTTCAGATATCCAGAAAGATCTGCGGCAAGAATTTACATTAAGAAGTAGAGAGAACGGAACAAGGGAGAGACTTTGGGAGACACTTTGATGTGCTCACCATCCATATGTCCCTTCACTGAAAGACATTTTTGTCCTGCCTCCTGACAGTGTCAGAAGACAGCTTTCCGCTGTCAACCCTTCAGGAATTACCTAACTCCAGAGAGCCACTTCACTCAGTGTCATGTACTTGGCTGGGGTGGCCCAAATCAAATGACAGGTGGCTGCAGAGGTTATCAAATTCTTTCTGGCAATTTGGTCCCCTTTTCCCCTCGTTTTCACAAGTGTTTATCTGAAAAGTACACCACAATAAGCATATTGCCTGCCATGCTCTCACTCAGAGTCAGCTTGTCAGGAAAACCAGCTTGCAATACTGCATGAATACCATGTTATGGATTATTTTAGTCGTATTATAGTGTTTTCTTAGATTGCAACCTAAGGGTTCTACTCATTCAACTTAACAGTCTCTCCTGTTCTTTATGCTTATCTTTTTTCTCTCTCTATCGCTCTCCTATTTTTCACCCCTTTCTTTCCATCCCCTCCTTCCTAGTATTTTGCTTTGTTCATTCAATCACCAGTAGTCCTTCATTCTTTATTCCTTCATTCTTTATTCCTTCCTCCTTCTCTTTCCTTTTTTTCTTTTCATATTTTACAGTTTTACAGAAACAAGTTTACATTTAGATATTTTATGCTGCAATAAAATATTCTACCATAAAATTGCCTAGATACCTATTTCCCCTGCAAGAAAATGCCTTGTTCCCAAGCAATGTGTCTTCTGTATCACATTTTACATATTGAAATTTCGTGTCTTTGAAAATAACTTAGATGCTGTCAGCTGGTTAACAGCGGGGAATGTAGCAAATACTCCAGGAAACAGACAATGTGGAATGATTTTTACTGCATTTTTCATTGTACTTTGTTTACATTTTTTTTCTTTTTGTCTCTTTCAATGCCTAGCAGTAATAATCCTCTTCCCCTGAAAACTGCTAAAATCTGAGCAGTGCCTCTGAAGTTTAAAATGCAAAGAGCAGTCCTTTTTTACAGGTTTTCTATGATAATACTTAGAATGAGTCACTCATCCTGAAAGTGGCCTTCTAAATTACTGTGAAATAGCCATGAATGCTATTACACACACTTACAGATGTGATTTAAATTCTCTGGAACTCCTCTGCACTTTGAATAAGAATTAGCAGCTTTGAAAGATTTAACTTAACATTGAAAAACCATCAAAGCAAGTGGCAAAATGAACTTGAGATTATTCTTCAGAAATGAGATCTCCAATGCTTTTCATGCCAAATCGCAACCTCCAAAATGATTCACTCTCTTGCAGATTTTCTACATTATAGGTAATTTGACTGTATTCATAAATACCTGTTAATGAAGTTTTTTTACTTTCATATCATTAAACCATTATTCTTGCCTATCAAAATCCTGTTTGCTTGTTTGTTTGTTTTTCAAATCATATCTCAAAAGGAGAGCAAAAGTGCATATTCAGTGCTTGTCAGAGTTTCTCCTCAATGGAGTCTCACTTTTGTAAAGGAAGCTGGTTTCTGCCAACACTCAGAAGGTGTCAGCCAGGTATAATAAGAATTATAGGATCAAAAACTTGCCATTTGAAAGAGACTTCATAAGCATCATCGTTTTATGTATCTTCTTGCCTACCCTTTCCCCTCAGCTTCTTAGACTCCCAGTGGGCCCCCTGCCATCACCATTTGCTCAGAGAGGTTGATTGGAACAATGGCAAGGGACAGGAGCAGAGGTACCAAACTATGCCTGAGAGCTGCCATGCAGCTGTGGAAGGAATGAGTGTCTTTATAAGATTGTCATGTAGAGCCCTGTGGGAGAATCTGAAAGGAAGTCTTGAGTCCAAGAAAATGACATAGTGTTTTGGCTGAACTGCAAGAAAAACCAAATTACATAAAATCATCAGGGCATATAAGGGAGTGCTGATCGACTGCTGGAAACAAATACATATATGTACGTATACACACACACACACATATATAAATTTGATGTTAAAACTCAGAAGCTATAATTCTGACAAGTGGGAACCAATAAATCTAGCCATTTTCTTTATTAAAAAAATCTGCTAGGGGAGCCTGAGTGGCTCAGTCAGTTAAGCGTATGACTCTTGGTTTCAGCTCAGGTCATTAGCTCACAGTTTGTGGATTCAAGCCCCACATCAGACTCTGTGCTGAGAGTGGAGAGTCTGCTTGAGATTCTCTCTCTCCTTTTCTCTCTTTTCCTCCTCCACTTGCTCTCTCTCTCTCAAAATAAATAAATAAACTTAAAAAAATTCTGCTAATGTGGACATAATTTGGTTTTAAACTGTAGGGTGTCACTTACTAAATTCCAGATTTTTTACAAATTTATTTACTCCATAGCAACACTGATAATTGTTACATCACTTACTTGAGAAAGCCATGTCACTATAGAATTATTACAGAAATATTCCATAAAACATGCTATGCTATAATAGAAAAACTTGGGTTATTTATTTGATTATATTCTTGTCAGAAGGCAGGATTTGCAATTCTGTACAGCAAAGGGACATATATGGTATATGGACATATAACATGCATGGCACCTCCAATTTCCCATCTGTAAAAAATTTTCAAAAATTCCTCTAGCTAGTAACCACTACCAATTCTACTACATGTTTACTGACTACTCTGATCCACAATCTTTTCTCTTTTATGCCGCCATAGCTCTTTCCTCTATTTCTAGAGCACTTGCTATTATCTGTCTAGTTGTGTCATTTTATAGATGATGACACTGTTGATTGTTCAGTCCTAGATACCATCTATTTCATGGTTCTCTTCCTACTTCTTTCTGCGTTGGCCCCTTAAATGTTGCTGTTTTCCAGAATCCTGCTCTACATCGTCTTCTATTCTTCTCAAGCTGTATCAAAGCTGTCTTATACTAAAACTTCATATACCCTATGACAGCTTCCAAATCAGTATCTTGTCTGGATGTATGTCCCTCCTCTTTGTTCTACTACCCACCAATCACTCAAGTTGAACATCTAAGATATAATTTTGAATTCCTTTTCTGTAGAAAGTTGAAAGATCTGATGGATTCATTCAATTTTTTCAACCCTCGCTATGTTGTAGGTTTGCTATAGGTGCCTCTAGTTTCATAATGAATTTTTTTTTTTAATTTGTATGTTTTCTTCCATTCATCTGGAAATCTGGGAGGAGGGGCAATGATAGCATTTTAGCAGTTTCTATTGTTTACATTCCAATTAAACAATCTCCTAAGTTAGACTGTAAGCAATAGAGGGCACAGATGTTTTATCTTTAAATCAAAAAGTGTAATGCCTTGCAATTATTAGAGAATCAGGACTAGTTGAATTGTTTCGACTGCATATGCATGAACTCCTACTTAGTTATTATCACCATTTTAGCTCTACGTAATACACACTCCATACATGTTACAGATTCCCCAGGTCTCTACATGTATCACATGTGTTTCTTGGGAGAGAGTTGCTCTTTCCATTTCTACATGCATTCCATAGACAATTACATGCTTTAAGTGTTCCAGTCACATTCCTAGATACTCAGGATTAATGATGTGCAATTATGACACAGTCTCTACTCTCATGGGATGAAATCTGGTCAGTTGTTCAGAAAATGTCCATGTTCAAAGTGAAAGTATTTGGAGGGAAGTCGTCCTGTGATATGCCTTTCTACAACACTGACGGTGGCACCTCCTGAAATTTACCACCCCCCAAAGGAGACGTGGTTTCTACCTATGTCATTTGAGGAGCCAGGGTTCTCCTCTCTTGGTTCCTATGGGGAGTCTGCCTTGTTCTGTATCTTCTCCTCACTTAACAACAGGTGCATGTTGCCATATTTTATTCCAGCTAATGTTATTTTGTAGGACTGGGTTCAATTTTCTTTATTCCCCCACCCACCTAAAAAGGCACCATTTCTTCCACACCATTTGAAAATGTACTCTCTGAGTCCCTCAGGAAATGATCCTTGTGATTACACTATCTGTACAAACCTATGTTAAAGAAGATATGATGCTATTCATTCTTGATATGTGTTATGATATGTTACGGTGTCTAAGTGTAAGTACTATGTTGGCCCATTATATCTCCTTTGCCCCTATCTTTAACTCCTTCATTATAAATTTGTCATTATAAATTCACAGTCAAAAACTGGCAATAAATAAGCATTCAATATCTTCCAATATTTTAAGCAGGTTTTCTAAAAATTAAAGGTTCCATAATGATAAACATGCTTGGTCAATAGATTGTATATCTACTCCTGAATGAAGAATATTAGATGCTTTCTATATTAAGTCATATAAGAAATAAGGAAAGCTGGGGAGCCTGGATGGTTCAGTCAGTGAAGACTCTGATTCTTGATTTCAGCTTAGGTCATGATCTCAGAGTTGTGGGATCAAGCCCCATATGGAGCTCTGCACTGAGCATGGAGCCTGCTTGTGATTCTCTCTCTCCCACTCTCTGCTCCTCCCCCACTCTCCCTCTCTTTCTCTCTCTCAAAAGAAATAAACATTTTTTAAAAAGAGATAAGAGAGTATAATAAATTTAAGTATTATTATTATTTTTACATATACATTAAAATTACTTGATTTTCTAAAATAACATATTAAGTAAAGATACATAATGCAATACGATGAATTTGAATATCTTGTTCTAATAAGTTTTCCTTCCATTACATATATGGTTTAAAAATATTTGTGGAAAATATTCCAGTTATGCTTAAAGTATAATTATAAGTGTATATCATCTGGCTATTTATTTTACAGACTTTTTAAAAATTTTTTTGAAATACTGCATATGTCTAGAAGAGCTATGTGTGTATTTATAAAATCAAACATTTCATGTAATAAATATATGATTACATACACTGTTATAGACTCCATTTAACACTTGGTTTGCCATGGTATTTTATTTTAAACAGCCCCCTCAATACCAGTTCCCTTAATTCATTTGTATTAGTTGTCCTATTTTATTGCTACAATATTACCTGTATATACATCTGTTTCATAAAGACATTTCCTCATGTATTTGTATAAGCAATAATCATTCAGAATATTGGGGGGAAATATTGGAAGCTAAAATATTCTTTGGTTGGTGTCTCTTCTTTAAATAATATTTAAAATAACAAAACTACATTGTGTTACAATAGCTTTAAGGTCTTACAATTTGAATCAGACAGTCAAGAACAACTTTTGAGGTTATAAACACGATGGGGCAGGAGGAACCCTAACCCTTTGAAAGATCACCAACTGCAAGTTTCAAGAAAAATTTTGACTTAAGAGTGGATTTGAAAGAAAGGAGGGATGCTTACAAAATGAGAGAAGCATTTCTTAAGCAAAAAGAAGAGCATTATCAAAGGAACAGTAGGAAAAAATATCATGAATAAAGGCATAGTAAATTGTGAAGTCCTTGAAACTGCAGGAAAGGATCTTAAACACAAGTTTTTAAAAGACATTAGTCACTTGGCAACTCAAACAAGTAGTCAGAAGGAAGCTTCACTGTTGCAGCAATGAAAGATGAGACTTCTCTTGGATTGTGGCTGCTTGGAAAGCTTTTTAAAAAACCAGGACAAGAAGTCCTTTTCGAATAAGCCAAATTTGGATTAAGTTTGGTAAATGAGTACACAATTTCAGTTATAAGATGAATAAGGTCTGACGGCCTGATGTATAAGGTGACTATAGTTGATAATACTGTACTGCATAAATGAAATTTGCTAAGGGTAGAACTTAAGTGTTCTCTCTCTCTCTCTCTCTCTCTCACACACACACACACACACATACACAGAAGAGGTAAATATGAGGTGATAGAGGTGTTAATTAACTCAATTATGGAAATCTTTTCATAATGTATATGAATATCAAATCATAATATTGTATAATATATTATTATAATTTTATTGGCAAGTATATTTCAATAAAGCTGAGAAAAGGAAGGGAGAGAAGGGAAGGGAAGGGAAGAGAAGGGAAGGTTAAGAAAAAATATCCAAAATTAAAACAGTAGAGGAGAATGTACCATGTTTATGAATAAAGTGATCTAATCTCATAAATATATCTTTAGAAATTGCCAACAATCTATTTTACAATCCCTGGTAGTATTTTGACTGGAATCCAGTCTGAGAATAACTAATTCAAATATTAATTTATAAAATCTGGCTGGAAATAGAATGCAAAATAAAGAACTCATCCGTGTCAGTGGTCCATTTAGTGAATTTACAACAGAAGCACGTGAACACCTGCCTAACTTGTATTTGACCACATTTCCCTGTGGTAGGACTTGAATATTCTTTCATTTTGTTACATTATTGAGGAGTAGACCTCAGTGATTCATCCCTTACATACAACACCCAGTGCTCATCACAAAAAGTTACACTATTTATTATTACCAGTTTACCTGCCATTCATTTCCCTCCTCTCATCTGGCTTTTATTTCACTTTAATTTCTGTAATCCCACTATCTTTTATTTTAGAACTTTGAGTTAAAAATTCTCATTTAAAAAATCCCTTTAAACTTTCAGTTACTTATATTGACTTGATGACAAGTGTACCACTGGGTAAGGCGAGGAATGAACTGTATTTATGCTCTCAAATCTATTTTTTCGCGACTCTAGATGATTCAATTTCTTTAAATGGTCATTTAAAAAAAGATTAAAATAAAAATAAATGGCCACTTTGAGAATTCTAATAAAAACATGATTAAATGTTTAACCAAACTTTTCCTAAGATGATAATGGCATAATGAAATAGCCCTGTTTATTATAAGCCCTTTGTATCCTGTCAGCTATGAGATTACATGTGTCCATCTGGTAAATGACATATGTCATGTAACTTTCTTGATTTCCCATTTCACATCAGTACGCCACAGAATGAAAATATATTTTCTTTTAAAAGATACAGGGGCACCTGGGTGGCTCAGTCGGTTAAGCCTCCGACTTCGGCTCAGGTCATGATCTCACGTTCAAGCCCCGCGTCGGGCTCTGTGCTGACAGCTCAGAGCCTGGAGCCTGCTTTGGATTCTGTGTCTCCCTCTCTCTCTACCTCTCCCCCTCTCATGCTCTGTCTCTCTCTGTCTCAAAAATAAATAAAACATTTAAAAAAAAGATACAGAAACACTGTAGGAAGTTTAAAATGTTTTATCGCATTTTAGACAATCTCCATAAAAATGTATCATTTCTGCCCAGATACTATACTACCTCTTTCCATATCCTGGCAGACTCAGAAAACATACTGAGAATCCACTAATGCTGTTTTCATCTAATCCCGTCTGTTGCTAAAGAAATTGCTTCCTGGGGTTAAAATATATTATTATGCATTATAACTAAACAATGTTCTTTGAAACTTTGGAATATTTGAGTAAAAGAATTCTTAAGGAATTGAGCTGTGGGGTGTCTGGGTGGCTCAGTTGGTTAAGCATCTGCCTTAGGCTATGGTCATGATCTCTGATTCCTGCTGTCAGCTCAGAGCCTGCCTCAGATCCTCTGTCCCTCTCTCTCTGCCCCTCCCCTGCTCACACTCTTTTCCTTCCTCCCTCTCTCTCTCTCATAAATAAACTTTGAAAAATAAAAACAGTGATTGAGTTGTAACACAACCTGAATCACTAATACTGAACATCATTTTAAAGAATTTTAAGACTATTTCAAAGACATGAAAATGTTTTACTTTTGAACACTTTTAAATAAAACAAGATAAATGTTTTATTTATGTAGGCACTCTTTTGTTTCAGAGATGGTTGATATAATTAAGATAGCTGAACATATAAAGATATCAGACATGTCATCAGGAAGCCATTATGTCATGTTTTAAAACTTCTCAGGCTAGCTTGATCTGGATTTTCAGTCATTACTTTTTTACTTGAATTTTCAAGTAAAAATTTCCAATTTCCTAAAAACCATTTAATTTTATGTTTAAAAATTAAAATCCTCTAAGTAAAAGGTTCTTATTTGGAAACTGAAAAGAATTCATATTTCAAAAAGGAGAAAAATGTTGTGCATTAGGAATTATGATATATTGATTTTAGCTACTGTTACTCTCAGTTATGAACAGGAGTTCTTTCTTTAGTTGTTCAAGTTTTTATTTAAATTCTAGTTAGTTAACATAGAGTGTAATATTGGCTTCAAGAGTAGTATTCAGTGATTCATCACTTACATATAAGACCCAGTGCTCATCCTAAGTGCCCTCCTTAATACCCATCACCCATTTAGCTCAGCTCCCACCTCCTCCTCTCCAGCAACCCTCAGTTTGTTCTCCAGAGTTAAGAGCCTCTTATGGTTCACCTCTCTCTCTTGTTTTCCTTTCCCTATAACTATATGACTTCACTAATTTGTGGAATTTAAGAAACAAAACAGATGAACATAGGAATTATTTCTATGGCACCTTCAGAATGAAAAAAGCCAACTGTTCTTTTTTTCCCTGGCTATATTTAAATATAATTAACATACAGCATTGTATTAGTTTAAGGTGCACAACATATAATGATTTGATATATCACACACAACAAAGCCAACTGTTCTCATTGATGGCAAACTGATGTTTATACAATGTAGCGGACTGTGAATAAACAGGTGATACTGACAAAAAAATAAAAACATGTAAGTTATGATAAAATTTTAAAAGAATATCTGCAAAGCCTTATTTTCTCCAGTAGTGTGGGTTTTAGTATGGAGACATTTTCAATTATTATCAATAGAGATGCTATATAAGTAAGACAGGATATTTTCATGAGATATGATTTACTTATAGCCAGGTAATTTAAAATAAGTCATAATTCACAGTCAGTTGGTTTAGGAAATTTTCACAAATGTGTGCCTTTTATACCCCACATAAGTACATAAAACAGATTTAAACCTGCCAGAAATACAGTGAAATAAGGTGAACTATGGTTAATGGTCCTTCATATGAGAATGAACAACAGCATTTAAGCAAAATGCTTCCCATACAACTTCTTCCCATACAACAAAATAGTATCTCAAACTCTAATTAAGACGAGAATAACAGGTGACTGATGATTGATGGTAATCTCCAAAATGGCCCCTCTACTCATACTCTAACCTTTACCTGTAACGCACTGACCACAGACAACTTTATGGACCCCATAAAGGTAGAATCTGTCAAACACAGCTAACTATCAAAATGATCTGCTGTTCTCTATTTTCTGACAAAAGCAAAAAACATGCATGGCACACATTCACTTTATAGGCCGATCTTTTAGGTGAATGCTGACATTTTTCAATGAAATCTTAAGAAGCACAGGGCATGTACAGGCCTCACCATTCAAAATGAAGTGGTTTGGGTAGAGTTAGGACAGAAAGCCACATATGAGCACTTAGTCCAGTCAAATAAATATAAAGAATAGATTAAAAGGCTACAGATAATTTTAGAAAGTTATTTAGCACTCAAGTCCCTGGAGTGGGTCTGGGCATCAATTCACTGAAACATTTTCAATTATATTGATTCTATAATTCACAAGATTAGAAACCACAGGAAGAACTAATGTAACTGCTTTAGTTAACTGGTTTGGTTTTGACAACCAACTCAGTCACTCATGTTGTTCAATTAACTTTCTAGTCTTCATTTTATATCATGTGCGTCTATACTGTGAGAAGTGTTGATGGGGAGCTGACTGCTAATTAACAATTAAACAGGTACATGAAATTAAAATAGTCAACACATTGGCAGGTTAGAAATGACATACTAATATATAGAGTTTAAGACTTGCCACATGTAATTCATTCTCCTCTCGTGATAGGCAGTTAATTTCACAAATTAGCATTATAAATTGTTGCATACATTATTTTAGAAAAAGTTTAAATAAAATGTCTTTCAGTTTGGTATGAATGAGACAGAATATTACAGTAAGAGAACCAAGGAAAATGTAGAAATGAATTGTCCTTCACACAGAAATCTTTCACATTGAAGAGAGGCACTCTAGCTATGAGAGAGAGTAAAGAGGAGATTTCCTAACGAAAAATACCTATCCTGTAAGTCTCTGATAAAATTTACAAGAGATTCTTTTTTTTTTTTTTAATTCTCCCATTGATCATGTAAAAATAGGATAATTTCTAAAAGCCTACACTCATCCAGAGCTGGAAAAGTTACACAGCTCATGCTTAGAAATAGTTTACATGTATTCATTTTTATTGAATTGGTCCATAAAACCATGGTATTCATTTCTAGCAGAAACTGTTGATTAATGTTAAAACAAGAAAATACACATTTAGAACTAGAAAATTTGAATAAATGGAATTATAATTTAAATATGCCTTAGTTTCTTATTTGGTCATAATATCAAAGTACAAAAAAGTGTGCAAAGTACTGAAATCATATTGGTAATATGTAAAATCATCAGTGTGTTCTATATTTGTTCTTAATTTTCACAGATAAATATATACAGTAAACAATAGCAGATGCCAATTAGCATAATTGAGTGTTCAGAAAAATAAAATTAATGCCTTTATAACTTATAATGTATTCACCCAAATGTTTCATTAGCTGACTGATGCAATATTAATGAGGAAAATAACTAAATTGTGCTAGTACCCAAAACTGTGAACTGCAAGCTAATCATGAAATCCCGGTTCCCCTTTCACTTGGTTTCTTCGGTACAGGTTTTCTCTTATATTCTCATTCATAGATCACAAAAAACAATTTGGGTGACTTCAAGAATTAATTAGACATTTGTATGAAAGCCACTCGAACAACTGTTCCCCCTGCGAGTTCATAAAGCTGCTTAATTTGCTCTTGTATTTTCACTCAGAAAAGCTGGCAACACCACAATAAGGCACAGCGTGTGCAGACAGAAAGCCAAATTTCTGACCGAATTGTTCACTTTCCTTTACTATGCTCATTTAAAAGGCACACACACTAACACCTTTTAACCTTTCCAGTGACCCAGCTGGGCATTCTTTACTCCTAATGAAAAAAAAGACTTAGGATAGTGTCAACCCTGTCAGCCTTTGAAGACTATTTCAGTGAAAGTTACTGTCTTCATTTGGAAAACTAGTGTAACTATCTCCCTCTGCCTTCAGAGTTTTAACATAACCAATAGCTTAATCACCCATCCAACATGTTCATTTCTTAGATTTCATTTAACTCAAGACAGATGTGCATTCTGACAAATCTTGAAACTAAAGCACATAGGATTAATTTCAGATTTGATTTAAACCCTTTTTAATTTTTTTTTTTAACTGAAGGATTGACCTTGGGATGATTCCATTCTCCTATCACACTGTAAATTTTAGGGAAAGAATACACCTCATTACTAATTCTGTAGCTGTTGCCCATCATATACTTTGATCAGTAAGAAATACTGAATGATGCCTAATGTAATGCTTCAAGAGGATGAAGTTACCTCAAAAAATGCAATTTGTCACTCAAGGAAAGGAATCTAGTACCTAACACTTGAATGTAATGACAATATTTTCTCTGTGTTCTGCCAACACCTGGGCCCATCTGTGAGAAGGGCCCGGTGCCACACAGAAGGTGGAACATCAATTGCAACAGCATGTAGATGCCAATATGTGGAAGTCAAAGTGATAGCCTGTGGAACTCATCAAATAGCTGATCTTTTGTAAGAAAATCCTCTCAAGAGTGAGCAATGCCAAATGAGGGCCAAATGCTTCATTACTAGTCTTCACAGCTGCTGATGCTCGTGGGCATTTATAACATCAAAGAATATTTTCTCTTCTATTCCTGTTTCCAATCTGCCTGAAAGCTAGTCACTTTACATAAGGGAAAAAAATGATAGGAGTATTTTCAAAAACAAAGACATTATTATTTGTTGTGTAATGTAACAACTTCTTTAAATTTCTCACTTGATATTTTTGCTAAATGGCAGGTTTAACAATTAGTGATAACGCTGTTTTAATTATGCAGTAATAATTCTATAAGTTCTTCAAAAATTCCCTTGAGGATAAAATATGAATATTTTACATGTGTGTAGGCGTGGGGGGATGTGAGTGCATGTAAAAATGTTTAGACTGAAATTAATTCACAAAGAAATGTGAGAGATCTGATTTTCTAGAGCTGGCTTACATAGGTCAGGTATTATGATCAAATAACAGATATGGACTCAATTCAAGTTGAGTAATAATGAACACGGCTAGTGCTGATGTAAGTTCAATTTGTTTGGGCTAAAGAACCAGCCAAGTTTCCTCTAAGCCCTAAGTTCCTATTCTGGGGGCAAAGTAGTTGAGTGTTTAGAGAAAGGGATGAATGGGCTTTGCTTCCAGAAATTATATTAGGTAGAAAAGTTAGTTCTTTATTTGTAAAGATCACCTATCAATTTAAGGTTTCCCGGTCTGAGGCATTTTGGCCTTTTACTTCAACTACTTCTGACCCAAATCTCTTGTTAATAGCAATCTCATTTTCTCTATTGGAAGATATTTATAGTTTTCTTCAGTAAGTAAAGTCCCCTTCTGTAGCTGAAGACAGACATTGATTCTACTGCATCCTACGGGCTGCACTGGATGCTGTAAGTTCAGTTATAAAGAAAGACAGATAAAAGATCCTCTTCTCATTTTCCTTCCAGCAGAAGCCTTTATTACCAATTAACTTAAAATTTTCTTCCAAAGAAATTAGTAGTTACAAATCAAAAACCTCACAGAGTCCTTTCAGTCAGTAATAAAAATCACATGATAATAATCTACCTCTTTCCTGAAAATATAGTATTGATATCTTATGAAACGAGCAAATGGCTAGAGTTTCTACTAAGAATTCCGAGTAACTAAAAAACATGTAGTTGAGACAGACAGCTCTGGGAACTTGGGACATGATATTTAAACAATTTTTAGTCCTCACCTGAAAATGACAATACCATTACAGAGTTGCAGAAAGGATAGAAATAGTGCAATGTTGTAAAGTACTTAACACTAAACCCAACGCTTGACGGTTCTCAATACATGTAAGCATTAATACTAAGCCACTTTGACCCACATATTGTCTTTCTTAAAATAGTAGTTTTGGGGCTTTGAAATTAGTATGTTTATAGCCAAAATTTTGGAAAACAGAAAAATACAAAATATGAAAAGAGGGGCACCTGGGTGGCTCAGTCCATTAAGCATCCAACTCTTGATTTTGGTTCAGGTCACAATCTCTTGGGCTCAAGCCCGTATTGGGCTCTGTGCTGACGTTACGGAGCCTGCTTGGGAGTCTCTCTACCTCTGTGCTCCTCCATCACTCACACATTCTACGTTTTTCTCAAAAATAAATAAATAAACTTAAAAAATTCAAAAAAGAAAAGTGAAATAATACATAATCATATTACAGTGAGATGAAAAAGTGACAGTATTTTTCAATGAGTTGCAAAGTTTTTTGCTATCCTTCCCTGACCCTCTTCAGAAAGGATTGATCTGAGTATAATCTCTTATAATTGTAAAACTTACAATTTTTGCACAGAACAAAATGAAATTGCATTTCATTTGTCTATATGTAATTATTTTAGCTCCCAGACAGTGTTTTAAACAATATCCACTTCTTTCATTCATTGTACAAGGTTAATACTTATGCACTGGCATTCTGACACTGTACCAAAAATACACTTGCTCTATCTGTGTTCCTTTATATGTATTTACAGAAAAGAAGGAACATTAATCAATCAAAGTACTGCTTTTAGTTGAAAAAAACTTGGTAATCCACAAGGATTTATATAATTTTGATATGATAACATTCTCAATTATGTAACAAAGTTATATAACAAAACATGAACGTGGCATTTAAATTCTAATTATGTTTGCATGTGATTGAGCACATGCTGATATTAATACAGCTATTTAATGATCTCAGGTTTGAGCCAACTTTTCATGTGGCTGTGGAAAAGAACATTAAAAGTGCATTTGGTCATGAGAATCCTACAGTATGTGTGTATAAGCCTGCATATCCCACAGGAATCGGAACAACACAAAAGAAAATGAATATTCTCTTTGATTTATATGTTTGATTTCATGTTAAAATTTTACATACTTATGATTCTATTAGCTTAGTGTTAAGTATTAAAGAATGCAAAAATATCTCTAAAATACATTGAGTCTAACTGTCAATTATTCAATTTAATAGGAGGTGGAATCATATAGATAATTGAAATTCACAGATGATAAAGATGTCAGACAATAGTTGCTCACTCTTCCCTCACAGCTGCATTTAGAAGAGCTGCTATTAAGATTGGTTTGAGTTTCCCCTCCTCTCCAGGAACTTGGACAGCTTCCAAGGGAGAAGACAAATGACAAAATGGCAGGTAGCTGGAGGGTAAAGAGAAATACCAAGGTGATCTGAACAATCTATATATGAACAATCAGCATTGCCTAACAGAGAAGGATCTAATGGAGAAAATAGAGGGATAACTTATATGAATATTCTAAAAATCATTCCTCTCGACTGTTCAGCAAATGAGCATATATATTCTTACAGAACTGAAGTCACAGGTAAGTGATACAAATAAGCAGAAGATGTGAACTAAATCTTTGGGATGTTTATGAAATTAAAACAAATACCAAAACCAGAAAACAAAAACTTGTAAGGTGTCATGGGGAAGAATGCAAAATCTGAAGACAAAGTAGATCGAAATCCCCATTATGTCACACTCGTTTAGGTTACTTTGGGAAAGCAGCTGAACGTTTCCTGTACTTTTATAAAATAGGTGTAACAACAGTTCTTACCTCATAGGGTTGTTGTGAGAATTAATGAAGCTGATACATATTCATATCTCATGCTGTGTCATAAATCACCATAAATTTTGCAGCTTAAAATAAACATTTCATTATCTCAGAGCCCCCATGGCTCTGGAGTCCAGGCATGGCTTAGTTGGGTCCTCTGCTTAAGAGTCTCACAAGGCTGCAATCTCAGTGTCTGGTAGGCCATATTCTAATCTGATGGCTCAAGTGAGAAAGAATTTGCTTCCAAGTTCACTCAGGTTATTGGCAAAGTTTGTTTCCTTGAGGGCCCTAGATTCATGGTACCTATTGTCAGAAGGCTGCCCTCAGCATCTTGCCACATAGATCTCTCAACATGGCCTCTTCCTTCTTTAAACACAGCTAGGAAGAAAAAATGCCTACAGCAAGTCCACCAGCCAGATAGTCCTATATCATGTAATGCTATCTTGGGAATAACATCCCATTACCTTTACTGTATTTTATTGTTCAGAAGCAAGTTACAGGTCCTGCTCATACTCAAGGGGATGGATGGCTATTACCAAAGGCATGAACATCAGGAGGCAGGGATGATGAAGGGTCAACTTAGCTTCTGACCACAATAGATAAAGAGGAACTACACCTAAAGGACCTCATCCATATACTTTGACATGATTTAACATTGAGATTTTTGGACTTTGAGCAAATGTTGTAAAGGGATGAGACTCTTGGGGACCTTAGGAAGGGGTGAATATATTTTGCATGTGAGAGATGTGAGTTATTTTGGTCCAGAAGGCAGACTGTGATGGACAGAACCTAAGGTGGCCCTCCCATGATTCCCAACTCATGAAGGTCACATGTTGTTGTAATTCCCTTTCCTCTGAGTATGGCCAGAATCTTTGACTTGATTCTAACCAATACAATACGGCAAAGGTGAAGGGATGTCATTTCCATAATTATTTGTTCCAGAGATTCTCTTTGATGATTTGACGAAGTAAGCAGTCATATTAAGAAATCTCCATGGGCTTTACTGTTAGTACAGGTGCCCTCTGGTAATTGTGCTTGGCCTGTAGTATCTGAGATTGACTAGCAGCCAACAAAAAGCAAAAACTTCGGTCCTACAATCAAAGAAATCAACCTTGACAATGAACTGTATGAACTTGAGAGTGGATTCATCCCCAGCCAAGCCTCAGGATTAGAATATGACCAGGCCAGGGGCGCCTGGGTGGCTCAGTTGGTTGAGCATCCGACTTCAGCCCAGGTCATGATCTAACGGTTCATGGGAATCATACTTTCAATATGCTAAAAGAATATCAACAATCAACCTAGAATTCTATACCCATTGGAGAGATCGCTCAAGAATGAGGAACAAAATTTTTTTTCTAACATAAAATGCAGGTTTTATTGGAATAATCCATTAGTAAGGAAAGGTAAAAAGATAATGCAAGATATCAAAGAAGAATACTGCCAGTGTTCTTGAGAGTAACAGAATGGGATCTAAAACATATAGCATATCCTATTAGAAAAAAACATGGCATATCAGTCCAGCATAGGTTATACTTCAAACAACCCCAAAACTCCAGTGGCTAAAAATGAAAAAGTTTATTTATTGTTTATGCTCTATGTTCAAAACTAGTTGGCTAGATGTTCTGTCTTTATCATGACTATAATCACACAATGGCCAACATTAAGAATATTACCTCTCTCCCAATCACAAGGAAAGAGGTCTCTAAGGTTCTCCATTGTGATATGTGGTCTGGTCTAGCAGTGACACATATTATTTTCGTTTTCAGTTCATTGGCCAGAAGTAATTCATGGACCAACCCAACCTTAAGGGATCATGCAATGTCACCATGTGAGCAGAGTAAAGAATAACCTAAATCCTGGGAAAATAGTATTAATGACCACCATGCACGGGTAAGTCATCTAATCTATTTAACAGAAAAAAAATTAACAAAGAAAGAGATACTGCCACATATGTAGATATACTAGTGAGTGCTAGCAGAAATTTTCTCCTTATGGCTTCATAAGAAACAAGATTACCAGCTGAGATTTAAGAAGGGGCATGGACCATTGGATAAGAGAGGAAAACATGAAGTAGAACACACAAACACACACAAATGGGGCAAATGAATTAGAGAAATAATTATGATTTTTAGTCAGCATAACGTGCTTACTTGATATTAATAACCATAAATTAAGTGGAAAACAATTAAGTAGATTATGTTTTTCCCAGTCACAGTCAACCTCATATAAAGAGGTAAAGAACTGTATTGAATAAGAGCTCCCATTTTTCCAAGGCAGTGTGTGAGAAAGAGGCAAAAGAGTTGAGAGTGTAGGCATTACAGTCATAGACCACAGAAAATAACCTAGGCAAAGATGGAAGAAATGCAGGAGAAGAATATAAGTAAAAATTTAAAAAGAATGTTAATGTTTCATTTATTTTTGAGAGAGAGAGAGACACGGCGTGAGCAGGGGAGGGTCAGAGAGAGAGGGAGACACAGAATCTGAAGACAAGCTCCAGGCTCTGAGCTGTCAGCACAGAGCCTGACACAGGGCTCGAACCGACAAACCGTGAGATCATGACCTGAGCTGACGCCGGACACTCAACCGACTGAGCCACTCAGGCGCCTGATATGTAAAAATTTTTAAAAGAAACATTATGAGTTCCTTGGGTGTCAAAGAATTTATGGAGTTGAGATACCAAAGAAAGTGAGATGGAAATGGTAAAACTGGTGGTCAGAGAGTAAGATGCTAAAAGTCAAGGTTACTAAATTAGATAATTGGTAATAACTGGAAGAAAATGGTTGAGTACAGCATGAGCAAGATTTCTGGAGGAAATGAGTTCATGAAATTGAGAGGACAGTATTTTAGCAGAGTGTCTTACTTATGTGGATACCAAAATCTCTAAGGTTAGACATAAGGCACAGTAAGAGAGACTTAAGGTAACAAGGTGCCAAAATCTTCAAGAAAGAAGGAGGATGAATGGATAACAGATAAAGGACTAGTAGCTTGTAGGAATACATGTGATTCCAAGATACCAACATCAGTGTCTTTAAATGTGCCAAAGAGGGACCCCTACACCACCTCCAAGCTCAGTGACATGAGAGGTGCACCACTAAGCACAGGCACAGCCCCTTTGAATGATGTCAGAGAATATCTAGATTTCAATCACAGCTCAAAAGTACAAGGGTCTCTCAGAGGAATACTTGAGTATATAAAAAATATTGTTGACAACGAGAAGTATATGCCAATGGCCACAGTGAAGGGAATCCAGAAATTAGAAATGAATGGGAGACAGGGGTAGAATAAGAAAATGCAGTGTTGTAGGGCGCTTAAAGAGTGAAAAATATACAAGGGCTATGGAATCTGGGTGTTAACTGGCATCACAAAGGATAAGAGATATCATCAGATTAGTTCTGCTGGTTTTTTAAATTTTTTTTATGTCTTTATTTTATTTTGAGAGAGAGAGAGAGACAGAGAGTGAGCATGGGGAGGGGCAGAGAGAGAGAGGGAGACACGGACTCTGAAGACAGGCTCCAGGTTCTGAGCTGTCAGCACAGAGCCTGACGTGGGGCTAGAACCCACAGACTGTGAGATCATGACCTGAGCCGAAATCAGACGCTTAACCAACTGAGCCACCCAGGTCTTGTGGCAGATAGTGAGAGCATGGTGGGGAGAAAGTAAAAGTGCATATGTCAAAGGAGACATGGAGGCTTATTCCATGGGCAGTGAGATTCCTCCTGACTCTCAAATATAAGGAAACTTTTGGGAGGACAGTGTTTTTCACAGACAATAAAAGACAAAGAACATCATTAAAAATCATGAAAACAGATCTACACTTTATCAAGAACAGTATGTTATATTATGAAGAATTTTTATTTAATTATATCTGTGTGCCTGCTGGGAGAAAAACATGAATAGTTTATTCTTCTATTACATTGTTACTGAACATATAAATCACTTTTATCCTAACAGCATTTTAAAATTCAAACTTAGGGGCTTTAATATTCTAAGCATTTAGCAGAACATGGACCAATCAAAGAAAATGTAATTTTCTTCTTTAAAAGTAAATCTCTGCTTCGGGCATTGGATATCCTGCTAGAGTTTCTATCCAATAAATAATAAACTAATACTATATCTTCAATTAAACAGGCAAATTCCTATAGGGCATCTGGAATAGATAACATTACTCCTCATAAAGTTATTTTCTATGGTGGGGAAAAAATCCAATGTACTAATTTCCATACCCCAATCATTAGCATTTTTAGCTCAAAAATTGACACAACTCATATACTTTATGGAGTTAAAAAAGTTAAAAGGCACACAGCCTTTGAAAAATGGCAGTAGCTACCTAACATGAAACATGAATAACAACATATGATTTTCAATAAAAGCCATAGGCTTCCTCCAATTTCTTCTCTTACTGATTTTAACCTGGTTGGCTAATACACCAAGAAATGGCTCACAGGAAGTGAACTTTAATGGAGCCAGGTTATAGACACAATTCTTCCTCATGTATTTCTGGAGTCATGTAGCCGATCCATCTAGCAATAGTCAATATGGGAATAAATGGAATTTTTCTTCATTGGTACAGAAAATTCTGTTCTTATTCCTTCTAATGTCAATTGTCAACTTAGGAAAAGTACATGTCCTAAAGATAGTCTACTTGTTCATGGACACACACACACACACACACACACACACACTATACAGGAAGATTATAGTAAGTCATTCTGAATAATGAAGAATAACAGAATTAGAGTGATACATATTGCCCTTGCATGGACAGAACTGCGTATCTTACATTTCTTATTTTTTTCTTTCAGGCTTTTAAAGAATATAGAGGTACTTCACAGAGTTTTTGAAGTTAGCCAATAAAAGAATTGTAAATTAAACCAAGTCGCATAATTCTAAATTCAGAGTGGCTTCGAGTTGCTGTAATGCGGTTATCTTGAAGAAAGTGAGGCAGGAAATTAAGAATCAGTCATGATCTTACTCAAAACATAATGTAAATGGTAAAATATACACATAGGACATACTAATAGTTTTAGAACTATTTTTTACCATATCCACTAGAGTTATGCTTTAAAATCTACTGTGCAGTCCTGTTTCCTTTGTCTTCTGATTGAACATGAAAGTATAATATGTTCGTTTCTTTCTATCCTTGGTAAACCAACAAACCTTCACATTTCAAGTGGACAAAACATGATAATTTGGCATCTCCAAACTCAAGGTGAACTGTGCTCCTTATCCATGTGATAATTGAGAGATTTGGGACGATTTCTTTGTTCCTGTCCCTCTCCTCCTTCCATTCACCCCTCATAAAATTCCAACAGAATAGATTTTTTAAAAATTGTTTGACAAACCCTTATTTTATAAAATTGAAAAAAAAATCTGTGTAACAAGATTTTAACCCTGGCAATCAGAATATGCAAAAAAAAAAAGGTATCAAGTACATGTGAAATCAAGCTAATGATCAGATTATTCATTATGAAGATATACCTAACAAAATATGAATTCACCCTTTTAAGTTTACAACTCATTTTGAGTGTATTTGCAAATATATGTAACTGACATTATCTAATTCAAAAACATTTTCATCATCACAGAAGAAACCCCATGTCTATACTTCCCATATACCCCTAACTCTAGCTCCTAGAAATCACTCAGCTTCTTTCTGCCTCTATGGATGTCCCTACTCTGGATGGATATCTCCTATAAATGGAATCATGAAATATGTGGCCTTATGTGCTGGCCTTCTTTCACTTAATGGTGTTTTCAAGGTTTATCCATGTTGTATTATGTATCAATATTCCATTCCTTTTAAAACTGACAATATTCCCTTCTATGGCTATACCATAACTTGTTTATCCATTCATAAAATAATGTACATCTATGTTGTTTCAATTTGTAACTGTTGTAAATAATGCTATGAATATCCATGTACAAGTTTCTGTGTGAACATATGCTTTCGGTTCTCTTGGGTATATTCCCAGAAGTAGAATTTCTTCATCATATCGTAACTCTATGTTTAACATACTGAGGAACTGCTAAATTGTTTTCCAAAGCAACTATAGCATTTTATATTCACAAAGAGTTCCACTTACTCCACTCCTCACCAATATACTCATTGTCCATCTTTTTTATTATAGTCAACCTAGTGCATATAGAATTGTATCTCATTTTGATTTGCATTTTCCTAATGACTACTGATGCTAAGCAAAGTTCATGTGTTTATTGAGCACTGGTATGTCTTCCTTTGATAAATATTTATTCAAATTATTTACCCATTTTTAATTTGATTAAATTTTTTATTATTGTTGAGACATAGTGTTTTTATATATTCTAGAATCAAAATCCTTATCAGATATTTAATAAGAAACTATTTTATCTCATTCCATGTATTGTCTTTTCATTTTCTTGATGATATCCTTTGAAGCTTAATTTTTTTTTTCAGTTTGATGAAGTCTGATTCACCTATTTTATCTTCTGGTTGCTGTTGTATTTCATGTCATATTAAGAAATGTTTGTCTAATCCAAGGTCATAAAAATGTATGCCTATATTTTCTTTTAAGATTTTCATAGTTTTAAGATTTTCATAGTTTTAGTTATTACATTTGGTGGTTTGATATATTTTAATTAAACTGTAGGCATGACATGAGTCAGGGTTTGACTTAATTCTTTTTTTTTTAATTTCAGCTTTATTGATACAGCAATCGTACTTCTGAGGATACATCCAAAGGAAAGGAAAACAGGATATTGATGAGATTTGCATTTCCTTGTTTACTGCAGCATTATTCATAATACCAAGATATGCAAACAGCCTAAGTTTGCATTAATGGATAAATAGATCAAGAAGATCTGAGATATAAATAAATACACACACACACACACACACACACACACACACACAGGAATATTATTTAACTTAATTCGTTTACATGTGGTTATCTGGCTATCCTGAAACCATTTGTTGAAAAAATTTCACTCCCTATTGAATAGTCTTGGCATACCTGTGGACCATTGATTGATCATAAATGTATGTGTTTATTTGTGGACTCCCAATCCGATTTCATTGATCTATTCTATGAATAGATAGATTCTATTCATAATAGATTCTATTCATTGGTCTATTCTATACCAGTACATTATTTTGATTACTGTAGTTAACACTAATGACCATCTTTGTGTGTGAGAACCACTCATCAGTGGTTCTCTCTTGCTACTTGCATGATTCTTTCTTTGGACTTGGCTTTCAATAGTTTGATATATATATATATATATATATATATATATATGGCATATGTATGTATATGTAGTATATATCTTTTTGTGTTGATGATTATATTTAATTCAATGTGCCGACAGTTTAAAGATCTGCCTTAACTTTCATTTGTTAGTTGTACAGAGTTCAAGGCCAGTCAGGGGTGAGAGTTCAGGGCAATTCTCAGGCCTTCTGAGACATGTGCACAGGTATGAATATGAGTGTGGCCCTCGGAATTCACAGGAATATGTTGGAGCTTTCCCACATTACTAACGGACATTCAATACTTAACTTTTAAGTTTTTTTTCCAGTCAACTTCTTTTCCCAATTGCTTTCACCGTCTCAGGCAGATGTGGTATTAAACAACCACCTCTGATACTTTCACAAACATACCAGGGATAAAACTGCTCACAGACAGCAAGTTCTAAGTTAGGTCAAATAAAGAAAAGTTTTGTGAGTGCAGGTTGCCAGAAACCTACCATACAGGTCAGATAATGACAGTTCTCTGAGATGAGTCTTTGGTGAGTTATGAACCCATGCTGCCAACTCCAGCGGTGGCTCAGAGGCTGCTGGTTTTCACAGCGACTGTGATTTGTGGAAGATGGTTTTTCAGTTTACCATGGAGCTTGGTGGGGAGTGATAGAAATAGGGCTACCTAAGCCTCCACAAAGAAGCTCCTTCTTTCTATACTCAGCCATTTTTCTTAAATAAACATTATGGCTTTTGTAAAACTTGGATTAATATTCAGAGTTCTGGGGGCACCTGGGTGGCTCAGTCAGTTAAGTGTCCGACTTTGGCTCAGCTCATGATCTCACGGCTCGTTGAGTTCAAGGCCAGCATAGGGCTCAGTGCTGACAGCTCGGGGCCTGGAGCTGACAGCTCCCTTCCTCCCTGCCCCTCCCCAACTCTCTCTCTCTCTCTCTCTCAAAACTAAATATACATTAAATTTTTTTTTAATTAAAAATATTCAGAGTTCTTAAATCTGGGAGTCTGAAAATATTTGCCAGTGTTGTAATTGTTTCTATTGGAGGTGTGAAGTTTTGAAAGTCCTCACTTCACCATATACTCTTTCTAGAACCCTAATTTTCAAAACACCTGTTTATGAACAATGTAACACTGGCTAAATGTGGGTTAAACACATTTAAATGTAATTCTTAAGTTTACACACATACACACTCTATTTTACAATTTACAAGAAATAAGTTTATATTTGATTTAATCTGAAATTATTTATGTGGTCAAATGTATCCTTGCTTTGTTACCCATAGAATTTTTATGATTAAAAGTTCTTTCAGAGTCTTAATATATTCTTCTATTTATGATTTTTTTTGCATTTAACTATGGTGCATCTGGAAAATGATTGCTATGGCTATATAGACATGTGTGTGTATGTGTGAATACATATATATATCTGTGTGTGAAAAAACACAAAAATAAATCATATATTAACATTTAATATATTATTCTTAACTTCCCTATTATTTTGTAATACCTTGTTTGTTTTATAATTGTTAGTCTCTCTCCTGAGCTTTCCTGTTACACAACAATGTCAAGTATCAATTTCCCCATTATATCACCTTTGATTTAATGAAGGGATATTTTTATGTACGATCATCAAAAGATTGAGTTAACTTGTATGAACTTAGAAAGCAGTAGATGAAACCCTCAAAACACCGTTTAAACTTAATATAGGACCTCATTTGATTTTAGGTATCCATGTATAATCACTTAAAAATTAACAAAATGTCCCAGAAAACTTGACTTGGCACGATGGACAATATTAAAAAATATTACATTGTGAAATAATTAGATGTTGTAATTTATCAGGAAAGCTGAGGTTTTGGGACCTTGCAAATATGAGCTGAATGCCAGCTACACCACTAGTATCTTCAGATACTGGGTGAACCCATTGACCCAAGTGTTTCTTCAGTTTTCAAGGAGGAATAAAAGAGTTGCTACCTGAGATTGCTGTAAGAATTAAGTGAGATATACAGCCCAATATAGGAGCATAGGAAACATTAATCACCATTAAATTTTCCCCATGAGGCACATCAGACAAAGCCAGAAGACAGCCAACTGTAACAGCAGCTGCTAATCAAGTAAAAGTGAAAAAGATCTGAAGCAAGAGACTACAATTAGTTCAATAGCGATTCTAGGAAAGTACCTTGCCTTTTCTTCCTATAATTCTACCTTTAGTTTATTATAAGACAATATGTTAACATTTTCTCAAAAGTAGTATTATCCTTACCTTTATGAAGTTAGAAAGATGGGGTTCATGTGTTTCTGGTTTAAAACATAACTTGGTGACCAAATTTCGAGGAAAAAATATTTCAAAAGACAATTGCAAATTTAAAATTGGAATTCAGTTCAGAATTGGGTAAAGAACAGTCTGTATTAACTGGAAATTAACTCTGAATTATAAAACAAATGTTTCCTTTTTTCAGTTGTAGAAAGAGCGCTGAAGTGATTATTTAATGAGGCTCTTGACAAACCAAACTGATGCAAATCATAAATATCACCTGCTGTTAATAGAGGTTTCATTTGGATTCTAGCAAATTTTTAAAACTGCCTGTTTGTTTTGATCATTTCCAGATACTTTCACGAAGTCCCTACTGCCCTACCCCAAGATGTCCACATCCTAATCCAGAAACCTGTAAATACGCTACCTTAAAAAAAGGACTGGCGGGTGTGATTTAGGTTAAGGATTTTGAGATGGAGAGTTTCCTGTGTTATTTAGGTTGTCCTAATATAGTCTCATAAATCCTTAAAAGCAGAGGATTTTTCCCAGCTGAGGTCAGAGAGAGACATGTGCTCAGAGGAGAGAACCAGAGACAGCAGTGTGTGAAAAGGACTCAGCCTGCTGCTACTGGTTTTGAAGACGGAGGAACAGGGCTGCCGGAAGCAAGGAAAGGCAAGGAAACAGTTTCTACCCTTAGCCTCCAGATAAGAACGCAGCCCTACCCACACTTTGATCTTAGCCGGAAGAGACTGTGTCAGATTTCTGAACCACAGAACTCTAAGATAATTAATTTGCATTGCTTTAGGCCACCGAATTTCTATTAATTTGTCACAGCAGCAACAGAAAATGAATACAAATATATTTTCCACTAGGCATGTCCTAAGCTGTAAGCCCACTGTTACCTGGTACTGTTTTATTGACTTCCAACTTCACAGCACTTCGTACTTTGATGCCTCCACACTTATTCACATATTTATTTAATAAATACTTTACAAATTGGACAGATCTCAGACACTAGATCTCTGACATACTTTTTCATTTATTCAATTGCACCCAATATATCCCAAATACATACCCAGTTATCAGTTATAAATGAATGAAAAGGCAGCATTTGATAGTAACATTTTAAAAATAGCTACTGTTTATAGAATATCTACTAGGTTCTAGGCACTTTCTATATAGAATTTCCTATTTTTACAGTCAATTGCAGGTTAGGCATTATTATGAACATCTTTGAGGTATAAAAATTGTGGCTTTAACAGATATAATTTGTTCTTGTTTGGTAAGAGGATTTAAACCTAGCTCTGTAAATCCCCAACTTGAGAAAAAAAAATTTGTGTGTATAACATTTTTGTGTTAATGGGATGAACCCTAATGCAAAGAAATAGCTACCTAGCTATAAAATGTCTAAAGCCAAATATTCACAGCCATAGAATAGCATTTCCAGGAAATCTGTATCATTACCTCTGCCCTTCACAAAGTCGCTACATAATCTCAATATTCCAGGTCCCAAAGGAGAAAAAGAAAAAAGACCAACCCTCCAAAATTTATGAAAGAAATAATAGTACATGATAATAGCAGATAAGGCATGATACATTATCTGTTACATAACACAAAACATAGACATATTTATGCAGAATATACAGTTTCTATAGAATAGTTATAGATAGAAAGATTTATCTATCTATTCTGTAATAGGGTATAATTTGAGCATGAAAAATGTATTACTACTATTTCAGATAAAAGCATCAAGGCAAGAGGAGTACAAATCAAACCATAAAATTAAGACTCGTTTTCTATTATTAAAGCCAACTGTGTGTCTAATGTAAATTAAGTATTTGGAATTTTTTAAATTACATCAAGCAGCTTCTCACTAATTTATTCTACGTGATAAGCTTGTTAACAAGTTTCCGTTTTTTAAATTTTTTTAATGTGTATTTATTTTTGAGAGAGAGAGAAAGGAAGAGAGAGAGAGCATGAGCAGGCAAGGGGTAGAGAAAGAGGGAGATGCAGAATCTGAAGCAGGCTCCAGGCTCTGAGCTGTCAGCACTGAGCCACCTAGGTGCCCCACAAGTTTTCTTTTAATAACAAGCAAAAAGTAAATTTCTAGTCAAGAACTTCTGGCATTAATATGACTTCAAAGGTTGCAAGGTTCATATTAGGATATTCAACTAAAGATTTTAAAATACTCTTAATGTTTATTTATTTTTGAGAGAGAGACAGAGACAGAGACAGAATGTGAGTGTGGGAGGGGCAGTGAGAAAGGGAGATACAGAATCCGAAGCAGGCTCCAGGCTCTGAGCTGTCAGCACAGAGCCTGATGTAGGACATGAACTCAAGAACTGCAAGATAATGACCTGAGCTGAAGTCAGACGCTAAACCAACTGAGCCACCCAGGAGCCTGTGAACTACAGATTTTAAGTAACTTTCTATGAACCTGATGTTTCTTTCTGAAAAACATCAACTCATAAATCATTTATCTGATTGCTCATTCATGAAAAATATTTTTGTGCCTAGTGTTGTATTAGCCACAGAATATCGGAGAGAGCAAAACAGATTTGAATCTTGACTTCATGGAGGGTACCCTCTAGGGTGGGAAACAGGCATAATTCATTTTGTATAGAATTACATGTTGCTTTTCCAGAATTGGAGAAAACATCCTGGTGGATAGGACTATAAAGCTAATACCTGACGAAAAACAGGAATTATCCAGAAAAAGACAAGGTTGGGAAGGGAAAGTATTATTGGCATAGAGAGCAATGATAGCTCAGGATAGCGGCAAGAGATGCACGGCCATGTTTCGGAGAAAGAAAACGAGCTGTGATTTGTTGAGTATGGAATAAGCAGGCAGTGCCCAGAGGCAAAGCTGAGGGTTGGTATAGATGAAAATGCACAGGCTCTACAAGGCCATGCTTATATCCTCAGAGAAAGGAGACACCATGGAGAAGTGGGAAACAAAAAAAGAACTATGAGTAAAATGATCAAATTTGTTTCTCTACCCCGGGTAGAGTTAGAGAATGGTTTTGATGAAACCACGGAGTTGAGAGGCTGAGTAGACAACCACTGTTTAGTCGTCTGATTGGTGGATTAGTGTCCTGAGATGGGAGGAGGAATGCCCTTGAACGCACTGGTCCACTCAAGGACACTACATGACTGTCCTAGCAGCTGGATTCTCAAAGAAAGATACAGGAAATTTGGTCTTCCAAATGCCGTTTCACAGAAGTATGGATGTAGGTCATTTTCTAAATCAAATACACAGAGATGTGCAGAGTGCAAAAACTAAGGTACACAATTTAACATAAACTCCCGATTTCTCAAAGACAGCAAAAGTGATTCAGTAAATTGTAGCATCCTCAGATTAGGTTTCTCAAGTGCTATCTGAATATAACCTCCAAAATTTAAGTAAGGGTCATGACCAGTGGGTACATAAATTCCATGCATTTTGTCAAATTCAGACCATGTCTTGTTCCTAAAACTTTTGGACATTGCCAAATATGGAATTGGGTATCATCTTTAATAAAGAGAATTCAGGGATGCCTGAGTGGCTCTGACCAATCGTCTGACTCTCGATTTCGGTTTAGGTCGTGATCTCATGGTTCATGAGATCGAGTTCCGTGTCTGGCTTCACACTGACAGCAAGGAGCCTGCTTGGGATTCTCTCTCTACCTCTCTCTCTCTCTCTGCCCCTCATCGTTTGTCTGTCTCTGTCTCTCTCTCAAAATAAATAAACTTAAAAAAAAGGGGAGAGAAGTTCTGACAAATAAAGAGGCCTCGATGGGATTCTGAAAGAAGTATTTTAAACAACTTCTATACAATCATTCAAATATCAAAGAATAAATTTCCCTTAAGATTCACAAAGTCTTTAAGAAAAAAACCTCTCCAGAATCTATAGAAGGATGCACAAATATATTCTAGCTATTTAATTGTAATAAAAATAACTTGTATTCATTTTGATGGCACAAATAATATATTAGCCACCAAATTCAAAAATAGCCTATTCACTTAAATGTTATGTCTACATTTTTATAATGTTTTGACAAAACTCAAGGAATTTTAAGGCATATTTATTAGTGATATGGTGATGTGTCCCCTGGTAAGTTGATACTGTGGTTTATCAGCAACCTTGGCCTATCTCAACATCAGCTTTTCTGTCCTGCTTTTGTATTTTCCTTCTGTCTGAAACACAATGCTACAAACTAATAAAATAAATGGCTCACATTTTCTCTATCAACTTAAAGGGAGAGATGGATGTTGCTTTCAAATGTTATCTTTAAAATCGTGTTTGAAGGAATGTTAGTAAATACTTCACACTCATGTATGCTTGGGTATGCGAAGTTCTGGAACCCGTCTTTTTGGAACTCTGTTCATTTACCTTAGGTAATGTGTTGCTAGCTGTGACATTTGTAAGAACATATAGTACATATGAACAACGTCCTCACATTAACAAGTGTTTAGCGACATAAGCAAGAAAATTCTTTTTAGAATATAAAAATGAAGAATCCTTTATTAGGAGTAAAACTCTATTCTTTTTTGCTGAAAAGCAACTTGATAACAAATGTAAGAGCTTAAGCCATTTCATAAACTTTGACCATATATTTTTGCTTCTAGGATTCTATCTGATGAAATAATTATAATAAAAATATACTTTTCTCTACTTTCTTCTTGGAAGAAAATCAATTACTTTTGACATCAAAGGAAGAAAAACAAAGTTTCTAAAATTGTAGGACCTTGTATACTCTCTCCAGGGAAAGGGGAAGGAGATGGAATCTGAAGCATGCCAGCCATTTGTTATGTTTTGCTCGGAGATTTGAAGCAAATGAGGTAAAATATGAACATCTGATGCATACTATATGTTGTCTTTATTAAAAGTAAATATATTTAAAATAATACCAATAAAAGAGTTCAGCTATGCAGAGTGCATAACAAATCAATACAGCATTAAACAAACCCACTGAATATGTAAGGCATTCAATATACCAACTTTGCCTTGCCTTATTTGATTCAAAATTACAAGAACTTTACTTTGAATTCCAATTTAATTATACTTAATCCAATATGACAATTGAGTACCAATTTAATATACCCCTCTGAAACAATGGTGGCTTTCTATAATTATTTTATTCCATAAACAACAACAAAAATCTTAAAATCCTGAATAGAGTAAGAAATCTTGTAAATGTAGAGTGCAGAAAATTCCAGCAGCCTGAAAATGACTACTGAATGACACTAAGTGATTTTAGGGCGATTAAGGGTCTACTAAGAAGAAATTACACATTGAACTATCTCATTGCTAAATGTAGGATCTGGAGTGAGGACCTCAGGATACAAAAGCTGTGTAAGACATATGCCATTTGCCATTGTGTAACAATCTAAAACGCTATTGTTTAGGGGGCGCCTGGGTGGCTTAACTCAGTTAAGTCTGACTTCGACTTGGGTCATGATCACATGGTTCAAGGTTTGCACCCCACATTGGGCTTTCTGCTGTCGGCACAGTGCCTGCTTCAGATCCACTGTTCCCCTCTTTCTCTGCCCCTGTCCCGCTTGTGATCTCTCTCTCAAAAATAAATAAAATACTAAAATAATAAATTAATAAAACACTATTGGGTAAATAATTTTATTACAGAAATTTTAGTCTTACTATGATTTAAGTGTATATAGTTGTAGCTTTCCTCCCTATATTTAAAACAAAAAATGGCAATATTGTGTCATTTGAGGAGATATTTGTGTGCAGGACAGACATTGCCTGCTTTCTGGAACCTTAGAATGCGAATGAAAAATTGGCAGAAATTTCTTTTTTCTAGTCACTAAAATGGTAGTATGTGAGTATATCTATATATTTGTGATATAGTGATAATTCATATGCTAAAATGTTCAACTGTACATTTCTACAGCCTTTCACTCTTCTCAGAAGATAACTGTTGCAACCCCTTCAGCCAAGTCTCAAGGCTTTGTGTGTTTAGTCTCTCCCTTTTCTGGATACTCTTGCATTTCCTAATCCTTCCTTTGTACTAAAAAGAATCTGACCTGTTATAATACTGAGCCAAAGCCTATTTTTGTTGCTTGTAAGATATAAACAATAAATCTTATTAGAGTACAATATATTTGGGGATTGAACTATAACTTAAGTGAATGAGTTCTATAAATGGAAGATAGAAGGGCAGAGGGAGGGAGGGGCAGAGGAGAAAGGACATCCATGGCAATGAATCTTGTATAACAAATTGGAAAAAGCATCTGGGCATGTGTACTGTTTACTCATCAGTTCTAACTGAAATGAACAAAACATGACATTCTGATATCCAGAACACCTTTGACTAAACCGATCTCCAAAAATGAAGTAAAAGTGGGGGGGGGGGGGAAGGCATCTAGAAGACAATCTGCCTCCCCATTAAGTCTCTCTTCCCAAGTTGCTCAATTAGGCACTGCTATCACTTCAGGGTGACAGTGAAAGAGGCACCTGTTGTGGTCCCAGAGACATCTTCAGATTAAGATTATATAAACTCATCACTACCTTCTAGTGTGTTGAGTAGCAAGATGATAAGTATTGTCTTATCGATTTCCAAAAATTATTCTGATCCCTCCTTAGAGAATGAAAAACATCACAAACACATTGTCTCAAAAAGGACTGTGGGTTCATTTCTTTGGGCAAAGGACCAAGGTGTCTATTGACAGGTAAGTACCAGAAGTAGGAGGAAGGCAGAGAGGTAAATGTCTGGAAAAATAAAAGCTTTCTTGAGGCTCTTGGCATGGTCCATGTAGGTTTCCTTGATTCTGACTAGCCAAGGCTACTTGTGACTGGTGTTGAGAAGGCCAGTTAACTGGGGCGATTTCCAGCTGAGTAATTAACAATGATTCAAAATGACACAGGATTCACATTGTATAAGAGGAAGTTTAGTCACTCAAAAATATTTCTTAAAAAATAATGAATAGATAAATGGATAGGTGGATCAATTCATCATCTGTCTTTTCAGTTTAGCAATACTAATTTAAAAATTACACAATTAAAAAAAGATGACCAAAATGTAGTATGACAAATACCTGCCTGTAAAATTTTATGCTACAATAGGGCCTATAAAGAGCTATAGATTAATAATAATAGATTAATAATAAAAGCATTAAGAGTCTAATGGATGATGAAATACACAGCTTGTAAAAGGAAACATAACTGAAAAATGGAAAATTTTAATCAGAAACAAAAAAAGTATTTACTTAACAATATGCTGGCATTACACTAATTCCTAAAATTTGTAAATAATTATATCTGCTTTTATGGAGGAAAATCTCACTGCAAATACTGTCAACATTTTTGTAAGAATCAAATTCGGTAATATAAAATTAGAAATATATAGTCATTACATGAAGTTGGAAAATCTCTATCTTAATAAAATAACCCAATTTTTTAATGAATATGTTCACTGCAGCATTATTTAAATATCAAAAATTAGGAGTCACTTGGATTTCTATCAATTAGGAAATGATTCAATTATACTCCTTTCTCTCAAATGAATACTGTGCAGCTAATTAAATATGGGCATCCGGAAAAATTGCGTGGCACAAATATTCTTTGACACATCTTAAACAAAAACAGCATTCCAAAATACATAGATTCTGACCACAACTATTTAAAACTATTAATATTAATGATCAATGGAGAAATTCATCAAAATTATAATAGCAGGTCATGATTATTTTTTTTTCCTTTCATACATTTTTTTCATGTGCTTATTCTGCCTTTATTAGTGGCTAAATAAACAACCTAAGGCAAATAGATACTTCAGGCAGATAGATAGGGAAGATGGATGAATTCACTTAATTTTAATTTGGTTTTCCCCATATAGGTAAATACATATGGCTGATAAAAGTTTAATTGAAACTGAATTACAGATTTTTTTTTAATATGGCTTAGCTTTGTCAGAATTTGCTTCGACTGAGAAAATCCTAGAGGGTCAATTGTTGATTTTGTCTGCTTTTCCCTCCTGAATTATTTTGCACTTACTTAACAAAAAGGTGGATTTGTTGCTAAACCACCATTAAGAAGTTACTTAATTCAATCTGAAAGTATCCCTAAAGGGGACCAGTACTAAAAGAAAATATTGCCAGCAGGATCAAAAATTTTTTGAGGAACTCAAGTGTTTAGCCAGGCAGTTAGAACATTAATAATTTATAAAGTAAGTCAGCACAGAAAGCCGAACAAGGTAACTCCTGACCACTACAGAATAAATCAAGAAACCTGCTAAGGAGATATTGAGAGTGCTGATAAGTTTCAAAATAATAGATTTTTTTGACCTCTCTAAACAGTTGCCATATGGGATAATGAAATGAGAGTTTATAAAAGATCTGAAAATTTAAAGCATATCTTTTATTCTTAAAAAATTAGTTATGAACTATGTACAAAGTCTAATCATAATTCTTTTTTCTTTTTTGTAATTTTTAAATGTTTGTTTATTTTTGAGAGAGAGAGATAGAGCATGAGCTGGGGAAGGGCAGAGACAGGGAGACACAGAATCAGAAGCAGGGTCCAGGCTCTGAGCTGTCAGCACAGTGCCTGACACAGGGCTTGAACTCACAAGATCATGACTTGAGCCAAAGTTGGACGCTTAACCAACTGAACCACTCAGGTGCCCGTCATAATTCTTTTTCAAAGAAAGAACATTAGATGGTACTTATTAATGAGATTACTTACTACTAAGAAGATATATATATATATATGTGTGTGTGTGTGTGTGTGTGTGTGTGTATAATCTTATACACACACATATATGTATATAATATTACATATATACACATATATGTAATCTGTTTATAGGTAGGGAATGAAATGTAACAGAATCTAAAATAAAGGGATTTAATAAGTTTAAACTGAATAAATGCATTTAAAAATTTTTTTACATTTATTTACTTTTGAGAGACAGAGAGAGACAGAGAGCAAGCAGAGGAGGGGCAGAGAGAGAAGACACAGAACCCCAAGTAGGCTCCAGGATCTGGAGCAAGCTGTCAGCACAGAGCCTGATATGGGGCTCAAACTCACAAACTGTGAGATCATGACCTGAGCTGAAGTAGGACGCTCAACCGACTGAGACACACAGGTGTCCCACAAATGCATTTTTAAAGAATGCCAGTGGCCAAATTTGAAAAGTTTTAATAACTATTTAGTGACTATTCATTTTTCCTGAAGCCTGAATGTAATCTAAATTATAGTATGAAAGTTCCCTGGGACTCCATCATATACTGTATTACTAAATAGCACAGTGCAATCATAGAGTTTCCCACTCAGCAACAGAGCGTGATTGATCTCCCATCCAGATTTCTCTGACATCTCAAAATCCTGAATTGCAATAAATACAATAACATTACAAAACAACTGAAACATCTAACCTTGTTAAATATGAATTTTTCCTAAGAAAGCAACATATTAAGTTGTTGAGGAATCTTGGATTGTCTCTCGGTCTCTTCCAAGGGCACAGCTACCAAGGGTATAAATCCTGCAATTACCAGAGTTCATGGGTAGGGCTTCAAGCCTAAGAACAGGGCTGCTATTTATTCAAATATAAGTCTTCTCTTCTTTCATAATTATAGCTGACTAACTGGTTGACTACAAAAAGATGAATTTTCTGAAACTAAGTGTTGACCAGTGGGGTATGAGTGGAGGTGAAAGGCTTCTGTGAACATTCTTTGAAAGATGCTGTTCGCATTTGGCCCATTCTTAAGCCTTCCTGTCTGCACCCTACCACCTGGAACTTAGATGTTGCTATTTTAGACAATGATCCCATAGGTCACACCACAGAGATGGAAGAACCATGAGCTAAAGGGGACTCCAGTCCCTGAGGAGTTTGTGGAGACGAGACAACTTACTAACACTTAACCTCCTATTTCCGGGCATTTAAAAAGAGGGAAATAAATGTCTCCCTTTCAACAACCACTGTTATTTTAGGTCAGTGAAACTTACTGCCAAACATAATTCTCTTATTTTACAGATGAGGAGACAAGACTGCATATACCAAGTGTCTTTAGAGATACACTGCTCAGTATGATAGCCACTGGCCACATGTGACCATTGAGCACTGAAATATGTTTAATGCGAATTGAGATGAACAGTAAGTGTAAAACATGCAACACATTTTGAAGACCTATAATAATAATATTTTGGATATATGACCTTAAGTATACTATAAAAATCAAACTCAACTGATGTGTAGTTTTGTTTTGGTTTTTCTTTTTGATGTGATTACAAGAAAAATGTAAATTTGTTGTATGGCTTACTGTATATTTCTACTGAGCAGAGCTACTTACAAAGCAAACTAGATAGCTCCACTCCTGCCTCTCAGTTATAGCCTCTTTCTGTCAGACCACACCATCTCTATTATGTGGTAAAGGGAACGGTTGGGTTATGTTGCTATCATCAGGATTGAAATCAGCAACATAAAAAACATGACTTCACTACTTGAAAAGGGCCCAACTCAAAAGGATGTGAATGATGCTATGAATGTGTATATTTGTAGCATGAGAAACAACTGGAATGGTCAGATAACAGAAGCTGAGAAACTTTCCAAGTTGGTAACTTTTTAAGTAATGATGATGTCTAGCTAGAAACTTTCCAAGTTGGTAACTTTTTAAGTAATGATGATGTCTAGCTAGAATGAATGTATATGGTTTGCTCAGGTGGACAGGAGATAAAGATGCTAAGAGATGACACAATCAAGAGATTTTTATAAAGTCCTGGGTTAACCCATTTTTATATAATTTAATTCTGACAAAAAAAATTCTACTTCATTGTTTCTGACGTTTTATTCATTTTAACATAATATGGACTCTCTTAACAAATTTAAGTGTTTAATATAGTACTGTTGACTACAGGTACAATGTATAGCAGATCTCTAGATCTTACTCATCTTGTTTAACTGAAACTTTATTCCCATTGATTAGTAATTTGCCATTTCCTTCTTTTTCCAGCAACCACCATTCCCGTCTTTGATTCTGTGATTTTGACTATTTTAGATACTTCATGTAAGTGAAACATGTAGTATTTGTCTTTCCTTGACTGGCTTATTTCACTTAGCATACGGTCCTCAGGTTAAACCATATTGTTGCATATTGCAGAATTTCCTTCTTTTTAAGGGCTGAATAGCATTCCACTGTATATATACACACTACATTTTCTCTATCCATTCTCACTGCTTCCTATTTTTCAAACTTAAAGCACATACTATATCTTCTCTGACCTAGTAAAGTTCACTGCTTCACAATTGCCCCCTGCACATCCAGCTACTTGCTCTGGGATCTGATAATCATTTCCTCTTTCCCCTTCAGTTATTGTTGTTAATTATTTAATTAGTCTTCACACAAACCTGAAAGGTATTATTGTTATCATCATCATCTATTTTATTTTATTTTATTTTTATTTGTTTTGAAAAAGATACAGAGAGTAAACAGGGGAGGGACAGAGAGAAAAGGAGACAGAATCCCAAGCAAGTGCTACGCCACGCTGTCAGTGCAGAGCTCGATGCGGGGCTTGACTTCATGAACCATGAGATCACAACCTGAACATAAATCAAGATTTGGACGCTTAACTGACTGAGCCATGCAGGCACCCCCATCATCTCTGCTTTAAAAATAAGGAAACAAACACACAGAAAGACTAAAAAAACAAAACAACAAAATAAAACCACACCCAAGTTCACAGAGGTATGAAGTAACAGAGTCAGATTTGAACTCAGGTAGAGTGGCTTGAATCTCAAGCACTTAATATTTTATGGTCTATTGTTTCTGACACAGACGCCACTTACTAATTACTTTCATTAGTAATTAGGATCCATTCTCCATTTTTTTAGCTGAAAGCTTAAATGCATTTTGCAGTCCCTGTAGATCTTTCACAGTTGGATCTACTTCTGAAAAGAAGCCTTCTTTTGGTTTCTTCTCAATAATTCTTTCAATATGAAGTATGTGTTCAAAGACAGGTTAAAATAGGTGTTTCTGAGGATTTTCCTGGCAACAAGGTGACATTCTGTTCCTCTATGTACGAATAATGAAGCATGTGATCTTAGAAACTTAGCATCTAGTATCAAGAAAATACAAAGAAGACTAAAAACAAGTCTTAAAGGACTAATGTGAAGTTCCAGAGGGACCAAAACCCATGTATTGTGTCCTAATTTGAAAATGTCTTAAAAGTTTGATTTCTATCACAGATTTCTTCATATTTTAGAATGTAATGCATTATTTTTAAAAATATTAATTGTAATTAATTTCTTTAAAGCACTTAAGAATTTATCTCTCTTCTTAAATACTACTTTTTAAGTTCAATGCTATCTGATACAGATTTTAAATAACCTTAAATCTCTTAATATAGTGCAAAAATAATTATTTTATTATTGTCCATGATAGAAAAATGTAGAAATTATCCATGTTTTGTATCAAAAATACAGTATTTCTGAAAAAATATGGAAAATTAAGAAAAAACTACTCATCATTACCATAATTTTAAGTGTCATTACAATAGAGAGCCAAGCAATATTTAGTATGTGTATTATTAATATAGTATCTCTCATTTTTTAGAGAAACTTTCACTTTTAAAAATCCATGACAAAGGATGCAAGAATACACAATGGGGAAAAGGCATTCTTTTTAATAAGTAGTACCAGGCAAACTGGACAGCTATACACAAAATAATGACACTGGACCATTTTCAAACACCATACACAAAAACAAACTCAAAATGAATTAAACACCTAATGTGAGACCTGTATGCACAAAATCCTACTAGAGAACACAGGAGGTAACTTCTCTGACATCAGCCATAGCAACATTTATCTAAGGCAAGCGGAACAAAAAAGCAAACATAAACTATTGGGACTACATCAAAATATAAAGCTTTTGCACAGCAAGAGAAACCATCAACAACAAAAAAAGGCAACCTACTGAATGGAAAAAGATATTTGCAAATGATTTATCCAATGAAGGATTAACATTCAAAACATATAAAGGACTGATACAACTCAACACCCAAAAAAACAAATAATCTGATTGAAAAATGGGCAGAAGACCTGAATAGACATTTCTCCAAAGAGGACACACAAATGGCCAACAGACATATGAAAAAATGGTCAACATCATTAATCAGGAAAATGCAAATCAAAATCACAATGAGATATCATCTTACACCTGTCACAATGGCTAAAATTAAACAGACAAGAAATAACAAGTATTAGTAAGAAAAAGCAGAAAAAGGGAATCCTCATGCACTGTTGGTGGGAATGTAAATTGGTACAACCACTGTGGAAAACAGTATGGAATTTCCTCAAAACAGTAAAAGTAGAATTGTCATTTGATCCAATAATTCCACTACGAGGTATTTACTCAAAGACAGTAAAAACACTAATTCAAAAAGATATATACATCCTTATGTTTATTGCAGCATTATTTATAATAGCCAAGATATAAAAGCAACGTAAGTGTCCATCATGTACAGATAAGAGGTGTGGTACATATCTGCAATGAATATTATACAGCCATAAAAAGATAACCTGTGGCAACATGGATGGACCCAGAAGGTATTATGCTAAGCAAAATAAGTCAGACTGAGAAAGACACATATGATTTCACTCATGTGGAATCTAAAAAAACAAATGAATAAACAACAAGCAGACTCAGACCTACAAAGTGACGGTTGCCAGAGGGGAGGAGGACAAGAGGATGGGCAAAATGGGTGAAAGGGAGTAGGACATACAGGCTTCCAGTGACGGGATGCACAGGCAATATAGTCAGTGATATTGTAATAGTATTATACGCCGACAGATGGTACCTACACTTGTGACGAACACAGCGTAATGTATACAGAAGTCGACTCACTATGTTGTCCACCTGAAACTAATGAAATATTGTGAGTCAACTAAACTCAAAAAAAAAAAAACTTTAAATCTAATTGGTCTCTTATAGGACTTAACATGAAAATAAAATATTCTTTGATAAATATGTCTTATTCCAATGCTTATATAAAAGCAAGAGGGCATCTCTGAATAATGACACTGTTTAAAGATTTTCTTTAAGATAAAACTACATGGCAAATTTACTTAATTCTTCAATTATTAAAGATCATTTAAAGAGTTTCATTGGACTTCTGGAGATTTCCTATATAACACTATAGCAGTAATAATAGATTTAGTATATTTTATTCATTTTATGATAGAAAATCATTATATACATTATAGCCAGGGAATAAGTACCTTTCGTATGTTACTAAAATTCTTGGTCCAAAGGGGGATTTTGAGAAAGAGAAATGGGTAGATGTTTTTTCCCCCCAGCAAATATTTTTATTTTGGAAAGCCTTAATGTTTTGTATAGAATCATAATTGTTTTAGGCTCTTCCTGACCATAAATAAGGAGGCTTTTGTCAGGCTTTAATGCATATCTCCTTTTTTATCATGTTTATAGTTTGAATATATATATATATATTTTAATTTTTTAATGTCTATTTTTGAGAGAGAGATAGAGGGTGTGGGGGGCAGGCATAGTGTGAGTGGTTGGGGGGCAGAGAGAGAGGAGACACAGATCCAAAGCCGGCTCCAGGCTCTCAGCTGTCAGCACAGAGCCTTACATGGGGCTCGAACCCATGGACTGTGTGATCATGACTTGAGCTGAAGTCAGGTGCTCAGCCAGCTGAGCCACCCAGGCACCCCTGAAAATATTTTTTTAATGCTGAAGTCCCACTAAGCTAGTCAAAACTCTAGTAATTCACCTTAAGTACCCAAAATTATATGGGGAAATTATTAACCTTTACACTGAAACATACACACATAATCTTTCTTAATGTGAAAGAGTAAGAAGTCAGTCCATAATCTGAAAAATAGACAAATTTTAACTTTTACATATAAAAATTATATTAAACAGTGTGCAGT
>CM053573.1:31218998-31289296 GCA_028646485.1 Cryptoprocta ferox
GTCGGTTAGGCATCCGACTCTTGATTTTGGCTCAAGTCATGATCTCACAGTTCATGAGATTGAGGCCTGCATCAGGCTCTGTGCTGACAGCGTGGGGCTGCTTGGCATTCTCTCCCTCTCTCTTTCGCTGCCCCTACTCCACTTGCATGCATGTGTGTTCTATTTTAAAATAAATAAACATTTTTAAATGAAAAATGAATACCAATTTAGAGGGTGAAATTAGAGTTTATGAACCAAAGATGGAACTGAAAAAAATATTTACAGAATAACAGAGAGGTGATGAAATATGTTAAAGGAAAAGAAACATGGATGTGAGCTTGAGGAAACCCTAGCAAAAAGCTCCTAGGAAACCAAAGGACATTATGGCTTAGAAATTTTCAAACCTGATAGAAAGCATGAGCCTCAAGTACACTATATAGTCATGATTAAAAAGAAATCCACACTTGCTCATGTTGCAGTGAAATTGCAGATGCCACCGCCAAGGCACACACACAGTCTGAAAGCAGGAATTAAGGACACCTGACATACAAATGTCAACCATCCACTCAACAGCAAACATGAAAGCCTAACAAAATCTCCAAACTGCATTTTCAGCAAAACTGTCATTCATGAATGAAATCCAAATAAAGATCTTCACAGGTAAACAAAAGGTAAAAGCATCACTCAGCCCAAGATAACCCAAAGGAACCTTTAAAGACACTCCTTGAAATGGCAGACTGTGACCCACAGGAAAGGTTTTGGATAAAATAATAATAATGTTAGTTAACATGTAAATAAAACTAAAGAAACATTGTCTGCATAAAATCCTTCACATGATACCTAATGGTTGAGTGTTCAAAGAGCACAGAATTAAAAACCAGATAGCATTAGCATATAATTTGGGGTGGAGTGTCCTAAAATATATAGTAGATATTAAATATTTGCTGCAGAAACAAATGTACCTACTTGGTATTTATGTGTTTAATAATTTTATGTGTTAATAGGTAATAAATAATTTATTTTAATTTAATAATAATTTGGGTTTAATAATTTTTTGAGCAGGTCTTCTGAACTTTGTACAGATATCATCTCTATAACAAATCAAATTTTCCTTTTCTTGACTCTGAACTTGGTGAAGGCAGACCAGGTATAAAAGAGATCTTTGAATCATTAATCCTGAGTATAGTAGCTGGTAACTGGTTGTAAACAAGAGTTACTGAATCAGTGGTGAATAAAATGAATGAATAGTGAGCCACTTCTATATAAGTACACAGTTCAATAATATGTTTATATAGAAAACCATGAAGAATAAGATTGTTTCATTTACTTTATACAAAACGTAAAGAATGTTTGTAATTTACTTTTGAGCAGTGAAGTGGCGGAGTGGATCTTGAACTCAGCTTGATCTCTATAGATGAGGATTCATTTATACTTCTGCTCTGGAAGTTATTTAACAACGTCTCTGTGTCTCAGTTTTCTCATGTGTAATACAGGTAATAGTTGACCTATACTATTCTCATAGCTGTAGTTATGAAAAAAACAAAAGCTAAATTTTAGGAAGTTATAAAAATACTAAAGATGTTAAGCATTATTATTGTGCACAGAGATTATGTATAAGAATAGTTTTATCTGAGAAATCATTTTGTTTTCATTAGATTTAATATCTTTTGTTTGTTCTCTGATGAGAAGTAATTACAGAGGAAAAACATTTAAACCAGGTAGGTATAAAAATGGGAAATCTAAAATTCACCTGACATCCAAGCATACACTGGTAACCATCAGTAATACTGATAATATCGTGGTTGACTTATTTCCTTGTATTGGTCCTACTGCTACTACCACACAAAACACACGTATAACAGAGTGTTGAAATTTATTTTAAGTATATATATTATGCTATGTGTCACATACTTGTGATATCTTATCTTAAAATTTCTCAGCCAACATTCTTTTTAAATGGCTAGACAACATTGCATTAGAAGAAAAGAACCATAATGTATTCAACTGCTATTTTGTTGGATATAGGTATTTTCCCGATTCCTCCTAATATAGTTAACATGCAAATAAACATTTATAGAATCTTTGTGTGAATCTATTTTTCCTTTGAAGTAAACCAGAATACATTTGTTTATTTATTTATTTATTTATTATTTAAAAAGTATAAACAGAATCTCAGGATGAGTTAAATTTCCTTCCAGAAAAGTTATCAGGGTAGCAGGCTATCAACAATGTATGAAAGTGTCAATATAAATAATCAATTTTCTTAAATGGATAACTTTAAGTATCTGGAAAATTTAATCATGAGTTAATTATTATATGACTGGTTATTAATGCTAAGATAGATATAGCATTATTGTATTATATTAAATTATAAGAAAAAATGCATATAGACCTTTTAATTTAAGAGAAGTGCCCTGGATTGTATATACAGTATCAAAAATTTAGATAAATATATGAATGAGAGATACATTACAGAATATTATGCAATATATCCAGGAAAAATTTGGGCGTGTTATATAGATGTGATGACCAGTGAATTCTACAACTCTCAATATTTTTTTGGAATTCACTCTCAGTACAGTAAAGCATTAGTAGGTCATATTCTCATTTTTAATCAGTGGGGCTTTGCAACTAAATAAATATATACGTCCCTACTTAGTTGTATAAACAAACAAACAAAAACACCATAAGAATTTTCCAAATTTCCTGACCACAACTGAAGCCAGTTTTGGATAATGTTTTCATTGTGTCATAGAAAATTAGAAAGAGTCAAGCTGTCAATGGCAAACATGAAGATGTAGCAAATATGAATTCCGTTGACCTGGTTCTCAGCCAATAACACCAGCTGCACAAGAACTGAAAAACAGCAGGTGAAACTGATAAACCACAAATAATTTAATAACACAGCATGCCAATATAAGGGTATTCAGGTCTAAAATTGACTAGCATTAAGAGACATCTGAAGCCTCATGGAAATTTAAAGAAGACTCAGTGATGTTTTGTGGGTTGGGGTGGAGGAAGAATGAAGTGGGACAAAAATTCTAATTGTGGGTAATAAAAAATATAAATTCTATCATCAAAACATATATCTTAGAATTAAGGACAAAGAAGTGTGTGGATACCTAATTATAGAAATTTTGAGTTGGCTTCAGCTTACAATTAATCAATTCATCATGCAGAGAACCATTTATGAAAAGGGTGACAGCGAGTATCAATCAAGAAGCCTGAGGAAAGCAAGCTATAAATTTTGATTCCTTCTTATCTTCGAAAGAATAGTGGTAGAATTCTCCCAAATATTTTCCTCTTGAGAGAACATATTGTTTCTACTTTAAATGTTAGCTATTTTATTGGATGCCTTCTGAATAAAACTTTTACTTGCAGAATTTAGAGCTAAGGGTAATTGAAACAATTTACCTGTTTTACTTTTACTTTCCCATAAAAGTACACAATTTTATAGACAACATCTCAATCTACTTATGCTGGTAATCTGAGTTTTCTAAAAGGCACTGAGAAAATCCATCCTCTACTCCTGCTAGAATCATAAAATGCCATACAGTGCATTTTAAGTTAAAAACCTTTGAAACTGTAAGATCTGAACAATCTGGACGAGCTTGGAACACACATTGCAAAAAATAAACATTAACCGGGCATGCATGTTTGACTATGTCACTTCCAAACTCTCACTGCTTGAAATGAAAATGCATACATTCAAAAATATAATTATAAAATAATTTGAGAAACTATTATTTCTTTCCTAAATGCTTTATACAACTTTGTATACTCAATGGTTTTATCTGTTGCAAAGGCATATTCTGTACTACAAAATTTCCTCTCAACTGGTATTGTGTATCTATATGGTGCACAGATGTTAGAAATGTGCCTTCAATTTTTTCTTACCTTATAGCCATACTCTACTGGAAAGGTAGTGAAAGAATAGCCACATATAATTATACTACGTTGTGTGTTTTGTGGGCATGCATTCACGTATCTTTGCGTGTTTCTGTATGTTTGTCTTGTAGGTTAAGTGGGAAGGAAATAAAAGGAGAATGGAATGACTTCTGGGGACTTCCACTAATTCTTAAAGGAGCTATAGGATAAAGTGAAACATCAAAAAGAGAGAGAACAAAGAAAAAATAAATTGGGGAGTGGAAGTGGAGAGATCAAAGAGGACCCTGGAATGGGAGGAGGCAGTTAAAGGCAGATAGGGAGCCCCAACAAATTTGAACTGCTTACAAAGATCTGTGGATAGCATTGTTTTAATACTAATTTCTATTTCTTATACAAAAAGAAATTCTGATACTCAAATAACCATCTTCATCTTACAGGCATTAAATTTTCATTACCCATAATGACTAGAACCTATTTCAAGGCAACAAATAATACAATTACTATTAGATAAAAATATGTTCCAAATATCTGTCAACACTTAAACAATGTAAGCATTGACATAACATTTCCCAACAGTGCATGTCCCTCCTAAAATATACCCAGCTCTATGACATTTTAAACTCTGCTAAGTGAAAAAATCATTAGAGAAACCGTAGAATTTTTCTTTCTCTCTGTGACCGGAGATAAACTAAATCTATCAGCAGAAAATTTTTACAAAAGCATGCAAAATAGTTTCCTGCATTTAGCTGTGATGAGGGGTAGTATTAAATTGTGCCAGGGAATAAATAACCATAAACTATGTACAAGAATGAATGTTCTAACAAGCTCTAATGGGATGTGTTCCCATTCTTTGATTTTTCTTTCCATTAATTTTCCTATTGTGGTGCTATAATCATCTATTGGTCACAGTGATAAACCACTGTGTAATTATTTATCTTCTCCACACTGTGTCTAAAGAATAAAAGAAACAAATAAATTGTACATGTTAAAGATGCTAAATAACCTGCTGCTACCACCAACATAAGGTAGGCACGTCAATAGAAAATTTATTTATTGAAAGAGGTTAAAAACAAAATTTAGAGATATTCTTATTAAAAGGTACAAGGAACATAATGACAGTTCTCTTAAATAAATAATAATGTTTGATTTCAGGAAAGAGCTAATGAAATTTTATATTTATGGCTAAAACTCGAAGCTACTGTTAACATTTCTCTAAAATTAATTTCAGCTAAAAGATTCTGTAAGCTGGATATCCATTAATTTTGTATTGGTCACTTGTTGCACTGAAAGAAATGCTGAAGCAGAAGGTATCTGCAAGAGAAATATTGATAGCCACCGCAGCGAGCATAAATAAGAGTGTCTTGCTGAATGTATGGGGAATATAAAGACATTATTTATACTCAATGGCAGGTTTGGAATGGTTTTTGGCAAGAAAAGTCAAAAATGGATGATTTATGGGCTTCTTTAAGAATTTAAGTAGAGTTCTAAGGAACTAGTCTAAAATGAATTAGTTGGGGCAAAATGATAAAACGTAGATATAAAAATTCTAATTCCTTTTAATGACAATCTCTGCACGTGCATAATTATGCCTAAGCAGCCTACTAACTCAGAGCTATCAATTTAGGTCCATTTTAATAAAATGTTTGTTTTCTATGAAAACTCTTTTGGAAAAGTAAAGTTAAATCATGTCTCACAGATGTAATACACTAAAATGATTAAATCTCCCAGAATCACATAAAACTTTTCTGAAATATTTAGGTCATGCAATAAATGGCAAAAGACAGCCTGTATATTTAATGCAACCTTTCAACAATACAGCTTCTAGGAAGGAATAAACTTCCTATATAATCTGTAAATATAATAAGTCTTCATATAATGCTAAAACAGAAGCATTATCCAATGTAAATGGAGAGATGGTGTTACAACTGACCACAATATACAGTTACCTTTCTGGCAGCCAAATTAATAATGGGAATATGAAGTTTTGTTGTTATGCAGTTTTAATATCATATTATTAAAAAACATGAAATCATATGGAGAGACAAAAAAGTTTATTAACTCTAGGGGCACCTGGGTGGCTCAGTCGGTTAAGTGGCCGACTTAGCTCAGGTCATGATCTCACAGTTTGTGGGTTCGAGCCCCGCATCAGGCTCTGTGCTGACAGCTCAGCACACTGAATTAGGAGACATGATAAATTGTTTTAAGCTTCTAAGTACTTGGGTGATTTATTAGACAGCCATACATAACTGGAGAAATACTTCTCTTAATGCATTAAGTAACAAGATCATGCAGCATCTAATAACCATAGTGGTGAACATAGAATATATTCCAGATTTTGGTTACATCTATAGTGCTCTTTAGAAATATCGGGGATTTCTACTGAAGCTGAAGTCACGAATACTGCCATAAAGTATTTGCCATATATAAATAATTAAGGAAATGATAAATTCAGTTAGAGCTTTGTAGAAATAAAGAGGAGGAGCCTTTTTTTCCCTTATCCACGTTCATGGATTCTCTTGAATTCTGAGCATGATTGCAGACTCCAGGTTATGAATGCCATTCATAGTGGCATAATCACTAAACCATTACTTTGTGATTCCGCAATTTGAAGAGAACTACTCTTATGATGAGCCTTGCCATTTTAAATAGGGAAACATGGAAGTAGGATAACTGATCCAAATATATTAAAAAAATATGAGACTATTGTTTACAACTTTAAAAAATCCAAGAACATAATCTCTTATGATAAATCCCCCCTCAAAAGCTCAGAAATATGTAACTGAATCAGCAACTCAAATATTAATTTTATAAATAGGCAAATATGAAAAGTTCTAGGTTGGCATATTATTGTCGCCAAACTTAATAACAAAAATCTATATAAGTAGCTTACAACTATGCTTTTTCCAGGCCCACTTTCAAGTTTTACTAAAATATATCTGTGAAAATATTAAATTATACAGTATCTTCAGCACTATCCTCCACATGTTTAAACTTTTTTTTCCCTATATAGTTTATATGTATAATGACAAGTATGGTTCATTTTGAATGCTGAATCTGATTAGTTATATAACCCTGGAAACATATGTTAAGGCCAGATCAGGTTCCCAGGAAGAATAACAAAATGATCGATCAATAATTTCCATGTATATTAGAAGCGTAAGAGGTGTAACCTTTCACACAATCCCTATTGTTTAGAAATATGAAATTAAAGCCCCCCCAAGAAAATTCATGAAGGTAAGACTGCTTAAGATTGAAATTGAAAACAGATTGTGTCCATAAACAACAATGATTCTAATGTTTTTTCTATAGCCTCTTAGTCAAACACCTACAGATACATAATCTTTACAGAACAGAGTATGCTTTTCAAGATCAAGTTAAATCAATGGGCAAGAAAGGAAATATATTTTTCTATTGTTATTCATTAGGATAGTGGACCATAGGAAGCATTTTTCAAAGTAATATTACAGAGTATTTCAGAGAATGAAGAGAATATGACATCTTTGGAAAACTAATTTAAAATGTTAATTATAGATGAAAGAGACAGCTCATCTATTCACATACATCAGAAGCCAAAGTAGCCAAAGGAAAATAACAAAATAAATTGGCCTCTCATGCCTTTTCCAAAGTCTAATTTTGCTGTCAAAAAATTCAATTCCTTCTCTCCTATCTTCCCCCAATTTCCAAGTTTCTGCACTATCTTTTTATTAAATGTTTCATTTCCAATTGACCACAATGTAGAGCTAAAAACAGTGATACCTTTCTCATGAAACAAGTTTACTAAATAAATTGTCCTAGTGATTTCCTCGAGTCCCACAGGTATTAATTGAGACATGTCCAACCGCTGCTTTTACCCAACCGTTTGCTTTCTCTGAATGGCTGGTCAGTCAAGTTAATTATAAACATCTTCAGAAAAAAGCTCCTGTTGTATACTGAAAGCCCTGAACTCTGCTGGGTCAAAGATAATCTCCTATAGTTTTCAGAAGCAGTATTAACAAGCATATTGCATTCATTTAATCAGCAGCTGATTTTTTTTTTATCACTAAGTGTGTGTGGTCTCCTTTCCTACCCATCATTTTATCTTCTCATTTCCACTGTCTTTGTCACACAGTATTTTAATGGATTATATAGTCCCTGCAGTGCTTGAAAAATAACATATACAGGTGAGTAACAGCATGCAGCACATTCAACTATCTAGATTACCACGGTTGCCATGTTGAGGTCACCTATGCCCTGAGTCTGGAGAACAAGACCCCACAGCTTTGTTTATAATCATCATAGGTATTATTCACAATATTGCATTTGACATGTAATTTATTTTTAAAAGATAGTGAGACTTAATGGATATAGTTTAATGCTTTTACATTAATAGCTATTTGGGGGGAAATATAATTAGTATTATAAGTTTTCCTATTCAAAAGAAAGGCCATTCTACACCAATGTGAGCCCCATTGCTCCCCTGGCAATGATGAGATGTACAGGGATTAAACAGATGGAATGTGTTATGAAATGCCCTTATTTATGACCTAAAGGCATCCTTCTTTCCCTTGGGATCAAAGGTGAAGTTATTTTCCATGCTAACTCTTTGTCCTGAGGCATAGTCTATGAACTCTGCCACATTTCTGCTGAATTATATGATGGTTTTGAAATGCGAGTTGATGTTCCCTCGAGACTGTGCTTTAATCAAATCTATTTCAATAAAAAAAAAAAGAAGAAGAGTCCTGGAATAACAAAATAAAATGACAATATTTTATAGGCAATAGAAAATCAAATGCTTATGATAATACTTAGCAGATCCTTAAGATAAATTGATAGGTGACTGTGACTATCCCCCCTCTGCTAAAAATAGATTTTTCCAAATTTCTTAAGAGAACTAGACCTAATACTGTCCAATGCATTTAGATAATATATTAATCAGACTGACCTTCATTGTTTTAGATATTTTGATACTTTGACATCTATGTTAAGGCAACAATATTATATCAAAATCACATGAGTAACACTTTTATTTTATTCACACAGCAAAAAGCAAAAGAAAACTGTTCTCAGTAATATGAAATTTAATTAAAATTTATAAAGTAATTTTAAGTTTTTTAAGGTTTATTTTTAGTGATAATATTTAAGTTTAATATTTGTAGTATAAACCATATTCAATTAGGAAATTATTATATGGGAAATATGATTTAAGATACTCTAAGAGTTACAGACACATTAATTATTAGTAAGCATTTTTATAAGGTCACTCTACCTATGTTATTCTAATGAATCTCACTGAAAAAGGATCTTGGTTTAAAATATAATTATTCCAGACCTATGGTCAACTTTTATAATTCTCCATTTCTCACTTGTTTTTGTTTTTTTTTAATGTTTTATTTATTTTTGAGAGAGAGAGAGAGAGACAGCGTGAGCAGGGGAGGGTCACAGAGAGAGAGGGAGACACAGAATCTGAAGACAGGCTCCAGGCTAGTTGTCAGCACAGAGCCTGATGCGGGGCATGAACTCACAAACCGCGAGATCATGACCTGAGCTGAAGCCAGACACTCAACCGACAGAGCCACCCAGGCGCCCCATGTTTGTTTGTTTTTTAAGACATTTGATACTATTTCTAAAGCCTAATTCCAGACCTCCATGCTTAGTATATCGGTATTAAAAATTCCTTTTGTATTTCATCTCCCTGACTCTAGCTAAGGAAAAGAACAACCGGAAAAATATTAAAAATCCTTTTAAAACTTTATTTTCACAGTTAATAGATTGAGTGGTGGGCAGTCAAGAGACCCAAAACCCATTTTACCGTAAGTATCTTTATTAAGTCTTTGTATTTTTGTCCTTCTAAACTATTATCTATTTCCACCTATAGCAGGCAGTATCTAAAATGATCCCCAATATTCACTACCTCCTGGTGTTTATGGGCTTGTGTAATACCTTCCCCTTGAATAACGTGCTTCCAATCAACTAAATATGGCAAGGTCGAGGTGAGGGAATGTCCATAACTAGGTTCCAAAAGACTGGGACTTCTATCTAGCCAGCAGACTCTTTTTATTTCCTTTGTGGTTTATATGCTTGGTGAGGCAAGCAGCATGTTAATTTAAAAAAAATTTTTTTTACATTTATTTATTTTTGAGAGACAGAGAGAGGCAGAGCGTGACACAGAATCCAAAGCAGTCTTCAGGCTCTGAGCTAATAGCACAGAGCCCAAAGTGGGGCTCGAACTCACAAACCGTGAGATCATGACTTGAGCCAAAGTCAGACGCTCAACCGACTGAGCCACCCAGGCACCTCAATCAGCCAGGTTAGAGGGCCCATAGGTTAGTGCAGCCTCTAACCAAAAGTCAACAAGAAACTAAGGCCCTCAGTCCAACATACCTGCCAACAACTATGTGAGTTGACTTAGAAATTGAGGCTTCAGATGAGACCTCAGTCCCAACAGACATTTGTCCACAGCCTCATAGGAACCAAGAAACAGAGGACCAACTAAGTCATGCCTGAATTTCTGACCACCAAAGAGTGTGACGCAAATAAATGTGTTTTAAGTCACTAAGTTTTGGGATAGTTTGGTATTCCTCAATAGGTAAAAAATACACTCCATTAGACTTTATTTACTTTTGCATTCCCTGACAATCTGGAGTATTCCTACCATCCCACACTGCGTTGGTAGGACCCTTTCAATATCTATCTTTACCCTTCTTCCTTGCTAACCCATATTCCAACTTTGCTTTAGTTACTAATTCCTCCTAAACTCTAGGAAGATAATTCCTTTTCCAGTACCCTAGGACTGAATCACTATTAACCTAAAGCAATCACTCTAGACTGTTTTACCAGTGACAAATCATTTGTGTGTGGCCCAATCTTTGCCAATGTAATCTGAGTGCAGATCTACTAGAGAGTTTATAGGAATGGTTTCCCAATACAGTGAAAAAGATATAGGTTAAGAAATACCTCTCTTCTTACTCATAAATGTAGGTGATGTAGCCATCCTGTAACCAGGAAAAGAGCTACTGCCATTTTAAGAGTGGCAGAATAAAGATTAACGTGATACTTATGATGTGATGCTGTAATGTCACTAAATTAATCATCCCAGAATTACCCTGCCTCCAGTCTTTTATTTTATGTCGCACAATTAAGCTAATTTTATATGGGTATTCTGTAACCTGCAGTTAAGAGCATCCTTCTACTGATGCACTTGCTAAAATGTAGGATGTCTGATAGTAAATACATGTAGTTTCTGCTCATGTCTCAGGACAGTAGTTTCTGCTCATGCAGGACAGATTAAGAGTCTCCTTTGCAGCAGTGATCACTTAATACAAAAAGCTCACATACAGATATCTGTTTTGCACATTGTTTTCTATAAAATAACAATAAAAAAATCACATCTAGCACTATTTGATATCAACCACAACTTGTAACTCAGGAACTTTCAGAGGATCTCCTGCAATCAAATCAGGAATGGAAGGCTAAACTAAAACAAGAATCTAGCAAGCCTTTCTCTACTGGGCTCCTCATCTGAATTTCAGAGCACAGTATGTGATGTGAATGACTATGTTATCAATTCTGCAGATGATACATAAGCATTGCGCAATTGCCATTCCAGGAGAGAAGTTAATTCATTAGAGACGAGGGCTGCCTTCAGGCATTTGGACTTAAATCTCTCCTGGGACACCAGTTGTGAAAGGATGTTCTGGTTGCTAATCCTGTACTTCTTCAGCTACACTTGCTCCCTTCCCCCACCCCAACCAGCCCTCTGCATTGTCTATTTTTCTCCAACAAAACCTGAAACACTGGGACATTCTTGATCCCTCTATTCTCAGAATCAGACTTTAATAATATTCTTTAATCCAACCATCTTGCCCAAAAGTATCTTTTTGTAAGGATATCTTATAGATTCTAATGCATATTATAATGTCTGACATATATGAAGATTTTAATAATGTTCAATATTGAAAAATGAAAAAAGGACAGCTTGCACATTAGCCCATTATAATTATGGCATAGTCTAAATTCTAAACTCTTTCTAAATAAGGAATGATAAATTGAGTTCATTATATACTAATTTAGTATCTTATTGTTCTTATGTATTATAACTCTATTTTGTTGATAGGATATCTGGAAAAACGGCCTTTCACAATATTCCATTCTATTTGCCAACACCCAGGCTTTGACTGTGTTTTTAATTAAGCCAAATACAACTGTGCTCATATTTCTTGCGAAGGGAAAATATATTTTTCAACTGATATTTAATCCTAGGAGAATGAGGTATAGACAGGGAGTAAAATCCATATAGGGAAAGTCTAAAGCTAAAACTTCGGTACTTATGTTTATATGCAGGGAGGAAAAAGACTAATAAGGACATTTCAAATGCAAATTCAAAGAGTGCTTTGTGACACAGTGTAAACTCCATCCCATAGTCTTAGGGTTGACTAATTGAATTGCCATTGATAAGATGTCACTTAAACAGACATCTCTGCAGTGAAACATGAGTTTGCTGTAAATGACCTGTCATTAAAGCCATGGGTAATGTTCATGTCTAGACTGAATTAAAATGTACCTACTAGCAATGTGCTCAGGAGTTAAACCAGTAAGGATGAGAAGAATTCAGCGTCCATGATCCACTAGAGAATTATGCCTCGGGTGCTATGTTAATTTACTTGCTGGCAAACATTAATTGAAGCCTATCAATAAACCAGGTAGAAAAGCTGGGAATTCAGCTACTTTAATTGCCAACTACATTCAGACACATTTTTACTTTAAATATGTGGAATATTAGTTTTGAATTTTTAATTGTATCAGTGAAGATAATATAGCTAGTTTTTGTGTAATTTCCAAACAAAAAGTGATTAATATTGAAACTACAATTCAAAGACATGGTTTTTCAACAGGGTTTTCCCAAGTGTCTCATATTTAGCCAGGAATCACTTAGACAATTAGAATTCTAATTCAATCAGTATATTATTCATCAATGCCCACATATTTATTAAGCACCTACTTTGTAAAATGATGCCATAAGTGTTTCTATGTCTATGCTGGTTTTCAGTCATTTTGCTATTTAAAAAAATCAACTTACTACACAGAGAGGTAAAAGAATTTTCTACAACTTGTCTGAGTAGCAAGACATAAAAATCTTTTCCAGAAAAGAAAATTTTATATATTTTAACTCTTCACATTGGGGACTAATTAATCCCTTAAATTAGCCCTCTTTTTTGCATATCTCAGTAGAGACATAAAATACCAACCATGATTCTTCCTACTAACATGCAATACACATGTCCTATTACAAAGAGAATAAATGCATTTTCAAAACATATTTTAGAGAGAACACATTACCTACAAAAAAATTAGTAATATATTTCTCTATAAAGCAAACATTCATTTACTGTAATGTGCTTTTAGTTGTAAACATATTTTACAGTTGCTCAGTCATTGCTGTGCTAGTATTTCTTTCACCGGCTTTAAAATTAAAAAGAATAATCATGAGGCCCCTGGGTGGTTCAGTCAGTTGAGCATCCAACTTCGGCTCAGATCATGATCTCACTGTTTGTGGGTTCAAGCTCCGCATCAGGCTCTGTGCTGACTGCTAGCTAGGAGCGTGGAGCCTGCTTCGGATTCTGTGTCTCTTTCTCTCTCTGCTCCTCCCCTGTTTGTGCTCTATCTCTGTCTCTCAAAAATAAATAAAAGTAAAATAATAATAATAATAAATTTTAAAAATTAAATTAAAAAGAATAATCAGACCCCAAGTGCTTATCACCCTTATAGACAGCTACATGTAGAAGGATTCAGCTATGTCAGAAAGAAGACAACATACAATGCTAAGTTGTCACTTAATAAGGAATACTTATAAACCTAATATCAAAGCTTTGAAAATTCTAAATTATTTCTATCTATCTTCATATCTATATTTACTTCATTATATCTTCTCTGGCCTTAATATTTTCCTTTATTGTTACTGAGGGAGATTAAAAAGGTGAAAATTTTCATTAAAAAGTTGAAAAATTTATAAACCAAGAATGACAAACATTATTTAAAAATAAGGCCAAGTTTAATATTTTAAAACATATCAAAGTTATCTCCAAAATATGGCTGTATTTTCTCATATTGGTGTAATATACATACAATATATATGTAATATATTATATAATCATTTCTCTTACCTAATTTCAATAGCTTAAGCCTAAAAAAAAAAAAAAACTCGGTTTCAGTCACTTGCAATTGTTTCTGGTTAAAAATCATGATTTAGCTGATTTTTTTTCAAACTATACATTAAGACATTTGGTGAAAATCTTTATATAGAAAGTTTTCTTCCAACAAAGAACCATAGTTTGGCATGATTTCCTTTATTTCTGACTGATAAGCTTCATAAAAATTATATAAGAGTAATACGAAATAGTGTCATCTGTTATTTTTTTTAATTTATCAAATTGAGGAGAATACACAAGAAATATATCATCACATGATGGCCATATGAAAACCAAAATATGTCATGCATTAGATATATTTCCCATTTACATCACACTTCTTGCACAGTCCATTTTATTTGGGATGTTGAAATTTAATTTTTAACCCTATATATTGCTCTTATAACATAACAATATAAAATAACATATTTTATTGTTATGTTATTTCTGAATTATTTTTTATCAATTCTTAAAGAAATATCACTCTTTTGCTTTTTTGTTACAACACCTTTTAACAGAGAGTCAGACTGCTCTCTCTATCCACTGTGTAATCCTAACAGCACTGGTTGGCCTGGCTCTAGAGGATTAAGTCAACTTGTAGCTGAGGGAAAGGTAGAGGTTATGAATGGGGGCCTGTGCATCAAAGCCCACGCTCTGACATGCAATTTCCTGGCTGAAATGAGCTCTTCATGAAGTACAGTGTATGGAAATTCCTATAAAGCTAATTAAAATTCCCATATGAGGTAAAAGGGCACAATTAAGACTTGTTAATACATGTCTCTGAGAAAAACAGTCCTGCTTAGGGGAAAAAAAAAAAAAAAGCCTTATTAGTTAGATGTTGACCACTTCCAGTCTTTGGAAGAACAATATTTCAGTAAATTAGAACAAATTCAGAAGGCTATTTTATATTTATATGCATACATATTCTCTGTGTTCCTCTCATTTTCCATTGCCCAAAGTTTTTGCTCATAATTTGCTGTTCATTTTGCATTGCATCCTTGTTGAATATGTCATTTTATTATATGAGAGAAAGGCATTGTGAGGAAGAAACTATATGCACAAAGCATCAGACACTGGGAAAGAAAGGTTGGCATTTGGCTCTGTGCTAACTAATTAAATGTCACTGAGTCCAGAGGCTAAATATGCATCAGTTGATGATTTGGTAGATTTTACTGCTGCATATGCAGATTTAATTATAGTGATTGAAATTAATAAAGTGGCAGTACCTCCCAGAAACATATTTTATGAACCATGATTTCTCTATGAAAGAGCTTGCTAACCATTGCCCTTTACATAATGTTATACTTTGCTAAATTCATTAGAGAGACAATTAGATAGCAAATTAAAAAGCATTCACCTGTGTATTATCCACATTGATGATTTTCTAGTTGGTCCAAAGTTAATATTTTTGTTCCTTCACCCAGTAGGTATCAAGTATCCTCCCTGAACTATCATGGTTCTGAGAAGTCTTCCTAATATATATCTATCTATCTCTCTGTCTGTCTACAGATATATACTATCATAGACACTATAATCTGAGAGATTTTATAATTCTTCCTCTAGAGTGTATAGAAACATAAGTATTTTCTTACAATCATATTACCTAAATGAGGGAAGGGAAGATAGGATTTAAAGAGTATCCCCTTCTCAATTATCTTTGCTGTTTTAATCTTCTATTAGAAGTGATAATCCAGAATCAATAATAGAGGACACTCCCTTTGCCAAAATCATAGATACATACTTCCTATGTAATTCTACTGTCACCCATTTAATCATTCATTGTAATGCAACAAAACAGTGATGTCTATAATCAAAATCAGTGATTACCCATAAATACTTTTGGTATTTCTTTATTTTGTGATCTCTACAAAGCAAGCTTTACTCCTCAATTCCCCACCACCTACACCCCAACATAATCGATAGGGAAATTTAACCTAGAATGAATAGGCTGGTATGAAAGGAGCTAATAGGTAGATATATTCCATCTGAGAATGCTTTCTTCAAAACACACTGAATTTTCTCACAGTGAATGAGCAAATCTCTAACATCTGGCAGAAACAAGTATCAAAAGTTCTGTCCTTCCAAGCACTGGCAATTAAAACTATGATTTGGAGTCACTGTGGAAATGTCTGTTTTCTATATTCAAAGTTAGGTAACTTCCTCTTCCACTTTTGACAGTCAGAAAACACACCATACTGGTGACCTTTAAAACAACAGTGATGTTCCTTTTGTATATTTTTCTGTCTTTAATATCTCTTTGTCTTTTCTGAGGTGAAATTGTGACATCAGATATTAATGAAAGAAATATTTAAAGAAGTGTGTGGGAGGGACAATAAGCAGTGTTTAAATGCCTATGATTTCTGCTATTCTATAATCAGATGCTTAGAAAAATACAAGGCAATTAATTATATGTTATTTTAAGGGGATCTTCCTCTTTTGCAATAAAAGGTATGCATCAGCATCATCTGTAAGGCATCTAAAATAGGTCCCTGGACTCATTAGACCTACTAACTCAAATTCTCTGGGGCTTGGATAAGCTCTGGGTATTTAAATTTTAAAAAGCCTGACTAGGTGATTTGGACGCTGACCCCTGGTTAGAAACTGTTGTATTAAAGTAAAGGAGAGAAGAAGCAAATAAAATTACCCAACACTTTCTATACTGAAACATCCTAGTCTTTGCAAAGTCTTTAATTTCTGCCATTTTCAAAAAACAAAGCAAGCAAAGACAAAAACCAAAAAAAAAAAAAAAAACATTAAAACCACTATATAACCAGTAGGTATAAATATTATCCAGACCTATTCTGTGGGCTACACTGATGTACAAATTTTCCAAATTGCTATATGAGAATGTAATGGAGATGGAGAACCTAGCATACCCAAACGACCTAGGAATTACAACTTCTGCCTACAGGGTTTCTAATGTGTATGTTGTTAATAAAATTCAGCCTTCGCAATGTATAAAATATAACCATTCAGCTGTTTTGAAAGCAAATATGAAGATGAAACAAAATATTTTTCATCTTAGGAAATCCCTTAGGAGACAGGAGTAAAGAGAAATCAAAACAAGTATTTAAAATTTGAGACTATATCAGCTATTCAAATATAAATACTATATATATTTAAATGTAACAATGTAACAGAATTACATTGACAAAAATAAAGATATCAATATTACTTATTTAAAATTGTTACCTTTAAAGAAATGGTTATTCTGTGATAAGTAAATAGAACTATTTCTCAAACACAAAAACATGGGGGCAAAAGGAGGTCCCCATGCTGTGCATATGGGTGCGCGTGGACACATACACACACACACCTGGAAAGGTCTTCATATAAGTATTCCGCCATGACTAAACATACCCTTCCAAACTTCTGTTTTTTCTCCCCATCTCACCTAAACATGCTGAAAAGGTTTTCTACTCTAATGGTCTAAGAATCAGAGATTCAAATCCATTTCCATCTTCTCTACTCCCATCTATGGTCAAGAACCTTCTTTATTTGAAACTTAACAGCCACATTTGCTCATAATTTTTTGTCTTATTTCACATTTCAGAAAGAGCTCACAAACTCTCTTTGACTTCGGTGATACTTATCTATGTTTTCCTCTTTGTCCACTCAATTTAAAATCCAGCCATCCCTGAAAAGTTGATAATCCTAAAGATCCTTTTTTTTAGTTTATTTATTTATTTTTAGAGAGAGACAGAGAGAGTTGAGGACAGGCTGGGAGAAAGGGAGAGAATCTCAAGCAGACTCCGAGATGCCGGCACGGAGCCCAAGGCTTGAACTCACCTGTGAGATCATGACTGAGAAGAAACCAAGAGTCTGACGCTTAACCGACTAAGCCACCCAGGTGCTTCCTACAGATCTTTTCCTAGGCCTCTTCTTTTTTTCCTGTTTTTCAGCTTACATGGTGCCCCTGAGCTGGTGTGTCCATTTTCATGGCTTAAACAGCTACATCTATGCTGAAGGCCCCTTATCTGTATCTCTTCCCCATATCTCCATGAGGAGCTTCAGACCACATAGGTTCCTACCCACTGGACACCACTATTTCCAAAAACCAAACCATTATATGCACCAACCTATCATTCCCGCCCACCAAATAATTAAAGGACAAACCAAACTCAAAAGATCTATGTACCCTATTTCATGAATGGCATCTTCCAGAGAGTCCCTTGATTCAGACACCAGAGTGTCATTTTTCCCCATTCCCAATACAATTGATCTGTAAGAACTACAATTTCTACTTCATAAAATGCTGAACGATTTCACAGTCTCCACATCCTTCCACCACCACCTCATTTAGACTATTATCTGCCCAAATTACTGCAGGAACCCAATTATCTCCTTATCGTCTACATTTAGACCATACCTTTAACCCTACATTTAGAAAATTTTTCTCCTATGCAAATAGAATCTTATTTCCACTATATTTAACCTTACATTTAGAAAAACCTTTAACCTTACATTTAGAAACACATTCTCTTATGCAAACATAATCTTATTTACACTACTATTAAGATGTTCTTGTCAAGGGAGAAGCATGAAAAAATTTTCCCTGAGGAGAAAGGCCCAATATGTAGTCACCTTGAAGAATTTTCCATAAACTCATTTCTTCTCAGCCTAACTTTTCACCACACCCATGCCCTCTGCCTCACTTTTCACCTCCCTCACTTTTTAGCTCCCTTCCCTCATTTACCTACCCACAGAAGCACTCGTTGCTAAAGGTGGGCTGAATTGGATTCAAATCCTGAAGTGTACTTTGTTCTTTCTCAACTCTAGATCATTTCCTTCTTCATTCCCCTGGCTGGATCCCTCCTTCCCATCATCCCCTTCACTTGAGTCTTCCAGACACCCTCCTTAACAAATCCCAATCATGGCATCGGAGTTTCTTTATCGATACTATCACATTCTTTGTATTGCCCCATTATGTTATCAATCACACCGCATTGGGTTGCCTGTTTATTTTCCAGTATTTTCCACTTTTGCATATTACCCTTGAAAGCAGAAGCCATAACCATATTATTCTCACCTGTGCCCAATTCCGAGGCTCCCTTTGCCCCCACACATCACTGTTCTGCCTAATCACCTTGTGGTAAGAGCCACTATCATCACCTTCATTTAGTCCTTCTTCGATTTTATTTTTAACGACTTTATTCTGACTCCTTCTTCTTAGTTTATAAACATACACCTCTCTCTCATTAAAAAACATATAAACCAAACATAACAAAACAAATACAACCAAACTGCTAAGCTTCTGTACCCTTCTGTGCCACCAACCTGCTAATAAGCTTCGCAAACATTCTTACTGCACTGTTTTTGTTTTATCTCTGTTTTTGTTTTATCTCTGTTTTTGTTGTTGTATTACACTGAATATTTGTCTGGCTGTAATTTTACTTCCACCTTCTTTCCAACATGGAAACACTTTACAAGAAGTTACAAATTGCCATTGCCAAATGCAGTGAGCATTTATATGTAGTACTTGGGCTATCGTCCCTGAACCCCATTCCTTAGACAGTACTGAGAGGCCCCACTCAATTCCTCCTTTCCTACTTATACCCGGGAACAGAGCTTGGTAAACAACAAACAAACAAACAAACCTCTTGCTCTAAATCAGTACATCTCAAAATGTAAAGTCAATACACATCACCTGGGGCCTTGTTACTGTGCAGCCATGACTTCAACAGGTATGGGTTCGGGCCTAAGTCTCTGCTTTTCTAGCAAGCTCCCGGGCCAGTGTTGCTGGTCTGTAGTCCCTCACTAAGACTGGCAAGGCTCTGGAGTCATGAATAACTAGGCAACTTTAAAAATAGCAACCTCACACCCTTGGAGACTGATTTAATTGGTCTGGGTGCAAGCTGGTTTCCGGGAGTTTTCAGTGTCCCCCAGGTGAATCTGATACGCAGCAAAGCTTGCAAACCACGGATCTAAGGGTTCTAAGTCACAACCTCTTCCTCCACTGAAGTCCTGCTAATCTTGCAGAATAGACTACCTGTATTATGTGTGAACTAATGCCCAGATAGCCCTTATTCCTCAAAAAAGCAAAAGTGGATAGAGCCACACCATCTGTGTCAGCTGGAAAATGAGTATTTTTAACAAGATCCTTTAATCCTTACTGGATTAAAGAAAAGACATTTATATTTTTTATAAATTTTTATTGAGATATAACTGACCTATACCATTGCATTATTAGTTTTAGGTTTACAAAATAATGGTTTGAAATACATATATATTCCAAAATGATTACCACAGTAAGTTTAGTTAACAAGCACCATCACACACACACACAGTTACAGGTTTGTACGTTAAGAACGTTTAAGATCTACTCTCTAAACAACATTCAAATATACAATACAGTATTGGTACCTACAGTCACCATGCTGCACATTATATCGCCAGGATCTTCTTTTTAATTTTATAACTGGAAATATTTAATACACACTTTAAAAATATCAAAGATTACTAAGCTAGAAGGCAGTACTTTCAGTTGCCTAATAAGTCATTCTTTCACTAGTTTCATCTAGAGCATGTATGTAAACATAAGAAGTGGAACCACCTGGAGGCAGAGTCTCAAGTCCTTGAGGGGGGTAATGAGGAGCTGGAGGGAAGTACGTGTTAATAGGTTACACATTAGAAGCAAGGATGGGGTGAGTGGAGGGAGTGTGGGTTGGGGACAACATCCTGACCTTGTGGCTTCCAAGACCTTGGGCTGACAGACCAACAGCCACAGGTGAGGAACACATGCTCTCCTCTTCAACCCCTGCCCCAGGGTAACCCCTAGATTCATTATAATGCATTTGCATTGCGGGTACACCCCACCCACCCCTTTGAGAAACGCTGCCATTGTGTTTCCCTCCAAACCTGTAGGATCAAAAATTCCCCCTTCCAAACCTGTGGGAGGAGCTTCCCAGATGATTGGAAGCAGCCGCCATTAGAGACCACCCCACTGTATCTCCCAGCTGCTCCCAGGGACACCCAATTATATCCAATCCCAAAACAACCTAGGGGCTGCCTCTGCCTCGAGGAACTTGCTTGCTCTCTCACCTTGAGAGTGTACTTTTGCTTTAATAACCTGTTTTGTACCTGCTACTTTCCTTCTGGCTGTCTTTATTCCAGCACGGATCCTCACATAGTAAATCCTTTCTTGGGGAATCCAAGAATCGAGACTTCCATTTACACAAGGCAGACTCTCCCACCGGTAACATCTTTTCGGTGCTGTGACTGGGATAGCTTTGCCTCTGGCTCTGCTTCTTTGCTTCTTCTAGAGGACAACAGTCTGAGCCTTCCCTTTCTTGGATGTCTCCCTTCTCCTCAACCACTTCAAACTTGGGACTCCTCGCGGACCATCCATTGCCTTCAAGGTATGTCACCCTAACTTCCCCAGTCATTAGAAGCCTATGCCTTTTCGAGACTGTTTTAACTTGTCTTTATTTTGAGTCTCTTCCTGATTATTTCTGGGGAACACCAGTTTGCAAAATTCTCATTTCAGGATCCCAACTCTCCTGTTGGCCAAGGTCAAATGCTGGAAGGCCTCTATGTAACCTGTGTGGGTTATCAGAACTCTCCACATTTCTTTGCTGCACCTGTGCCAGCCACCACTATCTTCACTATGGTCATTCTTTGCTCCCACCTCTAACCCCTAGCGGTCTGACCATCTCCTTCTAGCCTCTCTTTTAATGTATCATACACAGTACCATAGGGTTTCCTAGGGCCTTCGCCACAGCCATACCTGGACTTCTGTCAAAGTGGAGAACCTTCTTTGGTTGGGTAAATGCCATAAGAGAGTACTTTTGCAGCTTCCCTCTTTACTCCACTAGAAATTCCATCCTATCGTCCACTGCCTCTGCCAAGGCCAAAAGACCACTTGTGACCTAGAGGTGGCCTATATGTGTTTGGATTCCCCCAGTAGGGGGCTCCACCCCAGCCCTTGGAATATCACCACAGGCTATGGGCCTTGGGCACAAAAAAGCAGGAGGAAGACAAAGGAGTCTTCCTAGACCCTCTCACTACTGCCTGAAACCATTGACACAACTAAAGCCTGAATCTCTGAAGAACCCAGAACCCACTGGGTCCTAAGGAGTCCTCCTAGTTCAAAGGGAAAGAGGCCCCTCTCCTTTTGACCCTATGAGTTTAGACCTCAGGACACCAAGCTCTCTAACTCTCCTGTTGTATCTTTTACAGGTGGGGAACCCAATCCCAGCCCATTGGTCATTCTTAGAGCCTAAGACCATAAAAAGGAAGACCCTCATCTTCTGCATCACTGTGTAGCCCCAATATAAGTTGGATGGCGGAGAGGTTTGGCTTTTACATGGGAGCCTTAACCACAACACCAAACGGCAGCTTGATCACTTTTGTAAATGGCTGGGAAAATCGAGTGAAATTCCAGTGGCCAAGCTTTCGTTGCCTTGAGGGACATGGAGGATCTCTGTAAAACCTGTAAGATTGACTTGGCTCTCCTTGCAGTTGTTAACGGGGACTTCCAAAGAAGAGAACCTTAGTCCCGCCTCAAGGAGGAATCTCAAAAGGTACTGGCACTACCCAAGCCACCTTCTCTACCCTCTGTTCCTCCCTCTGCCCCTCCTCCAAAGCCAGCTGGTCTGTCTCCACCTCTCCTGATCTGTGACCTTCTCCTTTTACTGCCTCCATATTCCGGCGTTTCCCACCCTAAGCCGTGCTGCTGGACCTCAGGTTATTCATAAGCTCTTCTCTTTAATAGAACTAAAACATATTGAACAAGACCTGGGAAAGTTTTCTGATAACCCAGACATGTTACATGGAGGCCTTCCAGCCTTTGACCTTGGCCTACGATCTATTTTGGAAAGATGTGATGATCATCTTAGGACATCTTTTCGGTGCTGTGACTGGGAGAGCTTTCCCTCCAGCTCTGCTTCTTTGCCTCTTCGAGAGGACAACGGTCTGAGTTGCCCCTTTCGGGACTAGCTCCTGCCTGCTCAACCACTTCAAACTTGAACTCCTAATGGACTATCCATCGCCTTCAAGGTATAACATCCTAACCTCCTCAGAGGTTTTTCAGAGACCAAACAAGGAAAGCGTTCTTAAGGAAGCCAGGGTATACGCTAATAGTCTCTACCTTTCTGATACCCAATACCCAAGAGGAGAGACTGCTCTCCCTCCCTCCCAGGAATCTGGGATGGGATTATAATCAACCTTCAGAGAAATGGGAAGGGTTTCTCACCTGTGTTAAGACAGGGTGCAAAGCCAGCAGACAAAAGCCCATGAGCTACTCTAGTGTGGCTGCAGTCAGCTAGAATGTGAATGAGGACGCAACTGCCTTTCTAGAAAGACCAAAAGAGGTTGTGACTAAATATGCTAATCTTGATCTACAGTCTTTTGAGGGACAGTTATACTACTGGACAGATTCCTCTCTCAGGCTGCTCCAGATATCATGCAAAAGTTGTGGAAACTCGTAAGAGAACCAGGCACTACTCTTGAAGAAATCCCTTTCAGTATCAACTCCTGTCTTTTCTAACAAGACCCAGGAGGAAGGGGCCAAGGCTCAGCAGAGGGAGAGAAAAGAAAAGAGGGGAGGCAGATTCCATTCTAGTGGCCCTTCAGGGCCAAGCCCACTCCAAAAATGTCCAACCTCATCCTGAAAAAGGCATCAGGAAAATGCCTGCTCTGCCAGAGGACTGGCCACTGAATGTAAGAATGTCCTACTAAGGACAAGTCCCTAAAAGCACCCTGTCCTAAATGTTAGCAGACAGAACACTGGGCAGCGGCTAATTGCCCCCATGGTCAAAGGACCCCAGGTTCACAAACTGCTGCTCCACTGATGGTAACGGGTGGAAGGGCCCTCCACTGCAGTCAGCCCTCCTGCAAGAAGTGACCGCCAAGGGTAACAATGGGTGTGGCAGGTGGGCAACAATTTCCTTCTGGATCCTGGGCCACCTACTTTGTCCTGACTTCCTCCTCCCAAGACTCCTGCAAAGTAATGGGGTTATCAGGCCATCTAACAAGTAAACCTTTCACCCCTCTCTTATGTTGCATAGGGAAGGTTACACCGTTTCCCACTCCTTTCTGATCAAGCCAAGTGCTCTTGTCCCCTAGTGAGAAGAGACATATTACACAAGCTAGGAATTTCATCTCTCCCAATATTACTGGAGTGACCATTAGAAGTATGGCACCCACTGCCTCTCACCAAATTTATTATTTGTTCCTGACCAAGCTAAATGACGACATAGCAACTGCTTTCTCTGACACCCAGGCACAAATTGATTCCTTGGCGCCTGCGCCTATGGTCTCAAGAACTGTTGGCCAGCCTGTGATGTCCTTACAGCCAGAAGTGGAGGAACCTGTGTATTACTAGGAGAATCTTGTTTTGGGGTTAATGAAAGTGGTGAGGGACAACAGCATATTAAAACCTTCCTAGAAAATGCTAGGATGCTTCATGATCAGGCTAACCAAGGATGGCCAAATTGGGAAAACACCCGTTGCTGGGTATCATGGCTGCTTCCTTTTCCGAGGCCCCCAATTTCCAGAACAGCTCTCCTTTCTGGAGGACCACCCCTATTTAATTTACTTATAAAATCTCTATTCTCCAGACTAGAAGCAGTAAAACTCCAAATGGTACTATACCAAGGCTATCAGACCATCTCTATTCAAGACACCTCCATCTACATATGGGACCCCTGGATGGACACCATACCCGGGAATTCCTTCGACTTGATATACAGCAAGAAAAGTTGTCTCTGATGCCCCCCTTCAGCGTGAAGCAGACAGAGCAGTCATCACCCACTTTTCCAAGGATTTGAGTCCCAATTTCTTGAGAGGCGAATGTTAAGTAGAAGCTACAGATGAGCAGTGAAAGGAACACCCGAGGCAGCATCCCAAAGCCTTTGGGGGAGAATGATAGGATAGAGGCAAGAGGTAGAGTCAAGGACAGTGATAAGTAGTTATACATTAGAAGTCTGGGGGCACAACATCTTGACCTTGAGGCTTCCAAGACCTTGGGGCTGACAGACCAAGAGCCACAGGTGCAGAGCGTGTGCTCTCCTCTTCCACTTCTGCCCCAGGTTATCCTGCCCTGGACTCATTATAATGCATTTGCATTGCGGGTGCCACCACCCCCCTTCCTCAGCCCTTGGAGAAAGGCTTCTATGGTGGTTCTGGGACAAACCTTATAGGGTCAAAAACTCCCCCTTCCAACCTGTGGGAGGAGTCCTCTAAATGACTGGAAGCAGCCTGCATTAGAGACCACCCCACTGTACCTCCCAGCTCCTCCCAGCCCAGAGAGACCCAGTGATATCCAATCCCAAAACAACCTACAGGCCACTTGCACCTCAGGACCTGCCTCCTCTTTCACCTTGAGAGTATACTTTTGCTTTAATAGACTGCTCTGTGCTTGCTACTTTCCTTCTGGCTGTCTTTATTCTGAGAATGGATCTTCATGTAAATCTTCGTGGGGAATCCAAGAACTGAGACCTCCATTTACACCATACAGACTCTCCTACCAGTAACATGTCCAATGCATTTATGCAAATTATCCTTTTCCTTGTTACAACGCATGCTGATTCTTAAATGGACAGTCTAGAGGCAGTCTGATCGAGTGGAAAGTGCACGCATGTTCAAATCAGACAGACCTGAGTTCAAATTAATTGCTCTCCTCTGTTACTCTGTGAAAGTCACCCAACTCATGCACATTACTTTCCATAAGTTCGAAGTGAATAGATCTCTCGGAGAAGTCACTGTTGAGAATTTAAATGAGACTTTTTGTAAAAATGACTGACACTTCTCTCAGTTGAAGGCCCATAGATCCATTCAGGTATATCCAAAAGTATTTATTGAGCACTTAACATTATAACTAAGAAAATAGAGAAGATAAAAAGAAAAACAAATAGATTTAGTTTTCTATTGAGCTCCCATTCTAGAGAGTGTGTGTGTGTCTACAGTAAAATAAGTAAATGGGATATAGAATGGCCAGCAGAGTGACAGCCTACTTTACAATCAGTAAAGCCCTTTCTGTGACCTGACAGGGGAAAACAATCACTCCTGTGAAAATCTGGAGAGAAGTATTCTGGGTAGAGATCAGAGCAACCATGAAGACTGAAACCTGAGTGAATGTGGTGTGTGTTCCAGGGACAGTGAGCAGGAGAGTGAGGCCGACACACAGCAAATGAGAGGAAAACATGGTGGGTTGAATGAGGCTGGAGAGTGAGGAAACGCCCACATCATTTGGGGTCTCAGGGGGAATGCCAAGGAGTTTGTATCTTATCCTAATTGCCATGGGGAGACATAGGGATTTTCAATCAAGACATGATCTTATTTTCATTAGTAAGAAATCGTTCTGGCTGCTGGGAGGAAAACTGATGATAGTGAGGAGGAGCTGAAATGGAAACACTAGGGCCAGTTATGAGGTTATGACTTACAGCAACACAAATGAGAGACGGTGGTAGCTTAGACAAAGAAAAACTTATAACTTTCAATGTCTGTCATTCATTCTGTCCTCTCTGGGTGCACCTCCTCAAAATGTCAAAAGCCTCACTGTCGGACAGTCACTGGGCAATGTTAATGATGTGCCATATTGCTCTACTCTAGGAGTCATCCAAGTTTCCATCCCATTATCTAGTTATAAGAAACGGCCCTAAAGAAAGACTTACAGATAGTCAGGCACTAATCAGCCCCAGATGGTTTAGAATTGAACTCCAAAGTTTTCCTTAAATATATAGTTCAGTCTCTGTGCCTCAGCAGACACTAAGTCAGTGGCAATGTCCCTCAATAATTAATTAATTTCATTCACAAGTAATGTGGAGAGTTGTTTAAGTCAGTGGTCATTGTTGGTTGAATATATTTCAATTGTTTTCTCTGCTTCCAGTCTCGAAAACTCCAGTTTTAAAAATATTGTGTGTCCTGTTCATTCATACAAAACTATTTTTTTAATTTGCTATTATATCCAGGTACCAAACGAAATACTAGGGAAAACTCAGTGACCAAGAAAACATACATGGTTATCTTCACAGATGTTATTACTGTTTACTAAGAGAATACACCCAAAATATAGACAATCTCAACAGAGGTCATTAGGGGACACGCATAATGTTTTAGGAGCTTATATGACATTTCCAGGTTTAGGGAAATCTTCCTAGAGAAAGAAAGGTCCTAACTGTGAAGTAAATAAGTAGGAAGCAAAGAAAGGAAACAATACTAGGGGTGCCTGGGTGGCTCAGTCGGTTAACTGTCTGGCTCTTGATTTCGGCTCAGGTCATAATCTCACATTTTGTGAGTTCAAGCCACAAATCGGGCTCTTTGCTGGCAGTATGGAGCCCGTTTGGGATTCTCTCTCTTTCTCCCTTTCTCTCTGCCACTCCCCCATTCACGCTGTCTCTGTCTCTCTGAAAATAAACTTACAAAAAAGATTTTTTTAAAGAGGCCAAGATTAATTAATTCATATGCTAATTGATTCAACAAATATTATTGAGCACATAGCACATACTAGAAACTAGTACCTGGAAATACAGAAATGAGCAAGAGAAAAAATTTCCTAGAGCTTAACTTCCCTAAGACATGGTGGGCAGGGAGGCAGTCAATGGATAAACAAGTCATTTCCCTCCGCCCACCCCTAAATTCATTGTTTAAAGTCAGGAATGTAAAAATATAACAGATGTTCTTTGTTCTACCAACAAATTCCACCTGTGGGATACTCTACATTTTTTTGAACAGGTCTGTCAGAAAATAAGTGATTCATAAAATCACCTGACAGAGCTAAGCACACAAAACACACATGACAAGGCTGTCAGGGCTTTCGGGCTCACCACATGATGAATGGCATGCAGCATAAACCTGCTTTAATTATTTCTCCCTAGAGTCTTCCTACAATCCTCAGGATCTCCTTTCCCTCCACCCCCACCCTTTGTTTGACTTGAACTCATTCTTCCCTTTGCCACCTATCTGCGCATCTCACACTCCCACTAGAAACCAGCCTCTTCGCCATCGACTTCAGAGACTGACATGGGATCCCTTTGAGGGTTGTTAATTTATTTCTTCAAATAAGTCAGAGGGCGCTGTTCACCCTGGGGAAAGCTCAAGGGTCACAGGACCAATTTTATTTTTTCAGCAGACCCTAGAGTAATGGAGTAGTATTTAGCCCCAAATTAACTGACGAGGTGGTTTCTCCTTTCAATTCAGTAGTATACTATTTTAGGATCCCAGCATCCACCATGAATGCTTTTCCCACCAAGAAAAGAAACATTTTACTGAGACTTCAAGACAGCATGAGGTCGGAGAGTTTCCAGAAAGGCATTAAAAATTAACTAGTGCTTTAAAATCCAGAATGGAAATGACACAATAAAATCAGAATTTTCTCAAATATAATGTAGACTTGATACAAATAAATCTGGCACCTCAAGTTTTTAACATTCCCACCACCTCAGCCTGCAGATCCAATTATCCTCCAACATTTTCTGCTCAACCACGCTGAGCTTATTCACCAGCCCTCCAGTTAGAAAATAATACAAGGCTGCAGGTGTATTTACACTCAGAGGAAAACGGAGAGGTGTGAGAACTGTAATCATTTTCTTCAGAGTTAGGAACAAGAAGTTTGTGACTAGCAGGATATCCATTCACAAGTTTGACTAATTGTATTTCACTGTATTTCGCTGGTAAAAATGAAGGGGTGTTTTTCAAAGGAAGCGTGACCTGATATTTTGCCACAGAGTTTTTGTAATAAAACACTAGGGCTATTGTACTGTGTATTCATTTGGAATTTTCATTCATATCATTCATTCAGTGTAAGTAATCCCGGGCAGAATGCATCTCGAGGAATTAGTTCCCTGCCTACAAGTTACTCAGTCTCCTGGAAGAGACAGACTCCCAAGACAGATGAGGCCAGTATATTGCCACGCATATCATAAAATGATGTGTGCTGACTGCTACTGAAACACACTGGAGGACGCTATGAATTCAGTCCCGGCTGACTCAGGATGTCTGTGTAAGTGCACAGGACTAGATACTACATACGGTGGTTTAATGGGTTGCACACAAACTCTTTCTGATTTTCTCACTATCACCCAGAGCTTAGGAAAAGAAATGCGCGCAAACAGATTTGTGTTTGTTAACAGCATATGTTAGTGTCTGAAGTTCTATAGAATTGAGGCAGAAAAATATAAGGCTTTAAACAAAGGATTAAGAGCTATTGATCCTTTCCTGAAGTTTTAAGTCCTTGCTCTTCACCTCTGATACATGTGTGAGATGATTAAGGGACTTTTAAGTCAAGAGCTGCTGAGATAGTCAATTTGCAGTGAGCCCAAATCTAGAGGGGCTAATCAGAAGAGTATCTGGAAACATTTAAAGATTGACAGGGGAGACAGACTGATGACATAAAGTACTTTTTTTTTTTAAACATGGCAACCGTGGAGCTCTTTTGCAAACAATCCCTTCATGTCAACCTGTCCAGTCTGGGTTTGTGTTGGGTCCTTAGGACGGAGTTTGGGGAACTCAAAGAAATTATATTCCAGTCAACAGATACAATATGCGAATGATGATACTACACTAAATTGCAATAAATGTCAAACTAAAATGTCACTTAGTAAACTGAAGTCTTTCCATATTTGTTTTTTTTTTAATATATAAAAACAAAGATTAAAAACAAAATGGTTAAGTGATAGAAGAGAAAAAATCTGAGGAAAATATTTTTTTGGAAAGGTTGTTCAAGAAACCTTTCTGGAACGTGCACTTAAAGCCAGTCATTCCTTGAAGGACTTGAGATAGAGCACCACAGAGTCCACTGTTTTTACCCATAGGAGGCTCACACGCAGCATGCTATCTGTGAATAATTTTCCTAGGACACTCTGCTAAAGCAATGTACCAACAATCGAATCAGGAATATTATCATAGTCACGTGATTTTAATGACTTCAAGTTTTTAGTTCACTCTTTGAGACTTAAATTACCTTCATGTATTGTGGGAGGGGGAAATAATCGAGTTTAGAATGATAACACCAACAATTCTAAGACCTATTTCATGCTGACAATCTCATATCATTTGTATTATTACTCTATGACAAACCGGAGTTCTAATTATTACTTTTGACATAAAAGTAGTGAATTGTACAAGTTTCATTTTTTATTTTTTAATTGTTAAAATTTGTTTAATGTTTATTTATTTTTGAGAGAGAGACAGAGACAGCGAGAGAGACAGAGAGCATGAGCAGGGGAGGGGCAGAGAGAGAGGGAGACACAGAATCTGAAGCAGGCTCCAGGCTCTGAGCTGTCAGCCCCGAGCCCGATGCTGGAGCTTGAACCCATGAACCTTGAGATCCTGACCTGAGCTGAAGTCGAGCACTTAACCGACCGAGCCACCCAGGTGCCCCATGTACCAATTTTAAAATTGAATGTACTTCAGGAGATACTACTATATCTATTTAAGGCACTCTTTCAGACCTGGTAATCTCTCCTCTTTATGAAACCCTCTGTTTTATAAGAAACATACATATATTGAATTGCATAAGCTGGTGAATTTTCAAAATTTATATAATGTATACAAACACGCCTATAAATAAGTGATATTGCATATAGGAATCTATTAAATAAATGTCAGTGCATTTCATCTGTTAATTTTCTTAATTTTTAATTTTTGCTGGAAAACATTGTTGAATATTTTTATGGAGAATACTTATTTTTTATGCACAGAAGTTAAAATTATGTTCACTCTACCAATTAACATTTTGTACATCACAAGATGGGACTATATTAATATCTATAAAATTATACAAATAATTGCTAGGTAGGTACAAAAGGACTATGTGATCGATTCTAAAAATGGTTGCAAATTACTCCCTTCCTTAAATCCACACCCTTCCAATAAGATAGTACAGATTCTCTAGTCAAGAAGTGGAGTCTATTTTGGGGTGCCTCGGTGGCTCAGTCGGTTAAGCATCTGACTTTGGCTCAGGTTGTGATCTCATGGTTTGTGAGTCGAGCCCCACGTCAGGCTCTGTGCTGACAGCTCAGAGCCTGGAGCCTGCTTGGGATTCTGGGTCTCCCTCTCTCTCCTCCCCTCCCCTGCTTACACTCTGTCTCTCTCTTTCTCATAAATAAACATTAAAAAAAGAAGAAGAAGTGGAATCTGTTTCAACAAATTTTGAATTGACCTTGCTACGTGACTTGGTTTGGTGAAAAAAACATTAGCAAACGTTACAAGTGAAACCTGGAGTAGTTTGTACTCAGGCTTGCTGTCTTGCCACACTTTGGAGCATGTGAAGAGTTTGGGCTACCTGTAGGAAGATGAAAGATCCTTTGACACACAGACCACTAATCTCAGCTAAGTCCTCTTTCCCAGCCACCCACAAGCCATTTGGAGTTGTGGTGTTAATTATCAGACCCACTTCACTATAGTACTACTACTTTAAGTAGGATCCTGCTATAGAAGTGCGTTTCTCCTAGTACTTCTCTATCCAGATGTTCTGTTTAATTATATTTATTAAGTCTATTTAACTCTGTGTTTCTCATCAGAATATTTTTTTATAATTTTTTTAATGTTTATTTATTTGTGTGTGAGAGAGAGAGTAACACATAGGATCTGAAGCAGGCTCCAGGCTCTGAGCTGTCAGCACAGAGCATGATGTGGGGCTTGAACTCACACACCGGGAGATCATGACCTGAGCCAAAGTAGGATGCTTAACCAACTGAGCTACCTGGGCGCCCCTCTTCAGAATTTTTTTTATCTTCTGTCCCAAACCAGACCAATTGCTTCCGGTTACCAGAGCTCAGACTTTGTTCCCTACCAAAACAAACAAACAAACAAGAAATATTTTATTTAAGAAATAAAATAAATTAGCCTGTAAAAAAGTTCTCTATGCTTGCTTCAGAATTCAGAAGCTATTTCTATGATTCCTTTGCTATTTCCTTCTCTAATTATTACTGCAAAATCAGCAGTTGTATTTATGGGGGCTTCCTTCAAAGGTTTTCAAATATGCTTGGTAAAATGCTATCTGCTCCGCGCACTGGTGATGGATAAAGCAGTTAGACATTACTGGGTTTGAGGACTAAAGCTTAGGAGGACCAAGTAACTTTAGTTGGGCAATGATTTGAGGGGCAAACAAAACCAAGAAAATAGTCCCCAGTATTAAAAATCTCTTGTGTCTTTTTTTGTTTCATGTTTACAGCAAACATCTTAGAAAAAGTAACTTTCTCTTCCTGCAGTAGACTTGCGTTTCATTGCTACCATCTAACGGCATCTGAGTGGTATTTGTTTAACCAAATAATATACAAAATACTTACTTAAGAGCAGGTATCTGTGTGAGGTGCTGTGTATTCAAAGACAGATAAGAAATAAATCCTGTTGTCAAGGAAAACTCTCCACTTCCATAATAAAATAAGTTACATATGGAGGAAAAAATATTAGGAAGGAGCCCTTTATTAAAAATTTATACAATTACTACACTTTAAACTGCTACTAATATCAATATTATATATATTTAAAATTTTCCATTTTATATATAAAAGCATGTGCATGTGCACGCGCACGCATACACACACACACACACACACACACACACACACACACATATAAATTTTTCACCTCCAGGACAAATGCCTTAAATGCCCACATTTCTACAATCCAGGATATAAATTGTACCCAATAATTATTCCTATTCAAACCTTCTATTTCGGTCAGGAGGGTGCTAGTTAAGTGTCCTTATAGTTAGGAAGGATAAAAGGTGCTCCTGCAAGCATTCAGAGTGCTTTTGCTTTAAGTACAGCTTACATCCATTATTCCAACCAGTCAGTCACAGAGATATGGCTTATTGCCATATTGTCATTGGTTGCCCCTGCTCTGCCTTGGAGTATTCTAGCTGAGAACAAATTCTTCAATCATAGCCCTGGTTCTATGAGATAGAACATCTGAACAGAATAACACTTATAAGGAGTTTTCCAAAAAAGGGAAAGAATCTTACTAAATTGCTAATGTACATTATTAACAGTTACCAACTCTGGGGAAAAAAATAACAGTTCTTGCCTTCTCTTTTTAAAACAAGCCAACGAAATTAATGTGACTCCTCAGTTCTTCTAACAATTTTCACAGACTGCGAAATGTATCAAAACAGTCTATAAAAAGACTCACATTCAATGGGACGGAAGCAATACAAGGCAGTATGGCATAGAGAATTTGGAACACAACAGAAGGAGGGGCAAGGTCTACCTTTGTTTCTTAAAGATTGTGCCTGTAAGCTTTTGTTTTTTTATATTTCAAAATGAATGTAATATTACCAATTCTACAAGCCTAGAAAAAGATTAAATAAGGTAACCATGTAAAAATGCTTACACAAAACAAATAGCAAAGGGTCAACAAATGTCATGGGCTTTCTAATTTTTGGAACATATTACTAAAGTTTAGTTAATTAGAATATCACTACAATTATAAGGAAATACATTAGTCCATTAAGGACTTAATTGATACAAGGTCAAACCAGTTTATTCTTTTTTTCTTCATCCATGGCTTCTTTTTTTTTTCTTCTTCTTCTTAAAAATGCTCCTGACTGGGGCACCTGGGTGGCTCAGTTGGTTAAGCGGCCAACTTCAGCTCAGGTCATGATCTCACAGCTTGTGGGTTCAAGCCCTGCGTTGGGCTCTGTGCTGACAGCTCAGAGCCTGGAGCCTGCTTCTGATTCTGTGTCTCCCTCTCTCTCCGACCCTCCCCCGCTCACGCTCTGTGTTTCTCTCTCTCAAAAAAAAAAAAAAAAAAAAAAATGCTCCTGACTGCAATTCCATGTTTTTCCCCATATAATTATATGTTCTTCATAAAGCTCTATTTCACATACGGGTACAATACTGTACACTATATCAGGTTTGCTTTTATGCACTGACAGCAGCATACAAAAATATGACTTGGAACTTTCTAGCAAAGTGTAAAAAACAAAATAAATAATTAAATCAATCTAGATAATCTCCCCCTACTTCTAAACACAGTGGGATATTTATTTGGATTCATCCTTTTCAGGACTTAGTATAGACAAAATTTATGGAAAATTTTTCTAATCTATTCTTTCATACATCCATCCAGAAAGGAAAGGTACATTTTTGTATCGCATAGATATGATTAGCGTATTTTCCTTAATCTTTAAAAACACAAAAATTTTGGAGATCGGAGATTAGAATCATCTACATTAATTTTTAAATAGAAAGAAATAGGCTACTATTTAAGATGACTTACTGAAAGACACAAATGCTCTTGATTCACGCATTCTATTCATAAATTCTTTGTCACTATGTCTTTAGTACTTAAGCCATTAATTTTTTATAGTCTATATTCTAACTTGGATTTTTTAGTATCTTCTAAAACATGTTTAGAGAAAATATCTTCAAAACAATCATCATTTCAATCATCAATTTATAGTATGTATTTTTACTTATATTATCTCAATTTCTACCTCAATTTTCCTCTTTTGATGTCACTTCCTGCTTCTGGGCCTCTGAGTTAGCATTCATAAAGTAATAGGATTAGGAATATACTCCAGATTCTCTACCAGCTCTAATATTCTGGAATATTACACCTCATATTTCTTTTTAATTTGCATTCTTTATTCACAAAACAGCTCACAGCCAACATTGAACCTACAATGGAATCCAACTTTTAAAAATAAATATATCCTAAAGTAGTAATTTCAATAAATACTCAGAAGTATTGCAGTGAAAGCTTATATTTGCATAAGATTTGGTTGATGAATATATTGAATCCTAGTATAAATTATGTAATTTCTAATGTATGTATTACTTCAACATTATTTTCTTTAGGCAAATAGTAGTTCAGTCCATCAATTATATTCTCCTAAATAAGGAAGCTGGATGTAAGTGTTATTTAATTTCTAAGTTATATATTTAATATGATTTTCCTTATATAAAGGAGAGTTCCAGCCCCTAAATCATATAGTTCCACATAGGGAATATAAACTCTTATTCTACAAATTGGATTTTATTTTTTTAAAACACAAGTATAATTTGCTTGCAGATGTATTTCTAGATTTTAATGTTTGATAGGGAGAATGTTATCTAGAAATACAATGTGCAGGTATCCTAGGGAATTCAGTCCTTTATTTTCACTTATTTTGGAAATATGTTTGATTATCTGGACTTACATAGGATACCTGGGGTCCTCCACAGACTCCAAAACTGGAAATAAAGGGATTCTGTATGTGTGTATATGTGTGTATACATGCAATACAGATTTAAAAAGCCCTCTATAGGGCCTCCTGGGTGGCTCTGTAAGTCAAGCGTCCAACTTCAGCTCAAGTTAAGTATCTGACTTTGGCTCAGGTCATGATCTCATGGTTCATGGGTTTGAGCCTCAGGTCAGGCTCTGCACTGACAGTGCTTGAGATTCTCTCCCACCCCCAACTTCCCCTCCCCCACTCATGCTTTTTCTCTCTGTCAAAATAAATACTTATAAAATAAAATAAAATAAAATAAAATAAAATGAAAACCACTCTATATTAATGAGCCTAGAAAAATTGGAACATATTTTCTGTAGAAAGAACTCTATGATTTGTCTATATGTAAACATTACACTTCTAAACATAAGGAACAATATGTAACAGAAGAAAGAAATTGAGGAAGCAGAAATCTCAGGGAACTAAAACTGAAAAGAAAGTATAGATTGTGGTACATACATTATGACAGAATGTCCTGGGCCAAATTTATCTTGGTTAATAAGAAAGATCATAAAATCAGAAATCATAGTTCCTCTGAGATAGAACATTCTATTTATTTATAGTCACCTCACAACCCAAAAGATACCCAAGAAAAACCGAGAGTGCTCGTAATGACTAAATGTCAGATGGGGCTAATATTTGAGAAATGTGCGGGACAAAGATGTAGTGGGCTTCAGAAAAAAAAAATTACCAGTTAGAGGAAAGCCATAATGGCAAATAATGGGACAAAAACTGAATCCAGGATAAATGATCAAATAGCATCACTATTAAAGATAAACAATAAGAAGAGAATCTGAAGTTGTCCGTATAAGTAAATATATGAATATGTAAAAGTATGGATACTATAGTTAGTAAAATTCTCCTCTTTCTTTCATTTTATTACCTGGGTTTCTGGTCATATAAAGCTGGTCAATAACCATGAAAATTTTTCTATTGCAGCTTTTGTTGGATTCAAGAATATTGATACTTAACATTTTGAAAACGATTTTATGGATTTACATATATTTATATATATAAATTATTTCAAATAACATAGTAGTGGAAATGTAAATGGATCTACAGGTTACATTAAAATGAATTCAAGAAACAGTTGTCTGATAGTGAGCTACATACACTTAACAAAAGACTATTTTGGATATTCAGATCAGAGGTTATGAGGCAGTAGTGAACAATAAGGAAACTTGTGTCACACTGTTACAAATATTTGTAAAAATAAATCTCGATTATATGTCATAAAAAGCACAATTTTATTATCTTTATAGCAGATGGAAGAGATTGATTATAGAACATTTACAGTCTTTACATGTAGAATTATATTATTAGCATGGAGCTGCATGCATGTTTAAACCATGTTGTTTAAATTTAATTGGTTTTATTCCAAAGTTTTATTTGGAAATAATAGATCTGGTACCAAATGGCAAAGCCCTACATTTTTTTCGGATGTTTTCTGTTTTCTCAAATTATCTTCATTTGTTAGGTGTTAGGGCTACTATAACATACAAGCGATAAGAAACTAATTTGTGTGCCCAATCAAACATTATTATGACTAAAACAAACAATTCGTTTTGCAACATACTTAGTTGTTCTAAAGTTCACCAGAAAAATGATTTTTTTTTTTGTTTGTAATGAGTTCTCCCATGTAGGTATGTAGACTAAATTTGTTGCACAGTAGCTTGGGGATGTATTATTCTTTCTACTAGGAAACAATGGCTGACAGCCTGAGCAGAGAACGCAAGTTTAGGGATTGTCTCTCTCTTCATGCATAAGAGGAAGAATCAATAAAATACACTTAAGCCCACACTAGTGTGCTGGAGTTAGAATTCTGTGAATCAGGTGAAAATTTCTCTTGCTATTAAATCTTAGTAATTTCATATTTTTCATGAATGTATTCAGTATCTTAGACCTCCATGTATAAGGGGAAACTGAGTTGTTCATTAATTCTCTATAATGAGATATAAACTTTATAGACTGTTATTTACATTGTCTTTCATTCTCAAATAACTGGTAATTGAGTTATTATTGTATTATTACAATTCACTATTAAATGCAAGATGTCTGTGCATTAGCACTGCAATCTAAATGTAGGTTAATCACTGTATCTTCTAATAGAAATATTCAATCCAAATCAATGTATTAACTAATAGAAATATTAAAATTTAGTTTTTCAATATATCTCCATCAAAGTGAAGGAATGGTATTAGTAAAATTCAATAGTTAAAATCCTTAATGTGTGTTTGATTAATTTAGCTAAGTGCTATTATGTAGACAAACTAAATTACAGGCAGAAGAGCAAAATGCTACATGCATGATCTGTGATAAGATGGCAAAACTGAAGATACTCAGTTTGGGCCATTAAACCAAATATATAATCTACAGAACCCTAAGGTGTGTAAATGGACTATTCCACACTATTAAAGGCATAAATGAAGAATAAAGATCATTTGTCTCTCACTAAGGAAGCCGGAGACTTTTTAAAAAAGTATTTAAAGGTAGTGGTCACACTTCAATTATCTTGTAATTTTTGCCTATAATAATATGGACACGAGCTTTTCAAAGCAGTGAAAGTCTGATTATTCAGATAGCAAATTAAACAATTTTTCTTACTCATAGGATCATTAATGAATGGTCACAGAGTTTTAGATACCATTATATTTTTCCATTTCTTTTTCCTACAAGAAAGGTGCATAATCTAACCATTAAAACAGAGCAGCTGGAATACCACTAGCCAGAGTCCTTGAATATACTCAGTAATACATAAAACCAGCCATCCATTCATCAAAGATATGAATTTAAGTATCAACTGTGTGCAAGGCACTCTCATATGTTCAGAGGTGACAAATACGCCTGGGCGACTCAGTTGGTTAAACATCCAACTCTTGATCTCAACTCAAGTCTTGATCATCTCAGTGCCATAAGTTCAAGCCCGGCACTGGGCTCCACACTAAGCATAAAGCCTACCTAAAACACACACACACGCACGCACACACACACACATCCAGTTCTTCGGTGTTCTTAGTTTAGATGGGAAACAAGATGATGCAGTGTTATTTGATATAACTCCTATTAGAGTTGTAGGAACAATACATTGTAAGGCCAAAAAGGAGAAAGCTATTATTTCTGTCTGGTGAAGTCCAGAAATTTTCATATGTATATGTCACATCAAAGATGAGTTTACCAGGTGAAAAAGAGAGACAGAGAGTATTTGGTGATTCCACTCAGAGAGAAAACCATGTGAAATGACAAAGATGTGTCATAACAGTCTGCAGCCCTTCACATATACATTTAGCACATTTCTTTTGAATAACTCTATATTTCAGAGTTTCTTACCAATTGGGGAAACTCTGAAATATAGACACCCATCCTTTCCTCCTGGCACTGGCAATCTAATGAGGAAAACAGGTGTTTGGTAATTGTGACACATCTCTTTTTAAAAAGTCAAAGTAAAGATGCCATGAGAGCATAGAAAGGGCTTTAGAAGGTAGGATATTCTGGTCAAGGGAAAGAAAATCATGTAAGGGAGAGAGATGTGTCCAGATGGTGAAAGGGCTTAAATTACAATAAGTTGTTTAAACTGTACTATGTAGGCAATGGAGAGAAGTTTTAATCAAAGAATGGCACAACTGATTGGCATGTCAGAAAGGTAACACTGAGAGCATTAAATAAGGAAAATGTAATCAAGGAGAGTCTAAAAGTTATGGAAATCAAATAAGGAGTCCAATACAAAATTCCTTATAGATGAGGATAGCCTAAGTAACTTTACTTAACAGAGGTAATGACAACAAGAGGGAAAATTGGAAAGATATTTCTAACACAATTTAAAAAAAATTAGCCATTCCAAAGTATAAGAAGAGAAATCCCAATATGAGAGGCAGCTCCACTGATTTCACTCAGAATACCTAGGGGCTCCTGGGCGGCTCAGTTGGTTAAACGTCTGACTCTTGATTTCAGCTTAAGTGATCATCTTAGGTTCATGAATTCGAGCCACAAGTCAGGCTCTGCCCTGACAGCATGGAGCCTGCTTGGGATTCTCGCTCTCCCAAGGCAGTTTGGAGTGGGAAGAACTGAATAATACTGAAGATCTAGAGCACAATTATTTGGGTGGTGATCAGATGATGGGGAGTTCATTTGGAATATGAGAAGTTCATTTGGAATATGAGAAGTCCTATGGTAGAGTGAGGGTGAGGACAAATGAAAAGATGCAGTAAACCCTGGACAATAGAAGTGTAAATCTGGGAAGAGAGATCCGTGCTGGAGTGATATATTTGAATATCATCACAATATCTATGATAAAGCAATGGTTCCCACTATTGCTGCCCTTTAGAATCATTGAAATCACTTTTTTATGTTTTTATCTTTTCAAGTTTATTTATGGGAGAGAGGAAGAGAGAAAATCCCAAGCGGGCTCCACACTGTCAGCATGCAGAGCCCAATGTGGGGCTCGATCCCATGAACCCATGACATAATGACCTGAGCTGAAATCAAGATCTGATGCTCAACGGACTGAGCCACCCAGGCACCCCCTCAATCACCTTTAAAAAAACCAATGCCGTTTCACAAACCCCAAGATTCTGACTTAAGTAATTTGGGATGCAGGACAATGGGATTTGAAAAAAAATAAACAACAGAAACAAAAACAAAAATAAAATCAAAACTCCCAAGGTGATTCTAATGTGGAGCCAAGCTGAAAACGTCTGCCATGGAGGGACATAATTGCATAAGGTCTTTTACTATGGAGAGCCCTGACCCTGAAGTCCAAGAGAACAATGCTTCAATTAAAGCTCTGCCAGTTAGCCAGGAAAATTTGCACATGAAAGCCACGGATTCCTCACCTGCAAGATCTTTGATTTGCAGGATTACATGCAAGAAAAATATAAAGGTGCTTCTCAGGATGCTCTATAAATACCATCATTTATCAGTATGGTCATCAATTTTTTAAAAATTTTTTAATGTTTATTTTTGAGAGACAGAGCATGAGCATGAGCAGTGGAGAGGCAGAGAAAGAGAGAGATACAGAATCTGAAGCAGGTTACAGGTTCTGGGCTGTCAGCACAGAGCCCGGCGTGGGGCTCGAACCCACGAACCATGAGATCATGGTCATCAATTATTATAATTCATATAGCAATATCTTATTCTCCATTACATAAATTTGAAGTTGGGTAGTGAAGGAAATCATGGAGAGAGAATATGCAGAACACAAAAGGAAAGGTTCTATGGGCAAAACCTGGGAAATAGTCAACATTTAAGAGACTGGTGGAAGAGAAGGAGGCAGCACGGCAAGACATAGAAAAGTCAAATGTATGGAGGAGGTCTAGAAAAGAATGGTGTCTTGAAATTTATTCAATAAATTTCATATTTCATAAAAATCTGAAGTAGAATGAAGTCTGAAGTTTGGCCACTGATTTGGCAAATTCTAAACTATAGGATCTAAATGTGATCAGATTAGGCTGCACAAATCCACAATTGGTTGATGGGTAAAGAATTAGAGACAGCCAAGGGAAGGCTAGACAAAGTTGCTATTCCAAGAAATCTAATTTTTTAGAGGAAAGCAGAGGATATGAGGATAACTTGAGGAGCAACAATTCTGAAAACCTTGAAAGATTTTTTTTCCTAAAGTGGAAACAATTATAAAAGTAAGTAAAGAAGAGGGTACCTGGGTGGCTCAGTGGGGTAAGTGCCTAACTCTCTGATTTTGTCTCAGGTTATGATCTTGAGATTTATGAAATCAAGCCCCGCCCCATGCTGTTACTGAGCACAGAGCCTTGCTTGGGATTCCCTCCTTCCATCTCTCTCCGCCTCTCCCCTGTTCTCTCTCTCTCTCTCTCTCTCTTCCTCAAAATAAATTCTTTCTTGATGTTTTCCCTACCTCTGTCCAAGCTCTAATACCCCTTTAATAACAGTTTTTATATCTTCAAATTATCTCAGGGGCGCCTGGGTGGCCCAGTAGTTTAAGTATCCGACTTTGGTTCAGGTCATGAGCTCATGGTTCATGAGTTTGGGCCCCGCATCAGGCTCTGTGCTGACAGCTCAGAGCCTGGAGCCTGCTTCAGATTCTGTGTCTCCCTCTCTTTCTGCTCCTCCCCTGCTACTATTCTCTCTCTCTGTCTCTCTCTCTCTCAAAAATAAATAAACATTAAATTATCTCACAATGCTCTGAATGGAACTGATTGAGTAAGCTATATAGTTGGAATATTATCCTAATACGCTAATAAAATCAGGATCTTCCTTCCATGCTCTCAAGCTTACTAAGCTTAATTTAATTTGATAGAAAAACACCTGCAATCAACAGCATTGAGCAAAAGAGTGTGACAGAGTCGGCTCCGTGTTCTACCCTCCTGGAAAAGCAATCCACAGCTCATGCCCTTTGCATGATACCTGAAAATCCTTATTTTTGTGTACGGTGCAAAGGGTAGTAAATTTCAGGGCACTTTTTAAGTATGCCAGATCATCATCCACGAAAAAGAGTTAATCCCAAAATGCCAAATTGTACCTACCTAGACCATTTAATGGTAATAGAAGGATGGGGTAAAGCAATATGATATCAGTAGGCGAGTCATCACACTAAGGAAAGAACATGTGAAAGGGGAGGATGAGACTGTGGCTTCTGTATTTGCAGCACCAAGAGCAATCGGTGTTCTCACCATCCATACAAGGACCCTTCCTTGTACATATCCTGCCCCCCAAGGAGTCGGCAAAGGAGCAGATGCTTCATAATCTGCAATTCACAATACCTGAATACATTTGTGTCACAGAGTAATCCCATTTGATGACATTACTCTTTCATCTAGCAGTCTGCACACGCAGGTGGCTAAGGCATTGCCGTACTGGCCACTTTGTATCACCCCAACACCAAGTCCTTGCCAGGGGCTCGCAACTACCTCACTGCATCCAGTTATAGAGCCATTTCCTTTCAACACCGCCAGCATGCCTCACAAGCTGTCTTATCCAGAAACACAATATTCATTGTTAAGGTGTTTTGATGTTTTTCTCTCCACTGAATGTGTTTGTTTAATATTGTACATACCACTGAGCAGATGCATTGTATTTATGTTTGTTTTCCATGAAATCTCTTTTGGCTCATTGCCTTTCTCTTAATATTAACAGGCAGAGACACTATTCCACGGTGCTGTGTTGAAAATTAACATTTAAAGGACACTGAAAAGCCACATCGGAATGATAAATTTTTTTAAGGGGCAAGGGTGCCCAATCAAAAACAGGCTTAATAAATATTTCTCAAAATAATGTTTATATGGTAAACTATGTATAAAATATATTATTTTAATGTTTTAAGGTACACAATCTAGTGACAATAAGTATATTCACATTGTTGTGTAACCATAACTACTATCTATTTTCAGAACTCTTAAATCATCTTCAACTAAAAGTCTAGCCTCACTAAATAATAACCCCCCATTACCTGCTCCCCTCAGCCCTGTTAGCCTCCATTCTACTTATTGTCCATATGAATTTGACTATTCTAGGTACCTCCTGTAAGTGGAATCAGTATCAATCCTTTTTAGTCTGACGTGTGACACATATGTCACTTAAGATGATTTTAAGGTTGATCCATGTTGTAGCATGTATCAGAATTTCATTCCTTTTTAAGACTGAATAATAATTGTAGGTATATACAATATTTTGCTTATCAATTTACCTATTGATGGACATTAGTGTTCTTTCTACTTTGGCAATTGTGAATAATGCCTCTACGAACATGGAAGCAAGAATATCTATTCCAATCTCTGCTTTCAATTTTTTTAGGGCATACACCTAGATGCAGAATTGTTGGATCAGGTGACAATTCGGTTGAACTTTTTAAGGAACCCTGATACCATTCTTCCCAGCGGTGTACCCCTGTACATTTCCACCATCAGTGCACAGCAGTTCCAATTTTTCCACATCCTTGTCAACACTTGATATTCTCTAATTTTCTTTGTAACAGCCATCTTAATGGGTATTAATATAAAACTATATTGGATATTTGAGAAAGAGTGAATTTATCTCCACATGTGAAGGAATCTAAATCTCAAGAGATGGACTTGTTACCAGTGGCTCAATCCTAGTTCTTATATGCCTGTGTCCTAAAAGATGGTGTTTCTTGTACTGCCATCTCAGGCAAACAAGTTTTGAGTGAATATGTAAGGAAATCATCAAAGAATAACTTCAACTCTCCCTTTGGTTGCTTTGGTGCTTTATAGTGTCATCACCTTCTTGGTTAGGCTGAGATCATCTGTTTCCTTCCAGAAAATGCTAAAATCCATAAAGTTGCAAAATTATCTACACCAATGTGATCGTGATCTATAATGCAATTCAGTGGCAGCTGCCCATTGAAAAGCAAAGACTATTTGTGTCTCCTTCCTTCCTTCCTTCTTTCCTTCATTTGTTCCAAATGTTACCCTGAGTTTATTCCTCCCAACATTGTCTAACATAAGTTTCTGAGACAGCGGACTATTCTATATCTGCTCGATACAATTTGTTAGCCATCAGCCAAATGTGGCTATTGACTATGTAAAATGTGACTAATTTAAACTGAATATGTCACAAGATTAAAATGCACAGCATAGGGAATATATTCAATGATACTGTGATCGCAGGTTTAGATGGATACATTGAGAAATTGTTCATTGTCATCACCAGCTAGTCAGTCTGGTCATTAAAACAGACACATGAAGACTGCTTGCAATAAAGAGTAGCACAGGTGAGTGCTGAGTTCTACTAACACACAAATGGAAGAGAGATGAGCTTCTTAGGGGAAAATTAGGAAATGCCTCAAATATGAGGTAAAAATTTAGATCTTGAAGGATGAATCTGACCTCACTAGATAGAGAAGGGAAAGCATATTTTAAGGCAGAGCAACAAAGGTAATTAGTTGGAAACAGAGTGGTGTGCTGAGGGATGGCGAAATGTGTGTTATCATGAAAAGACACTGCCTCGGGGAGAAGTGAGAGAAATGGAAAGAAATGAGAACAGTAGACCCAAATCTGAGTGTGAAGGACGTGTGCTGAAGAATTCAGATTGTAAGTCAAATAAAGTGACAATAAAAGGAGTAAGAAAAGGTACATGGAGAGTTTGCCCTTTTCCTATGATTGTTCTTTTCTTGATCCAAGTTACAACAAAAGGCATTAATAGGAAGGAACTGGAATTAATGGCCTGGGTGTCATTTGTATTTGGTACAGAGGCTTTTCTTCAAAATGTTTACATTTTTTTGTTCAGGGAAGCTTATAAATTGAATATTCTTTCATTTGAGTTTAGGTTCCTTATAAAGTTAAAAAGAACTATCCTACAACTCCATAATTGCACTACTAGGTATTTATCAAAAGGATATGAAAATACTGATGAGAAGGGGCACATGCACCCCAATGTTTCTAGCAGCACTGTCAACAATAATCAAATTATGGAAAGGGCCTAAATGTCCATCGACTGATGAATGGATAAAGAAAATGTGGTGTACACACACACACACACACACACACACACACACTGGGATATTACTCAGCCATCAAAATGAACTCCAGCCATTTGCAACGACATGGATGGAACTAGAGTGTATTATGCTAAGTGAAATAAGTCAGAGAAAGACAAATACCATATGATTTCACTCATATGTGGAATTTAAGAAAGAAAACAAATGAATATAGGGGAAGAGAAGGAAAAATATGGCAAAAACAGAGAGAGAGGCAAACCATAAAAGACTCTTAACTATAGAGAACAAACTGAGGGTTGCTGGAGGGGAGGTGGGTGGTGGATGGGCTAAATGGGTGATGGGCATAAAGGAGGGCACTAGTTGGGATGAGCCCCGGTTGTCATACGTAAGTGATGAATCCACTAAAATCTACTCCTGAAACTAATGCTACACTATATGTTAACTAATTTGAATTTAAATAAAATTTTGGAAGAAAAATAAAAGGTAATTCATTTGCCAAGCAAAACCATTATTAAACTCCTTTTTTTAACTTTTATTTATTTTTCAGAGGCAGAGAGAAATAGAGCATGAATGGGGGAGGAGCAGAGAGAGAGGGAGACACAGAATCCGAAGCAGGCTCCAGGCTCTGAGCTGTCAACACAGAGCCCGAGGCAGAGCTCGAACTCAGGAACCATGAGATCATGACCTGAGCCGAAGTAGGACGCTCAACCGACTGAGCCACCCAGGCGCCCCTCTTAAACTCTTTTAAATTAATACCCAGTATTTAAGTCATCCAAGACTTGGCTTATGCCTAACCATGTTTGTTTGGTATTTTGTTGTTCATTATATAATAAAAAGCAAAATTTTACAGAAACTGTCCATGAGTATATATAAACAGGTAAAGTGGCTTTCTAGGATAAAATGCAGTATAATAGGCACAGTGTATTGCAGTAATTTCCTTTCTAACCTTTTTGTAATTGCACTAATGTTTTGGAGTGCTTATTTGAGGGATATGTGCTGATCAGAGGCTACTGGTTGTTGTGCTGAAATGTTATTCTTCCTCTGGGTTATAATCCACCTGGCAAATGGTCAATCCTGCTTCATTCCTAGAGTGAGTGATGATTCTTCCTTTGATCCACTTGGCTAGAGTCTTATAAACAAGGATAGTGTGTCTTTGGGATATTCATTAATATTCTCTGTAAAGAATTACAACTGAAGTAAATTCTGCTAGGCATAGCTAAAGGACTCATTACACATGAACAATTCACAAACCATTTAAAGAGATTATACAGTTTGTCATAAAAAGCACTGCTCTTTAATTCTAACTGAATATAAACCTATTGGGGTTGAAATCTTAATTAATGCTTTTCCCTCTGGTTCATTAACATTGTGATGGCTCAGTGAGATAATGGTCCACATACCAACCTGGCAGACAATGACCAGAAAAATGTGTTTCAAATGAGGGCAGACGCCAAGTCGCCTTAGAGGCAAAAAAGCAATCCAAGCACATACAGAATATTGATATGTGACCACCACATTTCTCAGCACATGAAAACTAAAATCAATTCTAGATAGATCAAAGAGCTGAATGTGAAAAGCAAAATTTAAAAACTTAAAATATATATGAAAATATTTTATGACTTCACTATGAGGAATGGTTTCTAAAACAAGACATAAAAAAGAGAAACCCTAATGGAAAAGTTTTATTTCTTTTAATGAAACAAAATTTATTTAAACAAAAAAAACAAGAGGCGCTAAAACAAAACAAAACAGGAAGGATAAGAAGGTGCAGCCTAGGGAAAAATATTTCTAACACATATACCAAATGAGTTAGGCTATAGGATATATAAATAATTTCTATAAATCTATAAGAAAAAGGGCGATGTCTCATTAAAAAATAGGTAAAAAATATTTTTAAGCAATTCACAGTAAAGGAAACTTTACATTGAATTCTCAATGAAAAGACGTTCATGGCACATACAATCAGAAAAGAAAAATTAAAGTCATTCAATTGGTAAAATTAAAAAACTGACAGTATTAAATGTTGACAAGGATAGATAGAACAGTAGCTCTCATGAATGTGCTTGGAAACTGTAAATGCTACAAGTACTGTGTGGGATTTGGGCAATATCTGAAAAAAGGAAATAAGGAAAGTCCACATAATCAAGCAATTTCACTCCTAGGCATATATATTTAAAAGTACTGGATATGTTCCCAGTGATGCATGCACACACACATAAAAAATCATTGCTACACTGTTATAAAGAGAAATTGGAAATGCCTAATCGTGGTAGATTTATAGAATGGAATACTATACAGCAAGGAAAATGAATGAAGTTTTCCTGCATTGACTTGAATAAATCACAGAAATAGATATTCCTGAGAATGCACATACTATGTTACAATTTTTGTAAATAATACACTCATTTAATTCAATGCTATATATGATTGAGGGGTGTATATATATATATATATATATATATATATATGGTAAAATCAAGAGTTAATGGGGATCAAAATAACAAATTTACAATACAAGTTACCTTTTGGAGGCAGATGTAATTTGTGAATAGACGGCTTAAATTTTGTTTAATATGTTCTTACTTAATCTGGGTGGTAATTTACAGAAATTTGTTTAACTATTTTCTCCATCTTTGCCAAACAGACATGTCATAATATGACAAAGTCAGAGTCAGTAAAGTTCCAAATACTCTGCCCAGTAACATGTTAAGTCTACAGGTCATCTTTTTAGGTAATGATTAAATTCTGCTCTCGGCAAGCATGCCTTTCTGATCCAGGACTCTCTTGGTTCACTGAAAATGAATCACATGATTTAACATACTATACTCTGTGATCAAATGTTTCTTAGAAACACAGTAATCCAAGAAGACATGCCCATAGTTCTCAGTGAGATCTAAAAAGCTATGCTGATAGCTCTTCCCTCAAATTTTGAAATTAAGCACCCAATTGAGCAAGCTGAGTTTGGGAGTAATTATGATAAAGTCCATGTGCCTAGTGACACCTGAAATGCTGGTTAGGATGTGGATTCCGGAGTCCCATCCCCACATATTTTAATGTATTAAATCTGATGGTAGGTCCAGGGAGTGGTTATTTGTGTTATTTTTCTTGATTAAGAAGTTTCCTTGGAAAATAATGCTTCAAGGAATTCAGTCTCTTGATTAAAATGAATAAATAAATGCAATAGAATTTCAGAGATGTTAAGAAAGAATTAGAAAGGGACATGTTTAAATATATTTGCTTAACATGGAGGTTTTTGCAGATGGGTAACATTTGTTTTGTGTTTATGAAAACCATCCAAGAGTCAAGAAACTGAGAACCATCGTGGGAAGAAATTCTAACAAACAAAAGCAGAGAGAAATGAAATAGCCTCAGTATTTGAAAAAACGTAAGTACATTTTCATAGCAATTGATAAAGCTGAAGACTGAAGAGAGGAATTCTGAATCTAAATGATAAAGCACCTTGAATGACATGATAAAGAGTTTGGACTTCATCATCTATGCTCTAGAAGGATGACTCTTGCAGATATGATGCGTGTGGATTTAAGTAGGGCAAGAAAGGAGATGATTTGATTGCATAGGAGGCTGATCCCAGGAAGTAAAAGGTGAGAACTTGGGGCAGCCCTGTCTGTGGAAAAAAGAGGCTAGTTTCAAGAAAAATGAAAGCATCAGTGTATATATATGTGTGTGTGTGTGTGTGTGTGTGTGTGTGTGTGTGTATAGTTTTTCTATATATATATATTTATTTGTATATAGTTTTTCATTGCTTTAATGTAGTGGATGAGGTAGAGGAACATGTCATAAGTGATATTGTCTGGATGCATGATGGCCTATTTACGACTCAGAAGATCAAGCAGAAAGGCAAGTATGGCAGGAAGAATGATACATATAGCTTTGGATAATTTCTTTCACTATATTTTCCTTTCAAAATTTTGCAATAGATCTCTAGGTAGACATACCAAGTAAATTTCTGGAAATACAAGTGTGGCTATCAGGAGCAATGTAGGAACCATTGAAACTCTAGAAATACATGACATCATCTGGAGTGACTGAGGAGCATGGACAGTCAATAAGGGCTAAATGCAGAAATATAATGAACAAATAGAAAATTATATCAGGCAGATCATTTACGCAAAAAGATACAATATAGAGTGAATGGTAGCTTACTCCTCCTAACTCGAAATAAAGGACAAATTAAACGGCAGAAACTGTAATTTATTGAAAATTTCAGAGGTGTATAAAAACTGTAAGGGTTGGAATAGTCAGAATTCATGGGGGAGGAGGAACATGAACCACTCTCAACAAAAGAGTAGGACTGGCTAAGGTGAGAAACTTGCAGATCAGAGAAGCTCTGTGTACACAGATGTGAAGGCGGAGGTGTACAATTTTTCCTCTCAGAGTTACATAATAGATTCTCCAAGACTCCTTGACCATACTTGTGCAAATTTCAAAGCTAATGATGAAGACCCTAATTTTCATGCTTCTTCTCTACCTTCCAAAAATGACGATAGAGTTGGGTGGTTGTTAGAGGTGGGCTTTCTTGCTACAGAAGTTTTTCACTGGCCTTGACACCCCTGGACACTCACTGTTCACATAAGATTGGTCTGGGGGAGGCACAAAGAATGGTTTGGACATGAAAAAAGATATTTAAAAGTTTAAACAAGTATGAGTGCTGAAACAAAAATTTAAAAGTAATAAACCTTTTGGGGCACCTGGGTGGCTCAGTTGGTTAAGCAGCCAACTCTTGATTTTGGCTCAGGTCACAAATTCACAGTTTGTGAGTTTGAGCTCCGCATCAGGCTCTGCACTGTGAGTGCAGAGCCCACCTCAGATCCTCTGTCTCCCTCTCCTGCCCCTGACCCCCACTCCTTCTCTCTCAAACATAAATAAAAATTAAAAATTTTTTAAGAAAATAGTAAACCTTCTCACTTAAATACAAAGGGAAAATATACTTCCATGGTATACTAGAAAAGCATGTATTGTGTCATGAGTAAGAACTTGTTGTCAATTGTGGATCTTCCCCTCTATGATGAATGGCTGTGTATATTTTGCTTAACCTCTCTCAGCTTCAGCTTCTTCATATATTAAAGATCTCTAGGGGCGCCTGGGTAGCTCAGTCGATTAAGCATTCGACTCTCTTAAATTCGGCTCAGGTCTTGATCTCGGCATCATGAGTTCAAGCCCCATGTTGGGCTCTGCACTGGGTGTGAAGCCTACTTTGAAAAATAAATAAATGAACAAGTCTCTAATAAAGTCTTACCTCAAAAGGATGATGTGAAAATTGAATGAAATAATCTATTGCAGGTAAGACACCTAATATTGTGTCTATAGTTTCCTCCTCTATGGTTTTGGATAAGTCAGGAACTCTTTTAGCACCTCTAGTTCCTATAGCATTAGGAGAAACCGCTGGTGTATATAGCACTAATATATTTAGATATAAACATGAATGCATTAACAATAATATTATGCCAACAGCAAGTTTACAGAGATAAATTATTATGTGACCAGGTTATAATTCTAGCCTATTGTATGTTATTATGGTTATGTTTCTGAACTCAGAGATCTGAAAGGGAGAGAGAGATGAGAGAAAGATTATATATATATATATATATATATATATATATATATATATATAACAGTTGAGCTTTCTGGGTGATAAGGAGGAACTCATTCTTTACTGGATTGGATGGAACTCCACCTCAAGTTACATTTCAAATGGTGCATTGCACCTGCTCATTCATGCTCATTCATCAAGCTGCCAAGGACTTGCTTTACTGCCCTGTTTTTTTTCTTTTAAAATTCACATCTTTGCAGTGTCTTGAGTCACTCAGCCTCATGAAGAAAGTAACATAGTAGATCTTGCTTGAATAAAAATAGCTCCTAATATATCAAGTATAGAGGATCTCACCAAAACGTGAGATCTCACAGCTTATAACATTAGTTTCCAAATACCACAAGCAACTGTATAGCTCCCTTTCATTTCTGACCAATGTTATTTTGTAACTGTATTGATTCCATTATGTCTTAAAATAAAAACAATTATACAGACCAATATAATTCTCTTCGGGGAGCTCTTAGGATATTTCCCTTTATTCTGTGCAGTGCAGAGTAAGAGAAAGCCAGCTTTAAACCTATGGGGCTCCCCGGGCAGCTGTTGAATTTCTGCCCTCCTCCCATACCCAGCACACTGCTATACCACTGGAAATCACTAGCCCTTTGCAAGATACAACCTAGGAGATGGTAACACTTGTTCCAGGACTGGGGAAGGAAAAAAAGGGAAGTAAAAGGAAATATGTGGGGAAAATACAGTAAACATGTGATTAACAGCTATTTTCTGAAGCAAGCCTTCATCAGGGATCTGCAGCTGTGTCACTGTGCTTCAATTCTGCAGATCACACAGGGCTAAATTGGAAGATGCATGCAGGAAGATATGTGGAGAAGGGTTAAAGGAAGTCCAAAATCCATGCTAAGGATAGGAGGTGAATATCCTCCCTCCTTATATACTCCCTCCTTTACCCTCCCCTCCCATGGGAGGAAGATAGATTCCTAAGACACAAAAACGTCCTCTTAACAACTGAATATTTGTTCTTAGTTGCTGCTGATGTTTTTGATAGGTATTTCCCCCCCTTTTTGGGGAAGGAATGGGAGGGCTTGATGGAACACCCACTTACCCTTTAATAAACCCCTTAATGAAACCAACATGCTGCATGCCTTTTGAAAAGGTTTCAAAAGATAGAAAAGAGATGCAGGTCTTGGAGCGGGACACTGAATCTCTCAAAACAATAGGTCTGAGGAGCACCCAAGTTTGGGCTTGAAAGCCTAGCTGCCACACTTCTAGTTGGCCTCCTAACAAACAGGTGGATTCTCAAAGTATTTTCTATTTAGTATTAAATCTCTAGTTCCTGAACAAGCATAATGAAGGGGACAGATGGAAAGTGGGGAAAGAATGCGATGATACTGCCCCCCCACCCCCAACATGGGTTCAAAGAAGTATATTTCCTCTGAAAGTTCCTCTTCAAGCAGCCAGCACCCCATGTGGGCCATTCCGTAGAATCCTTCATCTCTGCCCATTCCTCCAAAAGCTCCAGGGATTTGATCCACCTCCAAATTAAACAATCTCCCACCTCTACTTGAAACACACAAACCATTTCTTAACAGGCCTTTGTAACACACAGCCTGATAAAAATCACTTAAAAAGAAACAGCGCAGATGACCCAGAGGAGTTAGCAAGGTCAGGGCACTCCCTGGTGAGGGCGTGAAAGGGTGGGAGGTGCTGAGGTCAGGGTTAAATGACACTGCGAAATGAAGGCCTCAGCCCTGCAGTCCCCTTCCTTCCTTCTAAAGAAGGAGTCTCCAGTGAGCTCCTGCGTCTAGAAGCCTGCCCCTTCGGAGCCACACAGAGGCCATGGAAACGTATTTCAAAGCCGCATCTAAAGCAGCCCACTTAAAAGCGCCAAGAAAAGCCTGGCTGATGACCAGAATTGCCCCGAATCACTTGCTGCCATTCTCTTGCAGCCTCATCAACGCTTCCCTTCTTTCCTCTTCGTCTCCTTCCCCTCTGGAGTGCAGGTGCTCTAGGACGTTTGGGGTGCACCCCAGAGATTGCCGGGCCTCTGACCCAAGGCCAGAGCCGGATGCCTCAGCATTCGGTCTCCCCACCCCGCTGTCTGCCCGCAGCACAGCGGCCCCGCAAAGGATACCCCGGGACCTCTGCGGCCCTGGGTGCGCTTCCTGCGCGGGGCCCTGGGGATCTCGGGGCGCGTGGCCACGGGACGCCGGCAGCCTCCGCAGCGCCGCAGCCTCCGCCAAGCCGCTGCAGGGGCTGCGGCAGCGGGACTGCCGCGCCGCGCCGCGCTCCCCGCTCCGCCCGCCCGCGGGGCTCTGCCCGCCTCTCCCCATTGTGTCCGCAGCGCTGCGGGGCTGAGCCGCGCCAGCCGCCGCGCCCGCGCCAACCCCGAGCCCTGGGCAGGCGGGGCGCGGAAGGGAAGAGCGGGCAGGGGGAAGGAGCGCGAAGGGCCCCCAGAAGGGCACAGCGCTTCATCAATAATGCAGAGGCGCCTGGACCTCCCTGCAGTACGTTTTCCAGCTAAACGCCACCAACTGGAGCGCTTCCTGGCACGTCCCACGCGTGTGGTTTTTGTATGTGAAAAATGAGACGCACCTTGTTCATTCATCTATCTTCTCTCTCTCTTCCTCTCTCCCTTAGATAAAGTCCCCCCCCTACGCCACCCCCGTCTTAGCTTTAAACCGCTACCTTTTCCACACCAGTACTACACGTCCGGGCAAAAGCTGCAGGTTGGAAACGCAGGTCCTGAAAGACTTCACTGCCTATTGATCAGGAAGAGTTCATCAAAATTCATCTAGTAATCCGTATTTCCAAAGCCCTCGTTCTCATCCTTGTTAGAGATTGCATTCAAAGTTTGGAAGCTCAAATGGCCTTAGAGCTGCTGGGTTCTGCGCCTCAGTCCACATTTATAGCCACAGTACGTTCAGAGACACCGAGATAATGCGGGGAAGTTGCCCAGCACCAGCCCCACAGGCCCCTGAAGCTCCACGCATCCCTGTAAGCAGTTCTCCCGCGCGTCCCCAGGAAGCCCAAATGCGGCACAGAACCTCCTCAAACAAGGGTTAACCCAGCCACACACACCAGACACAGATCCCGAAACTTCTTTGTGAATCAGGAGTAGCCCACCCGGAACGGACACTCAGAACAACTTGCAAGGAAACAAAACAAAAAACAACAAAACAAAACAAAAAACATCGCATCCCTGTAGGGAAACTTGTTGAATCCCGCCCGAGCGTTCGGCTGCAATCTCGGATTTAGCCTGAAGGTTTTTGATTCTCCCCCCACCCCCCCCCCCCCCAACACACACACCCCAGTGCACCAGTCACAATTTCTGGACAAACTGCACCGTCCTGTCCGCACCCATTCTGCACTCTAGCAACCCCCGATGGAAAGCCGAGGGTGTCCCTTTTGACAAATTCCAAAGCCGGCTGTCACTTCCATTGCCATCATTTGGGAGACTTACCCTTCGAGGAGACTCTGTTCAGAAATCTAGCTGCTCCGTGGTGCAGGCGCAGCCCTCCAACTTTGCTGTGCACGGAGCCCTTCCCGAGTTTAAAGCAAGCAAAAGCTGCCGGAGACTTTTCACTGTAAGAAGTGGGGGAAATAGGGGGAGAGTCAAGTCGGGTTTCTTCTCGGTATGAGCACCCTGGAAAAATCCAATCCTTCTTCAGTAGAGAATTCTTTGAAACCGTTATCTGTATTACTATTAATGCGCAGAGCAGACGGCATTGCATGCAAATAGGTCCAAGTGTGAGCTTCTATTGGTGGCTGCGGAGGCCCCTGGGTCCTACTGCTCCGGCTCGAAAACTACCCAGCGACACTACGCACGCAGCTTTGGAGGCGCGGAGGGGAAAACGGATTTAATTGATTCGTTACCTCTGGTATTGTAATGCCTGCTGCGATGTTTAACCGGGGTGGGGGGGTGGGGGACCCTTACATTTAAACTCCTGTCATGTGATCTGTCATTTCATATTTGCTTTTAATTGTCTGTGTAGAGTGGTTTTGAAAATACAAAGGATTTTCAAAAGAATATTTTCTGAAGAAAATTCAAGAGACTTTTGGCAGAAAAGGCCTCTTTTCTGCTCTCTATTATGCGTTATTTGGATATAAATCCAGGAAGTGTTTATATAGTGAGATACTTCTGCCCTTCCCTTGTTTAAAATAACAATTTTATTCTTGAAAATGCATGGCTACCCCAAGTAAAATAACTTAAATAGGTTAAAAGGGGAGAAGCTAAAATATGAATGTGCTGATTATAAAACACGGGATATATACTTTAAATGGTACTGAAGATGCGTCAATGGCAATGCCATGGGCATCATGTTTATTTTGCAAAATAAATTCAAAAATATTTTATTTGTGAATATTCACACGGAACTATAAGCCAACAAAGAGATATTGAACATGTCGCAGGATTTCAAGCATTTACTACTAATTACCACATTTTCTTTTTACAGGTTCTCTTTTAGCAAGTCCAATACTAATGCATATAGGCACAAGATTTAAAGTGAGGCAGGCCTGTGATGACTGGTGATTTGAAATACTGTAACACTGTGCAAAAACTCTTCAGCACATCACCATTAAAGGTATCTACCTTAAAAGTTAGAATATTAATAGCTCAATCTTTACATGTGAACTTAAAGCCTTTGAGCATGGTTTTCCCTTGACCTTTAATTTTGGGGAGGAAAAGAGAAATTCTCATATAAACTGAAATGACACAGACTCTCCACCAAGTTCCATCTAAGATATTTGTTGCTATTACATCTTAGGAAATAACATGATTTTAGTGTGTTTGAGTTGTAAACGGCAATGTAAATTTAATTGCAAAATTATCATGTGTGTAATATATAGCTCAAAGCCGTTAAAAAGTGATAAACTGAATAAGGTCAGCGACAACCAACTCATAAATTCACCATCCGTGTGTACCCTACATAAATGAAAACGCAAACGGCAAAAACACAACAGAATTGAGATGCCACTCCAAATATACTTATAGCGTTTGAATTTTTGTAATGTGTGCTATAATTCTTCTTCATTTCCATAACTCCATCCCTTTCCAGTCCCTTCCCTTTCCCCATCAGTAACCCTTGACAACAGAAGTGTTACTTTGAGTCCAGGTTGCCTTTGCCGCTTTCCAGACCTAACTTAGAGATTACATCCTTGTAGGAGGCAGAATTAACTCTTGCGTGACTGAGGTGTAAAAGAAGAGAGTTGCCTTCAGGGTTAGAGAATTCTTATGTATGTTTCAAAAATTTTCACCAAATGTATATCTTGGAAACGCCCATGACCACTAATTTGTAGTGAAAAGACATGATCAATTGTCATTACCGCAGAGTCAATTTACTCCATTTCCCCACTGCTATTGTGTTTCTGGAACAGCCTTTTGGAATGTCTTTTATTCAGAGTGATTACAATCACTTTAGGCTAGGTTCAGAATTTTTTCCATTTACAACAAAGTTAACATAAAAGTATCGAAATATTATTATATTCAGTGTAAGACTGTGAAGGACTCACTGTAAAAGAAAAAAAAATGAAGCTATGATTTGGTATAGTGAGAAAAGGATAATGACGATGCAAAGTTGGATGGAGAAGCCTGATATTCAGTCCTTTTTCAAAACAAGTGTATTATTGGTCTTTCAAGTTCCTGCTACATGACTTGACAAAATAATCATTTGCAGCCTAAGTGCAAAGTGAAAGTTTTGCATTTAATGAGTATCTTTTTAGAACTGAGACAAAATGAGATGTATTCAGGCAGATTGTACAAAATTAATGCAATTTATCTATGACTATAATTTAATAGAGAATTTGAATAGTGGACAAATATGATAGTGAACAAACAAAAATAAATAAGTAAAAGCCGGCCTATTAACACATTTAACCTACACTCGTTTGATCCGTTTCACTCACTTTCTGCATAAAAGGTCAAGGCAAACATACACCAAACCAATTAGAATCATAAATTCAACTTATTCAGTTTTCAAGAAAAAATATATTCCGCATCTCTTCAGTGAGTTACTTGTACTTATCCAAATTATGTTCATATACTAGGAGATATATAGTATATGATGTATATTATGTATACATATCTATAAATAAAGCGTTTTACTTGGATACAGGGGTAAAACATATTTTAAATGAGAATATTAACAACATAATAGTTTTTCATCCTTCCTCAATCTGTAGAGGTATCCTTGATCTATTCTTTACTATTTGAAGTATTCTTGGACCCCTCATCTAGTCAGTACTGTTTTCAAGGACAATATACGCTCTGTCAGAAACTGATTTCCATTATGCCCTTGGATCATGATGGCAATGCCTCATTGTGGCTGATGTGAACATCTATAAAAGTTGGAGAGCAAACCATACCTGGCATATCCCTGTATTCCATTACTGTAATCAACTTTCTTTCTAAATGTAAATAGTAAACATGTGATATCATACCATTTGGTGAAATTTAATGAACCCTAATGACATTCAGCTACTATCCAAGCTATTTTAAAAATTCTGTGTCTTCAATAATTTTGAAATGTGCATATGTCAAAAAGGTTCAAAGCCAGAGACATTAATCCATTCGTCTACACTAATAGCAAATTTATTCACTCTTGATTTTTGACAGATGAAAAAGACATTAGCAGACATATAAATCATACTTTGAAAGTAGAAATACAAAATTCAAGATGTCGTCAAATGGGAATTTTTTTCAGTTGTGAATCAGTAGGAAGTAAATAGTAATATTCATACCAATTACTCATTGAGATACTATGATATATTAAATAATTCACTGAAATGTCTTCCAAATACTGCAGAAAGTTGCAAAAGATTACACGTAAATACATGGCTTATCAATTAATTTTGTTGAATTACTAAACCAGGTGAAGAAAGTACAAATCAAAAGTTATAAATAAATCTATGAAAGATGGTAAGTTGGTGAAGTATGGAACTCAGAGTGGTGAATTAAACTTGAATGGAAGAGATGAGAACTTCATGGTGCAGTGATTTTGGTAAGGTGATCCCCATGAGTGGAACACTCCTAATATTTAGAATTCTAGTAAAAATTGGCAAGTAGACGAGGCATGGAGGAGGATATTTTACTCTATATCAAACAAGAATGTAAAGACAGCAAGATAAAAGTTGACAATAAAAAATGTGGAAGTGAAATACTTTGGCAAAAGATAAAGCAACAAACCACCAAACAAAAGAGAAGTGGAGTACGCACCTGTTACAGTACATAGAGATTAGAGAAAGCATTAATAAACACTTTTAATTCAACCTAAGTTCTTAAGACTATTGCTACATATTAATCCTAGAGAGTGTATGAATAAAAACTACAAGTATTTTTGTGAAAAAGAGACAAAAAATGTAAACCTATCTAAAAATGTTTATAAAATGTGTCATAATGCGTAGTTACAGAAAACAAAGAGATGTGGATATAAACACATAAAATGCTATGTAACCACTATTTCCAATATGGGACTAAACATACAATTGATTTCTTGTATGCTTCTTGTATCAAGGCTAATGGTCAGATCTTGTGGTTTGCCTTTCAAAAGACATGAACTGGTTATACAATTTAGAGGGAATTATGTACTAACCAAATTCTAACATATTTAAAAGCCACTAGTTAGTCTATTTTAAGGACTCCTTTAGGACTTGTCACAAAGCATACTAAGATAGCAATTATTTTAAGCTATGTTTTTGTTCGTATTCCATAATTCTTAGGTGGTTAAATTCAATCAAACAGTAATGTTGTTTGCTTTTGTCCTAGAGCAACCTCTGCGTGTACAAAAGTAATATTAAAGTTGAGTCACGTGCTCATTTAGTGAATATTAAATTTGAAAAAATGGTACTGTGTTGGATACATGAAAGGAGATGAAGGAGAACAGAAATTAAGAGCAACTATTATTTTTATGTAAAAGCAAAGAGAAAAGAATATAATAGCATCATTTACTAAGAAGGGAGAGATTGCAGAATATCAATTTTAATATTAAATACTAGTAATGTTAAACATAGTAGTTCATGTTTCCTATACTGGAGGATAGTAACAGAAAATCTACTTACAAATAAGTAATACAAATAAGTCTTTCCTCATTACTTTGAAGTAATTTGCCCTGTCATTTCGCCCTGAATGCTACTTTTCTTAAGCAGCATGTAAGTGTAATCAGCATGCACTATGTTTAGAAGCAGAAAATGAAATTTTAAAGGTTTTTAGTTTAAATATCCATACAATAATTTGGCTTAAAGAGTCAGTATTCATGTTGGTTTCTTTTCATAGTGTAGTAAAGACACCTTATTCTTCAATTTTATGACTCACTTGTTAAATAATTTCCCAAGATTACATAATAGATTGATGGATAGATAGATATGGATAGATGACAGCATTAGAGAAATAATTGGGAGTGTAGATTAATAGTTGATGTTGGCTCTGTTATGGATGGTGGAAATGGCTGTGGTTATTTTGGTAATATAACTTCATTAAGTATAATCTTAAAAGAACCCTAAATTTTCATAAAAGTATATATTTTAAACTGACAGCTTTTAAAATGGAACATGGGTTTTGAAGGGCAAGCAAAATTCTGACAGCAAGCAAATTAATATAAAAACTTAAAAATAGTATAAGAATAACAAATTTTTAAAATAAAGATTGGCTCAGACTGGGTGCCTGGGTGGCTCAGTCAGTTGAGCCACTGAGTATCCATCTTCGACTTTGGCTCAGGTCATGATCTCAAGGTTCATGAGTTAGAGTTCCACATCAGGCTCTCTGCTGTCAGCACAGAGCCCACTTTGGATCCTTTGTCCTTCTCTCTCTCTGCCCCTCTCCCAGTCACACTCTCTTTCTCTCTCTCCCTGTCTCTCTCTCTCTCTCTCTCTCTCTCTCTCTCTCTCTCTCTTTTTTCTTTTTTCTTTAGAAAATAAAAGATTGGCTCAGACTGAAAAAAAATAGTTTGGGAAAGGCCAACATCTGGTATTGTGACTTGGAGAATAAGATAAATCAGCCATACCCTGCCTCCTTAAAGATAGTATAAAGTTAATGAGTAGATAGAAATTGGGAACTACTTGGATCCTAAGTATTCTTTTGAAAAATTGAGGGAAAAGATTTCCAAATTTGAAGGAGATATAATATTCATGATTAAGAAGAGGTCAACCTTATTAAAAATCATTAATATCTGTGTGTTATGAATATAGGTGACATATTTTTCTGGTTTTGGTTTGTTTGTTTAATGTTCCAAAAGGCACATATACCAATTTTTTAAAGAAATAAATTGATAGTAAATATTAATATTAAATCAAATAAGCACATAATTCAGCTTTTCTTTTATTATTTCCATACCGTAGGAAGGTGACAAGTCTTTTTAACCTCAGATTGCTGCTTTGTCATGTAGAAATAAAATCTTGTTATTGTGATAATACATGTATGATAAGGTTTTAAACTCCACATTTTAAAATTAATGGTAATCAGGGGTGCCTGGAGAGCTGAGTTGGTTGAACGTTTGACTCTTGATTTTGGATCAGGTCATGTTCCCAGTGTCGTGGGATTGAGCCCCGCATCAAGCTCTGCAGTGAGCATGGAGCCTGCTTAAGATTCCCTCTCTCTCTCCTTCTGCCCTCTCCCCTACTCTCTCTCTAAAATAAAATAAAATAAATAAAATAAAATAAAATAAATAATGTTAATCGATATTAGAAGAACACCTAGCTATTTTAACTTCATTCAACCAATTAGTAGCAGGAAAATTACATATCCATTTTGTCGGTTGCAAATATGACTGCCGAGGCTCTCTTTAATATTTTTCTAAATATTTCTTTTTAAGAGTGAGAGCAATCAAGCAGGGGAAGTGCAGAGGGGGGTGGGTAGGGGATCCAAAGCAGGCTCAGCACTGACAGCAGTGAGCCTGGTGTGGAGCTGAAACTCACAAACTGTGAGATCATCACCTGAGCCAAAATCGGGCACTCAAACTACTGAGTCACCCAAATGCCCTTCTTTATTAAAAACCTTTTTAAGGAGATACGAAAATGTATCCCTTTTCTAAAATAAGGAAAAGGGAAAGAACAGTAAATAAAAAGAAATTGACTGGACAATGTCAAGAATGAGCTTATTAAAATAACCTGTAAACAATTAGGGCATTTTGAGGCACAGGGTATGGTTTTATAAAGGAGTCATATGTGGCAAAACGTATTTTTTATATTTCCTAAGTTAGACAGCATTTAGATCACGAGACTGGTTTATAAGCAAGCAATTTTGATTCCAGATAAGCATTTGACAAGGGGTTTGTCATTTCACTGTATGCAAAGTAGAGAAAAACTGGCTGATGGATAGTACATTTAGGTGGATTTGTAGCTAATTAAATAAGTGGACTTCCTGTGTTGATTAGTCAATGTTAACTTTGAAGGCACCTCAAATGTTCTGCTACAAGCTTGCATACTTGATCTTGTGAGGTGTAATGTATTACCAGTGAAGAGATCTTCATCAAATACACAGCTGACAGCTGTGGGAGAGCCAACATCTTGAAAAACTAATTGAATATGAAAATAGACATTCAAAATTTACAAATAGGTAAACACATAAAAGCTGAAATAGAACATTGAGGAATAGAGTATTTGAAAATTAAGTTGAGATCAATGAGAAACCACTTATGGGATTAAACCAACCACAAGCTCAATATAAGCAAATGGTGATACGTGAGAGCTAATAAAGCAACCCAAAAGAAAAGGAAAGAGAGAAAGAAAGAACAAAAGAAAGAAAGAAGAAAGGAAGGAAGGAAGAATCAGAGAATAGGTTATAAATCAAGAGAGTGATAGATCTGACATTAGCATAAGGAAAAAATAGGAAAATAAAGATACTTAAACCAGGAATGGATTTTTAGAAAATATGATTGCTGCCTTATATTTGTAAAGTTATCATAAAGAGGAGATAATAAGTCACAAAAACGTTATTCTATCACTCTTTGACTATAAAATTCTGTGGCTCTTATTTCTATAAAAAAGATATTGGCCAACGGACATTCATATATTGAATATAATATGAAAAAGATAGTGGCCATAGACAATTGTATACTGAATATAATATGAACTTTGAACCTACATAGTCTTCAGATTACAGAAACAGTTACAAAGTAGTGAAGTGTATTAGAACAAAAGAGGTCTGTTTGAATTGAGGTGAGTTGCCCTGATCCGTTGATGAGAACTTCTTAATTCCAATTATGCACATAAATGTATTAAAAAAAACTGCCTCAAAAGGGGGAAGTAGGAAAGACGAGAAAGATAAAGAGCATATGTGTAAATTATAATGTTAACTGTATCATTCAACAAAAACATGCAAAATAAGCTAACCATATTCTTTTCCCAGAAAGTTAATGATGATGGCATGAATTATGATAAAACTATAAATTCTTGGCACAAAATGATAATTCTAAGAAGATTTATTAAAAAAATAAAGATAAAGTGTTTCACTGAGATAATTTAGGTGTACTTTGCCAAATTAAACAAATGATTTATTACTTTTTAGCTAGAATAATGTCTAATTTTTTTAATGTTTGTGTGTATTTCTACATGCACCTTTTTTGCATACTAGGAAGAAAACTTGTTTGAAAACTATTTAATAAACACATTCCATAACTATAGATATAGAATAAACAAATTAAATTATGGTACATGGAAAAAATGTAAAAGATAATGCTATATTGCACATGGCATTTTATGATATAGATATATGCAATGGAATATTTATCACATTAGTTAATGAACTAAATGTAAAAAGTCTCTACTGAAAAAGAATGGACTCCAAAATTTAAATTATTCCAAAATGTCAGAACAAATTCAAGGAAGGATACACAATATAACACACATACTGAAATACTAAGATGCTAGACTTAACATAGGGACTAAAACTTTCATTTACAATTATAACTTGAAAATAATTAAATATATGAATCAGAAAAAGAAAACATTACTGCTGTTTGTAAAAATCATATGTTTATCAAGAAAAAGAAACCAAACAGTTAAAGTGAATGAACATGGGATAAATACCTTTTCTTATAAAATTGTTTATCAAACACAGGTAGAAGAAGAGCTCACTAGGCAGAATATCAGGTGAAAAAACTTAAGAATCAGTAAATTTTAAAATTTTAGTTCACTAAGTAATTTTTAAGTTATTTATTTATTTATTTATTTATTTATTTAGAGACAGAGAGAGACAGTGTGAGAAGGGCAGAGGGAGAGAGAGAGAGAATCCCAAGCAGGCTCCACGCTGCCAGCGCATAGCCTGACATGGGGCTCAACATGACCTGAGCTGAAATCAAGAGTCAGATACCCAACTGACTGAGACACCCAGGCACCCCTTCATTAAGCAATTTTTTAAAAGAATAGATAACACATTTTCCAACATGAATGTGCACACACATACGTGTTATAGGACACAAACTGTGTGTGTGTGTGTTAAAGGACGCAGTACCCCTGTGTTGACACCTCTGTATGTTTGAATATCTGGTATCCTTTTGCATGGAAGGGAAGATGATTTTGCTGTGTGTAATGGATAGTATTAATGCCTGACATGTAATCAAGTGTCCCTCTCTGAAGTTCCTCTCCTTTCAAGAAGATCATACATTCCTCTGTGAATAGCTATGATCAATGAAATTTTAGCAGAATTTTTAAGAACCAGCACATGACCTACTACATTTTTTTGTTCCCATTACTAAATAATGGGTTGTATTTCCAATACAAGCTACTTGGTCCGCTTGGGTTCCAGGGAGAATGGCAAGGAATAAAGCCATATATGACTCATAAAAGGCAAATTGAGTGAGTGAAAAATAAACCTTTATTACGGTAAGCTCCTGAGACTTGGGGAGCTTTAGTTATTGTAGCATAATCTAGAAATCCTAACTAATACAGTATGGAATTGAAGAACCTGGCTTCTATTAATTACTTTCTGTATACAACCATATAGGAACCAGAAGCTAGATTTTATGCTCAGTAATCACTCCTGACAGGAGTTGACATGTATTGTCCCCATGGTTACACCGGCATAAAGTAGCAACAGCTCTAAAACAAAAGCCTCGAAACTTCTTTTAAGTCCTTCCAAAATTTGAGATATTTGAAGTTTCCATTTACCAGTTACAGCCTTTACTTAAAAGAGGATATCTATGACAGAAACAGTAATGTAGGGGCCACATTGATCCTGCTGCCTAATCTGAGTTCATCCTGGGTTTGAGTTTTCAAATGAGAAGTATAGAAGGCAGAGAAGATAGAAATACTTTCAAGTGATTATAAAACTCTAGTAATGTGAGAGCCATCATGTTTTGCTTTTAAATACAGGAAGAAAGTCCCACAAATAATTTTATGAACTATTACTGAATATTTAGCTTAAAAGAATCAAAGATTGAACAGAAAGAATTACTGATAATAAAAATGAAATCAACCTCCTTTCAAATTAACAATTCATATGAAAACCAAATTCTTCAAATTATAGAATTATAGATTTATTCATGTCCCATTAAAAATTCACTAAATCCAATCTGTTCAAAACAAGAGAAAATGATAAAGGTAGTATAAAGGATTGAAAACAAATTATAGAGCACCTAAAAGATAATGGGTCCATGTACTAGAAATAGATATAGCTCATGAATAATAAATCTTGCCAAAATATAACTACTAATTACTTTGCTTGTATTACAAAATTTAAAACACAGTGTTTAGTAGACACAACCAAATAAATAACTCATATCTCACGGTAAAGATAAGTGTTATGGTGAAAGTATATGTTTGATTAGTGATTACAAGTTAAACAAAACTTATAGAGAATCATGAGATCATGTGTCTTACAGAAATATAGTACTTGGGAGGGTGCTGTAAAAATCGATAATAAATTCCGTTTCAGTGAAGATGATTTATGAGCTAGTATAGGACTTCTACAGCACATTGCTCAAATTTGCAAATTTTAAATGACTTGCTTTTTGATTGGGCATATGCATTTTAACAGTAGCTAGGGAAATGTATGTAAACAAAAAAACTCCATGACTTCGCCATGATCATCAGAGGAATCAATGCAAAATCTCTCAGCAAATTTTGAGAACATTTTTTTTCAAAAATAAGTAATATTTAGCCTATTATCAACTATAGTATTTTAAATCTCATATACTAAATTATGTTATCTCTCATTCTAGTTATATGGCATTCTGAAATGAATCACCGACCCTTAAAACAAATTACTACTCTGAAATCCCTCTATGATTAATAGCTTTTGGATCCACCCTGTGGTTTTCCGTAGAGGGAATTCTGCTTTACAAAGATATAATAAAACACCAAAGGAAGAACCATATTCCCATCTTCTTACATGGCCCAGGAAGGATGTGGTTCATATCACATTCTACTCCAGGTTGTTTTCAACATAGTCAACATTACTATAGATCATATTCACAATAACATCATTTTTTTCCTACATGGAAAAGGAGCTTTCTAGATCCATGTATCTTTCCGATCTATTTTAACAAATGGCCTACTGCTCTTCTCATTCTTTTTTATTTTTAAATATTTTTTAATGTTTATTTATTTTTGAGAGAGAGAGAGAAAGAGAGACAGAGCATGAGTAGGGGAGGAGCAGAGAGAGAGAGGGAGACACAGGATTGAAGCAGGCTTCAGGCTTTGAGCTGTCAGCACGGAGCCCGACACGGGACTCAAACCCGTGAACCTTGAGATCATGACCTGGGCCGAAGTTGGACACTTAACTAAGCCACCCAGGCGCCCCTGCACCTCTCATTCTTAATCAGGAGTTATGAACTCTCCATGGAAAGGTAAAAAATATTTCATCTGAGAACATTTCGTGTTTTCTATGTGCTTCAAAAGATGTGCATTTTATCCAGAAATCTTCATCAGATGCAACAGACCTTTAATTTAAGCAACAGTTGGATGTGAAATACTAGATATTATGGTCAGGTGTATTTTATCCTCCCTTGAAATTGCTTTAGGTTGGAAAGCCTGAGCATATTTAGTGGGTGGGAGGGAGGTCATTGTCACAGGAAGTATTTAGATTGGCAAAGCTAGTCCAGGACTCTGTTCTTAAGCATGGGGTATGATATTCCTTTTATTTATTTGTTTGTTTGTTTGTTTGTTTGTTTTAATTTTTTAAATTGTTTTATTTACTTTTCAGAGAGAGAGAGAGAGAGAGAGACAGTGTGAGCAGGGGAGGGTCAGAGAGAGAGGGAGAGACAGAATCCGAAGCAGGCTCCAGGCTCTGGGCTAGCTGTCAGCACAGCTGACATGGGGCTCGAACCCACAAACTGTGAGATTATGACCTGAGCTGAAGCTGGACGCTCAACTGACTGAGCCACCCAGGCACCCCTATGATATTCCTTTTAAAGCTTATATAAGTTGATGATCCAATTTGTTTTTTTTAAATTAACTATGCATAGCAGTTCAATGAACACTCTGGACTGCAAGAAAGGAGGAAAAGCAATCTATCCTATTAAGAAGCTTATGAAAACTGTATAGTAAAGTATACAAAAAACACCCCTAAACTACAGGGTGCATAATTAATTATATAGTTAGTTAAGTGCAACCTCAGCATAAATGCTATTGAAGACAACAAAAAAGAATCATCTCTGGGACGTGAGATTAGGCTAGGCAGAAATAAGACCAGCTCAATTTCCTTTAAAAATGCCCACAATACAGAGAAGAAATATAGATTTTCAATGTGAGGAAAATGTGAACAAATGAAATTTCAGGAGGGAACAATAAAAATGATTAAGGGTATAAATGGAATGATTAATGGACAGAGATTAAGACAGTATCCATTTAATTTGGTAAAAAGACTAATGGGAAATTCAATCACTCAAAAGCTTCTGTAGGGTAAAAAAGAGGGGAAAAGGAACAAATTTTAGGTGAGTCAAGAGAAAATAACTAGAAATAATGGGATGAAATTGAGTATGGGAAAAATTTGAGTGACTATCATCAAAAAGGAAGCCTTGTTAGGTCTATTAGGCTGAGGAATTGTTTCCTAAGGGACATAGTAAAAAGCCCCTTTGCTTGAGCCATTTATGTAGACCAGACAAAGAAGTGGGTAATGGTATAGGAAACAATTCCATATTCACAAAATTATGGACATTATGATCTAATAGCTTCTCTCCTGCCAGCACAAAAAGTCTCTAATGCATATAATTCTTTGGCTTCCAGCTTTTGCATTTTCTCATTTTAGGAAAAGCTGAGAGAACACTGAACGGGAACCTTAAAAATGGACTTCTTCCATATACTACTTCAATGGATTTTGTAACTGCATCGCTTTCCTGTTTTCATATTATTTACTCTGTTAGTGTTGAACTAAAATTCCTTTCACAAGAAAAATATTCCAATTTACGGTTTCCAAATAAATGTCAATTTTTAATTCAAGAATCTTAGTGACACATTTCACTAGTCTACTAACCAATTTAAAATTCAATAAAGATTACTTTTATCCCCTTGGTTTGATCATGTTTTTAAGATATAATCATTATAAAGTTGTAACTGATCCAGCATTTAAACAACTGAAAGGGTTAGTATATAAAAGTATTGCCTTTATGCAATCTCCCTGAAACTGATGGGCATTACAAGGATTCTGTGATACACGTATTATAAGATTTCTTCAGAATAATTTCATTAACAACATTGTATATTTTGGTGCATTCTAATGTTTTCAATCTAATTTTAAAAGGGAAGGATCTATGCATTTGATGAACATTAACCATAAACTTTAAAAATTGGTCATATAGAATAATATAGTGCTAGGTGTGCTAGGCAAATAAGACTTTTTTGTCTAAATAATTAGCTACTGTTTTTTGTCATGAGGATTTTTTATCCAGGAGCACAAAAGGATTTACCTGGCATTAAATTATATATGAAGTAAAATACAGCTGAGCCGCTCAGGGACACATGAGTAGCTTAGTCGGTTAAGTGTCAGACTCTTGAAATCAGTTCAGGTCATAATCTCATGGTCCGTGGGATTGAGCCCCGCGTAGGACTCTGAGCTGATAGTGCGGAGCCTACTTGGGATTCTCTCTCACCCCTTCTCTCTGCCCTTCCCTTGCTTGCTAGCCCTCTCTTTGCTCTCTCTCTCAAAATAAATAAATAAACATTTAAAAAATTGAAACAACAATAAATAAAGAACTGAGCTGCTAAAAGTAGTTGATAATACTTTAGGGTTTTAAAGATTCAGTTATATATTCTCTTATTTAATCTTCACCATTACCCTGTAAGTAAACCAGTTCAGCGAAATTACATGACTTGCCCAGCATCACTCATTTGATGCCAGAATAGGATGCTGATATCATATCCATAGGCTTTAAAACTGGTTATCTTTCCACCACATCATTTGGCCTCTCATAGTAAAATAGGCAATAATTTTTTAAAATAATCTTTTCATTTTCAGTTTGTGAGATCATCCTTCCTGAATATGGAACAACATGGTATAACTAAAGAAACTGACTGTTAAGTCAGAAGTCTGAAATTCTACCCTTGGTTCTGTTGTTAACTGTCAACATCTTGGGAAAGTGGCTTCATCTTGTGAGTCTCAATTTCCTCTACTATCACATATTTGGTTACACAGAGTTTAACAATATTATTCAACTCTAACCTCTGATCCAAAAGTATAATGGCATAATTTTCAAATCTGAAACCATTAAAAAAAAACCTCTGTATCTAATTGCCCATTGGATTGGAATTTTGTACTTAACACTTTCTTTGATTCTGAAAACCTATCCAATCAACTTGAAAAATTCCTCATTTGTCCAGCCAAGTAAATTAATTCACCAGATGATAAGCATTATTTAATGAGTAAGTAAATTGTAATTTATAATAAATATTAAGCAATTTCTGCAAATATATTCCTAACGTTTTTATTTTATAATTCCATTTAAATTTTCAGGCTTTGGAATGAGTGAGATCAATATCTCTATATATTTTTTGTTAGGTCCTAAAAACATGAAAGAATCAATGTGAATTTCCCAATTTATACTTTTCAGCGGCAACAAAGTAGTAGTCTTCTCTCCTCTGCACTTCTTAAACCACTGTCAATTTCCAGACTTGGCACTTTAAGAAGACTATAATAACCTGGGGTATTTCCAGAGAAGAATGGCTCTGAGGGTAAGGAGAGCCAAAATAACATAATATGCTTACAGCATTGAAGAAACTGGGGATGTTTATAGTACAAAAGTAGATTCAGATCATTTTTGATAGCCAACAAGGTACTTTTGTTTTTGCTGTGGTCAGTATCCGGAAAAAATAATGTACCAGGACAAAGAGTTGTATGATAAGGCAAAGTCAGATTTATTCTTTTTCCCTAGCCTGAGGGTACACACTTGTGCAAATTATCCACTACACGCCAATTCAATACGATAGTCATATATTAGTGAAAATAACATTTGTTTTTATTTTTAAACTAATTCATCTATCTGAGCAAAAACTGGTGTTTCTTAGAAGAATCATAAATTTATGACGCTGCCGGGTACTGTGTTAGTCTTTGCAGATATAGTATGAGACACGCCTACCAGTGTCTTGCCCCCATGAGCTTGTATTCTAGTGGTGTGAGACAGATAAATAAGAAAACAAATAGAATGCAGGGTAACTACAGACCATGGCAATTGATATCAACAAAACAAACAGATGAATGACCAAGAGAAAAAAAAGGCCATTGTACATGGGTGGGGAGAGAAAACTGAGGAAGTTACATTTAAGTGACTATCTTACACATAAAAATAAGTCAGCCATGTACAGAACTAGAAAAACTATATGCCTCACATACAGGGAAGAAAGAGGGAAAAGGGTAGATTTAGAGAGCACAGGGGAAAAATAGCAGTAAGCAGGGTAGATAACTAGGGAGAGGTGAACAGATGTACATAACACGGTGGGGAAGAGAGCCGCGGTGGTGTTGGATGGAAAGGTGCTTATCATCTTATCAGAGGCAGAACAAAACGTGGAAGTGTGGACTGAGTGAATTATTCCTGATATCTGTGCTACTGTTTGAGAAGTGAATCTAAGAATACTATTCAATCTTAGATAATTATCTCAGTAATACAGGGACTTTTGAGAAATCATTTCCTCCTCCTTCTGATATTCAGTATATTCACAAAACTCTGAACACAAATGTTTATGGAAGCTTTATTCATAATTGCCAAACCATGGAACCAACCATGATGCCTTTTAGTAGGTAAAAGGATAAACTGTGATACATCAAGAGAAGGGAATATTATTCAACGTTAAGAAGAAATGAGCTATTGGGGCACCTGGGTGGCTCAGTTGGTTAAGCGTCCGGCTCTTAGTTTCAGCTCAGGTCATGCTCTCACGGTTGTGAGATCGAGCCTTGTATCAGGCTCTACCCTGACAGTGCAAAGCCTGCTTGGGATTTTCTCTCTCTCTCGCTCGCTCGCTCGCTCTCTCTGCCTCCCCCCCCCCACCATGCACGCACGCACTGTTTCAAAATAAATAAATGAGCATTAAAAAAAGGCAAAAGAAAAAAAAAGCTATCAAGGCATGAAAAGACACGAGGAAACTTACACATTACATTTCATATTACTAAGTGAAAAGAAGCCAATCTGAAAAGGCTACATACTGTATGATTTCAACTACATGACACTTTGGAAGATGCAAAACTGTGGGGACAGTAAACAGACCAATGGATGTCACGGGTTGGGGAAGAGGGGGACTAATAGGCAGATCATAGAGAATTTTTAGGACATTGAAACTATTCTGTATGATCCTACTGTGGTGGATACGTATAATTAATTATTTCTCAAAACCCATAGACTACACAATACCAATAGTGAACCATAAGGTGAACTACAGACTTTGGTAATTATGTGTTAGAATAGGCTCACGGACTGTAACAACATATCAGTCTGGTGAGGGATGTTGAATATGTGGGAGCCAGGACTACGTGGAAAATTTCTGTGCCTTCCTCTCAATTTTGCTAAAAATATACATTTAAAAAAATAAATTATCATAATTTACTTAATAATTAAATGATCAAATAATATTATTTATATATGTGAAAGGCTACGACTGGCATTAAGTCTCGACCATTCACCCATCCATTCACTCATTTGTTGAGTACTTACTGAGCACTTCTTATGTGCCAGGAAATCTTCTAAGTAAAGGGAATAAAATAAACAAAAA